>BSBK01002038.1:337500-937500 GCA_027943335.1 Chamaecyparis obtusa
CCCACTGACATGTTCCAGTTCATCACTATGTGGACCAATCGGACACAAGCACGTCAGAAAGAAAGGACCCACCGAATGAATCTCTGACAACAAATCAAGATCGACGGTCGGTGCATGATCTGATGCTCTGACACACTCCCATAACTTTTTCAAAATTATATTGAAATCAACTCAAATCAAAAGCAATGGAAAGCCTATTCAATGTGCTATAGTATAGAAATACACTTTTTTCCAAACTGTACATAGCCATACAAGGGCCTGGAAACAAGAGGGAAAATTTTCAAGACAACAAAATAATAAATTGAAACAATGGAAATATGATACCAAAATGCTTCTAATGCTTTCCAATGTCTTCTCCAACTTTACATCATGCCTATGAATGACCATTATAGAGTTTTTTATAGCCTTTACATCTTCATATGGAAGTTACAACTAGTCAACTTCTTCTTATGACCATACAACTCCTATTTTTGTCTTTTTACAACTTTTGAAAAGTTGACACTTTACAACTCTTGCAACTTTTATTCAAATGACTTCAAAACTTTGCAAGAACCTTACAAACATATTAAGATGGGCTGATAATGTCTTTTATCACCATTTTACCCCTACAAGGGTCTTTTATACAAATTTTACCAAATGACTAATTCAAGACCTTATTAGGACAATCTGGACAACTCATTACAATGGGCTCTTTTAGCCTTACATATTGATTCGTATTGACTCAAAATGACAGTACAAATAAAAATGTGATTGAATTTACTTATGAATTGAGTTTTATCCTCATATAGACTCATTTAATTCTTTTGCGCTAGGTGTTCCTGCACCAAAAATGATCAAGCATTAAGCATTATGTGGTAAGCTATTTTGTGTATGCTGAGCTTACTAACAAAGGTTTTCAAAAAAATAATGTTTCATCTAGAAGATCTTGAAGACAATGCCAAAAGGTAGAATGGAAAAGGAATAATACATCATAATATATAAGTGTAGGGATGTTTTATTTAAACTGTTCTCTATAACATGTACAATAATCAAGAATAAAAAGAGTTTGTAGGATGATCCAACAAAGGTACAGAGCAAGGACAAAGCAAGAAAAACTCTATATAGATCAAAGGAAAAATACACAGGTGTAATAATGTTTTACTTAAATTGTTGTCAAACACATATATATAATAATCAACAGTAGAAATAGTTTGTAGGATCATCCAACGGAACACTAACTATAGCATTTTCGTGTATACATACGTGATTCACTATATCAGACAATATGTTGTCAAAAAGGCTTCATAATGTATATTTAAGTCCAGATGCATTGCCCATCTTGTAGTACTCCTCATATGCTAACTTTTGTAAAACATTATAGATTGTCTCTCATTTTCCACATGTCATGTGGAATTTCTATAGAGCATGTTAAATGATCCAATAGTAGAAATAGTTTGTAGAATCATCCAACAAAACACTAACTACAACATTCCCATGTATGTATACATCGTTCACCATGTCAGACTATATGTTGTCAAAAAGGCTTTGGAATGTAGATTTAAGTCCAAGCGCAACACCCATCCTGTAGTACTCATCATTTGCTAACTCTTGTAAAAGATTACATAGTGCCTCAAATTTGCCACATGTCATGTCAAATTTTAGTAGAGCATGTTACATAGTTGTGATTTCAAAGTGCTCTACATAAATTGCACCTTCATTTGTTTCCAAGGCGCGTTAAAAAATATCACCGCATATTGTTAAATTAATGTTGGAAAAACCCACAATATTGTTTGCTTGAAGTCCTCGCCAATTTGTGGATGTTGACATTACAATTGGTGTTCTAGGCACCTACTCGGAGTCAATGCTTATAATATCAACAATTTCTTGAGGTTGTTGATTGTTTGCCATAACTTGTGAGGAAAATATAATCGATAAGCCAAAAATATAATGATTCTATGAATATAGATGTGATGAGCAAAATAAAGAAGTTTAATAAATTTTATGAGGTCTATATAGTTCTTAAAATTGAAAACTAGAAAAATGTTTAACCATCCATATTATAGGACATAAAACACAAGCATAGACTATAGTTCACTAACACTAAGGATACTTAATAGGTTGAAATGTACAATTAGAGAAATTGATATCAATTGTATTTTCCAAATAGCTTTTAGAGAGGGTGTCTTACCAAAAGGTGCTCGTAAGAAAAGAAGACAATAAGTAGCAAAGTTAAGATGCTCATAGAGGTGATAAGGAAGAGAGTTTGAAGGTCTTAGGCACTTAGGGCCCGTAAATAGTGCAAGCATGTTGGGAGAAGGGTTTTACGAAGTTGAATCCATTCGCAAGAAACACGTTCGCAGGGTACTTTCACTTCCAGAGCTCGTTTAGGTGTTTTTTTTCTCGTTTCTTTCAGTCCAATTATTTTTTTCCCTAGTTTTGGTGTGCTCTTTTGTGAGGCAGTGTTCTTCACCTGTGGCAGTTTGGCACCTTTTCAACCACCATTTACAAAGCCCCTTTGCACAGTTCGCTTCCACTTTGGGTATCCAGCCATGAAAATTGCTCGGATGTTCAAAACATCCCCGAGGTTGCAGATGCTCCAAACGCTCGATAAGGTTGCAGAGGCTCCAAACTGCTGAAAATGAACGGTCAAAATGCAGACGTGAACCAGTTATCTTTGCACGCGGATCCGACCATTTTAAAAATTGGCATACGAAATGGGAATGTGAGCCTGATATTCCAATTCCACCTTTTGACGATATGCCCATTTTTTTGGTAAAATTGGAATATCAAAATTCCAATTTCATCCTTCGCTGTCAACCACAAACAATGGATATCGTCTTCGGCATACAAAATTTTGGTATATCGGCTGATATGTCATGGTCTAAACGGGCCCTTACCATAGAGCGAGGTATAAAAGTACATGGTGCAGTGCTTTGACAAAGCTAAAGGGAAAAATAGGACTCCTATAAGTGACATGTGCTACATTTTAGGTTGTGTAATGCTTCAACTTTCATGAGGTTGATGGATGAGATATTAAACTTGTCCACGTATAGCTCTTTTAGAAAAACTTATGATGGGAATGTAGTACACTTAAAACAAGTTTTATAAGTTGTGAAAGAGAATAAGTTGCTTCTCAATGAAAAGAAAATTTGAATTTGCACAACAATCTATATGGGGTAAGACATTGGAATACATAAACATTTCAATTGCCTGTTGCCTCCCAAAATTTTCAAAATGCCATTCTCTCGCACTAGGGTTTTATCCTCGACTGCAACTGTTGCACTCACTGGTGGCGGCTTTCCTGCTGGTAAGGAAGCCCCATCCATCACTTCCTAGCCCGATTCTTTTGTTTCGACAAGTGTTCCTTTGAAGGGTAATGTTTATGACCCTTCTAAGGCTCTGAATAGGGGTCTTCTCCCATGTTTTATGCTCATAATGGTGGATTTGCCTCGTCTACTTATGCTTCCACATTACCCATTGTCGCTACAATTTCTGCATTGGGAGTTTCACATGCTCATTTTGTGTCATCATTGTCTGCGGCCTCTTCTCTTGTTTCGACGTTGGATGCTCTTGTTTCTGCCCCCTGATGGTGTTCCTGTTGGTGGCAGGTCTATTGTTGTGGGGTGTCAGGCGGCTTCTCAAATTAAGGCTCCTTTGGGTCACCTACTAGGACTGCTTTTGTTGCTCAGGGTGTCTCTCGTCCTACAACAGGTGTCGCTAATAATGGCACTATTTCTGGGAGGTCGAGGAGAGTTGATGTTGGGGTTATCCCTGTTTCCAAGGGGATTGCCATTAATCTAGATGTTGTGACAGAGGAGGAGATAGAACACAATACTTCTATCTTTTCCTCTCATGATGTTATATGCAAGTTTCGGGGCTTTTGGCCAAGCCTCCCTCAACTTCATGACTGGAGTTCTCATCAATGGGAACCTCTTCTCTTTGGTACAATGCATATTTTCTCTATGGCTAGGGGTTTATTTATTGCAAAATTTGACATTGTTGATGACAGAAATAAGATTTTGTGTCATCATTTTTTAGTTGGGAGGATAAATTTATGCTTATGATTAAGCCATGGCACTCATATTTCAACCCATCTTCTGAAAAGTTCAATAAGATTCATGTCTGGGTCCATCTTCCCTATCTCCCCCTTCATCTTTGGGTGGATTCTCTTCTTGAGGAAGTGGGTGAAGCTCTAGGGGATTTTCTTATGGTTGAGAATGATTCTCCTAACATTTATCACTCCACCTTTGCTCATATCTTGGTTGATGTGGACATTTCTAAGGGTTTGCCTCTTGAAATCCCTATCAAGTCTTCAAAGGGCGGTTTTTAAACTTTGGACTATGAAGGGATTCTCTTCAGGTATAGAAGATGTTTTAAAATTGGACATTTGGCTGCTCAATGTGAACTAGAGAAAATAAAATAATTGCTTCATGGTGGAAGGGCGCTTATGTTCATCATTATAAGATATTCAAGAAATCTGATTCTCAAAGAAGCTTCTCACAAGTGGTTGCTATGGATCCTCGGATCCTGTGGTTCCTTCTCAATCTGTTTCGATATCTGACAAGGGGGTTGTTGGGGACAAACTTTTGGTTTCTCCTGTGGTCTCCCTAGATGTTCGTGGGAATGTGATTTGAGTAGTTGTTGTTTGTGACTAGGTTGTTGATTGGGGTTGTGTTGTCTCTCCAACTATTGTTGTCTCTCTAGTTATTGCTAGGGGGTGTGTTATCTCTCAGGTTGCTACCGGTCTTGTCACTTTGGTTGTTGTTGGCCCCTTATCTAATTCTTATGTGAGTGTTGTTGGTCTTTCCTCTCTAGGTGTTGGGACTTCAGCGTTGGATTCGTTGGCTTGGCAAGATGTGGCTGCTAAGGTGGAAGAGAGCTAGATTACGGTGAAAGGGGAAAAATCCAAGACATCTACACCCTCTTTTGATATGACCCTTCGGTCCAAAAGGGCAAGGATAAAGGTAAATCTTAACGGTTTCTTTTTGTGGGTGTTGGGGTTGGTGTTTTATTTGGCCCTTTCATTAGTTTTTGGCTGCATTCTGGTTTTTTAACAAGTGTTTGTTTCAGGTCATGGGAGCATGTTGATAAAACCCTTGTCTTGGTCTTGATTTGTTCCTTATTGAAGGCTTTCTTGGATTATCTTATGTGACTATTTTGTAAAGGGTTTCGGGTCCTTTCAAAACCTATTTTTACCTTAATCAAAAACAATCTATATGAGGTATGTGGTTTCTAATGAAGAGTTGAAGTTGATTCCAAAAGGTGGAAGTCATTTTGAAGTGGCATAAACCAACAAAATGCATAAAATCTCACACTTTCTAATCATCAAAATCCCAATGTGAGCAAGGGGTGTTTATTGGCACAACAACTTACTGGTGGCAAGTTGCAAAGTTCTACTCTATATGCAATGCAAAAAAAATTAAATAATGAGACATTTATACTTGGAAACTCAAGCTAATCTAGTGTGAACTGCATAGAAGATTACAGTGATAAACAATTAATACTCTTATTTTCACATGTACGTATTATGACAAATAGTTGTTCAACACTATGAAAGTAGACATTTTGTCAAATAGTTGGAAAGCAAACTAAACAATGCATGAAAAGGGGAATACCTAGAATAGAAGTTTATATGTTTGATGGAGAAACCAATACTGTAGTATGTACCAAAACACTTGTATATCTGTTGAAGACAACTTTAGAATCAATTTCCAGGCTATAGAGATATAACTCCAAAAGCTGATATAAATGGTAGAACAAACTCCCATCAATGAAAATTGGCAAAAACAAATTATATTAATGAGTGTTATGAACAAAACATTGGATTATCTGAGTACTAATATTGATATGAATAAATTTGAATATTAAATGGGAATGATGCAGATTTAGTAGAGGCATTTTAGGTTGACATGGGGTTGAGAATGCAAATTACGAGTCCAAAATAAAGCATTGGATTATCTAAGTACCAATATTGATATGAATAAATTTGAATATTAATATAGGCATGATGCACATTTAGTAGAGGCATTTTAGTGTTTACATGGGGTTGAGAGTGCAGATTACGAGTCCAAAAGATATCATGATCTCCAAGGGTGTTAGCTTTACAATTGGGGAAAACTACAGGTGCATAAAGAAGTAAGAGTTCAGTGAGTGAGGAAGGCTAATATATAAAAAAATCAATGACTACTTTAGTGTGACAAAGATATTGTTATAATTGGAAAGAAAATTGTGCTGACCAAATTGCAAGTTGATTTTCAATGTTCAAAAGGGGACTTGCTTTATGCAGAACAAACAAGCCCCGTAACTAAAAGATGATATGATATATGCCATTACTGGTTCCTTTTAGACATGGAAAAACATCTCCATGGATTTTGTAGGAGCTTTGCCTTTGCTGTGGGAAAAATATGATTATTTTTTTTCGGTTATGGACTGATTTAGCAAAATCTTAATTCCCATTCCATGCAAAGATTCTCAATAGTCATGATATAGTTAAATTGTTCTTTTACATGTGCTTGGTTTCATTTTGGTGTGCATAGCTCTATCATTTTCAAAGGTACAAAAGATCAATAGACAAGGTTTGGCCCATGTTGTAGAAAAAGATAGATACAGGGTTGAAGAGATGAACTACCTTTTAACCACATATGAATGGGCAACAGAAATTGGTGCAAGCCTTTAAGGGCTATAATAGGAAGTGCCCTAGACTTGGGATGAATTTTGGCACAAACTCAGAATGTAATGATGGGAGGACCATAGAGAAAAAGAAAAGTGAATTCTAGCTGATTCCACAAAGTTGAGATCTCCACTAAGAAGATAAGGCAACTGTCAAACACAATTCTTACTGCTAAAGAGGTTGAAGGACTCTCAAACTTAGTATAACGCAAGATATAATTAAAGTAGAATTGAGCATTTGTTTCGATATGGGCATAAATTGTGGTTGTACTTGAACAAAGAAAGATTTATAAGTTGAAACCACTCATACATGGTCCACTTAAGATTTTTAAAGAAGTGGTATAAAATCCATTTAGGCATACCACCATATAAGAAGTTTAATTTTGTTGTGAATGTTGAAAACTTATGTCTCTTTGAGCCTTCTATGCCAGATGACTAAGGATGATTGTTGATTTGGGGTTGAAGCATTTACAAAATTAAAGACAGAGGGCACCTGATAATTGATAATTGAATGTTAATATCTAAATGTTAAAAAAAAATAGACGGTTTGTGTAGTGCAATTGCACATGGCAAAACACTAACCATGTTATAGATAAAAGGATCCAATTACAAACACTACAAAAAGTGAAAAAAAAAGAGGACTGGACAACAACACTTAGAGAAGCCCAAAACTGATGTAAATCTCAACAAATACACCAATAAAGGGACCGTACAAAATAGAGGAAGGAACAAAGGGGATGAAAACTAAGGGCGGAGAGCACGAATGGAGTGAACTGAACAGATAAAAATAGTTATCTGGTAAAATTAAAATTGTATCGCTTTTCTTTAAATGGGTATCCAAACAAAAAGATTGCTCACATCAAGGGGTTCTCTGACATCCTTATCCTTGAGAGAAGAGATGATAAGATCCACTTCCACACTATTTCTATTCACAGATTGTGGGGCTTTTCCAAACACCATCCCCACATTGATATTATACCTAAGTCTCTTGCTAGGATCAGATATTTTCCTATGTTTCTCCATGACCAGTTGTCAGGGATTAAGTGTTCTATGTTTGGGGAAATTTCCTTGAGAGAAGAGATGATAAGATCCACGTTGGCTTTGGATGGCACGTTTCTGGTTTTCTGTTATGTTTTGTGTTTTTTTGTTGGCTTTGGATTTGCACGTTTCTTGTGTATCTTTCGAGAAATCTATCTTGTTTTAGTTGTTGGTGCTAATTTGTCATATCTGATTTTCTATAAGAATCTATTGTAAAAAGGGTTTCAGATCTCTTCAAAACCTATTTTTGCTGTAATAAAAAACATTGCCTTCACATTGAGTTTCATTCACAATCAATATACTTTTTATTTTTATGTTTACAAAAAATAATTGTCTTAAATATAATTCTTTTTTTTAAACAAAAAAATTATTGAAAATATCAACTATAAAATATATTCTAAAAAAATAATAATCAAGAAAATGGAATGCTTTCTATTAAAAAAATAAACCACCTTGTCTTTACATTAAATTTTGTTGCACACTCAATAGATTTAATAAAGAATATAGAATGGATTGTACTTTTTGTTTTTATTGTTGAAGGTTTTTTCATTCATATGTAGCTATAATATGCCTCCTCTTAGTGTAATTATTATAATCTAGAACTAATTTATATTATGAATTTAAAAATTAAAGTAACATATCATTATATA
This sequence comes from Chamaecyparis obtusa, assembly GCA_027943335.1. NCBI lineage: Eukaryota > Viridiplantae > Streptophyta > Pinopsida > Cupressales > Cupressaceae > Chamaecyparis > Chamaecyparis obtusa. The sequence goes on from BSBK01002038.1 coordinate 345,837, forward strand.
AATAATGTTAGAATAGTATGCAAACTTCTTTCTACATATGAATTAAAATGTTTAATGTCAAATAGAAATGTAATTATCTATTTAGATTATAATAATAACAAATAAATTGAATATTTAATTATGTTACTCTACTTCTATTGCATTACTAAAAAGACAAGTACATGTCTCTATGTGGCACTTGTTAAGATCTATGATTGCATTTTCTATTCAAATAAACTAGTTTTTAGAATTTTTATTGTAATAAATTTGATTAATATAATTTAGATTGATCTGATTAAATGATATTATTTGAAAAGAAAAGAATTGGAAGAAAAGAAAAATGCTTTGCAATTCCGTCAGCCCATCCAAACTTCAAAGAGGCCTTCCAAGTGCGTGGGAGGTCATCCTCTCCCCAACTTGGCTTACTGCAATTCCTTCAGTCCATCCAAACTTCAAAGAGGCCTTCTTCGCGCATGGGAGGTCATCCTCTCCCCAACTTGGCCTACAATTTCGTAGGTTACATTAATTGAGCCCATCAAACAATTTTTATGGGTGATGCCTCTGTTGGGGATGGAAATCCAAAGTGGTTGGTGTTTCCAAATCGAGTGAAGTTAGGGAAAATTCTTTTTAGCAAGTCATTGTGGATGAAAAAACAATCTCAGACAGCGCCAAATTTGTGTTCCTAGAACCCACCAAGGCTGCAAATAATGAGAACAATGGAGATTAAAGAGGTAAGGTGTATGTAACCACTTCTATTGTTGTTAAACCTAATTTTCAAATGACCATGGTGATTAATGGGGAAAAAGAAAGGCTTAGAGATAGACATATTCTTAGTGGCTCAATATATTAGCAAACTCCCTTCCTGAAATTTCTTAAATGAATAGTTACAAAATGTGTGGATTAGAAGGCTAGGGTTTCACTACTCATATTGTAGGTTGGTGTAAAAAGGGATTTTCGTAATTTCCTCTAAGAATCCCTTGATCCAAAAAGAGATGATCAAAAGGAACTTTTGGCCTATAGGGGCTTGTTGTTTTAAAGCCCTAGGTTGGTCTCCTGATGCCATACATGATGAATGTTTGGTACTCTTGTGCCCTAGGTGGATAACGATTCATAACATTCCACAATTTCTTTGGAAACTAATACCCAAAACTCTAGATTCTATTGGCAAATCCATTAAGATGGATGAAACTAAGCCTCTGCTCCCACATATGGATGTTAGGGCTTTATTATCCATTAATCTTGGTCTCAAACTTCCAAAAGAAATTAAAATTGAACTGGAAAATGGTGTCGTACAATTCCCTATTGAATATCTTGGTGACATTAATGCCTACTTTCTATGCAAAAGGTAGGGCCACATGAGGCAAAATTGCCCATTGATTTACAATAAAATTAAACAGCCCACCCATAAAATTTAGAGTAAGTCATCGATTAATCTGAGAGACTCTATGAAGCCTTATTCTAGAGGGGGTGTATTTAATCCATAGCCTAAATATCCCAAGGCTTCTTCCACTTTTCCATCATTCAATGAGGATGCTACCAATAAGATCCTCAATGAGCTTCAAGAGGCAATTAATCTAGCTAACCACTCTCGCGGGGGGGTCCCACCTCTGAGGTCCTCAATATACATACCAATCAAAATACTAGAAATCTCTTTGATAGCAAGGTCAACATTGGTCAAGGATATGGCCTTGAGGGAAATTTCCCCAAACATAGAACACTTAATGCCTAACAACTGGTCATGGAGAAACATAGGAAAATATCTTATCCAAGCAAGAGACTTAGGTATAATATCAATGTGGGGATGGTGTTTGGAAAAACCCCACAATCTGTGAATAGAAATAGTGTGTAAGTGGATCTTATCATCTCTTCTCTCAAGGATAAGGATGTGACTCTCAATAGAGAGGTTTTTGGTATTGACAGAGATTAAGAGGTACTTTGGGGTGGCGATATCAGTAGGAAGGAGAATGGTAACACCATCCATCATACCCAATAGAGAATGAGGCTCTTAAAGCTATTAGAACATCTTATGACTCCAATGATTGTCTTTAAAAAATTTCTTTGATTATCATTCTTGTTGATACCCCCTCCCCTCAGCCTCGCCCTACCCCGATCAATTATTCATATCCCTCTACCTAGAGCATCGTTCCTGCCCCTAAGGGATGAGATGATGGTAAGGTGTTGGTTGAGAAGAATAAGGGATGTAAGGGACTCCCTAGTTAATAGGGTGATGCAAGGGCATTCTTGGGTATTCAGCAAATCTGCATTGTGGTGTGTTAAAGTGGTTTTGTGTTACTCAGTTGCAGCTTTAACCAACGATCTTGGTTATTAAAGAGGCTCGGTCACTGAAGGAACTTGGTAAAACCTCTGGTGCTCGGTGGATCTTGCACTTGGTGATGCCTGTGGTGCTCGATCGAAATGCTTGCTCGGTGATACCTGGCGTGCTTGGTTGTTTTACTGATGCTCGGTAGTTCTTGTTTACCGACTAGAGTTCTTTGAGTTTTGGTTGGCTGACTTGGTGTATTTAATGTTGGTAGCTTGTGTTGTATTCTCCTATGTGGATCTAGAGGCTGACATGGAGAATATATTATTTGTAAGGCTATTTGAGAGCCAATTGTTGTCGCATTTAATAATTATTTGTTTAGAAGCCGGCTTGGCTTAGGAGTTAATTATTTCTTCCAGCCGGCTTGTGGTTGAGGAAATGTATTTAAGGAGTGTTTGGGTAGATTTTTAGGTATTCGGATTGAGAAGGATAATAATTGGATCCTATGATATCTTGAAGATCAAATTGTTTTTCTGATAGTTGTAATAGCAGAGCTAGTGGTTGCATGTTTGGAGACAAGGAGATTGCTTGGTGGCTTGCGAGCTCAAGTTTAGATCTGCCTTAGTGTTTCCATCAATTTTTGATCTGCTTCAGAGCTAGACTAGCTAGGAGATTGCAGAAATAATTTTATAAGTGATTGTATCGGGCCCTAACCCGAAAGGCCTTACAGTCGGGCATGTTGAATGAAATTCTATTTGAAACATTATATTGTTGTATTTTTTTGTGGTTGTTGTTGTTGTTATTTTTGGTGTAGACTTGGACTATCCATTCTTTGGATTCTCCATCATGTCCTACATCAGGTGGTATCAGAGCTTGAAGTTCTTGAGTGTGTAAGTCGATCTCTGAGTTGAGGTAGTTTGCACCAAGACCTTGGGTTGGTGATTTTTTGCCTTGGGTTTTCAAAGATCTTAAAGGATTCCTCTGAGAAGATTGGACCCTAGGGCAATTGCAAATCTCTGTGATGCTATAGAATTGAAGATTACAAAGAAGGTTAAAGTAGATTTCAGATCTGAGATGGAACTGATGAAGAATGACATGATCATTGTGATCATGAGATCTATTGCTGGTATGCCAAGGAATCTTGGTACTGAAGATGGTTATGAGGAAGATACTGAAGACTTTGAAGTTGTTGGATCTAGTGGAGATGACCGGAGAGACAAATCTGGTGAAGATAGAACTAGTCGGTTGCATAGATTTGGAGCTCAGTTAAGTACTAGTTACCGAATGGAAGTTTCTACTTTCTCTGGTACTTTGAGACCTGATGATTTGATTGATTGGATTGGTGAGCTTGAAGATTTCTTTGAGCTGGAAGAAATTGAAGATCCTCTTAGAGTAAAATTGGCATAGACTAAGTTGAAAGGACTTGCTTCTCTTTGGTGGAAAGAATTGCAAAGAGATAGAGAAGATGAAGGTGAAATGAAGATCAATCGGTGGAGATTGATGGTGACTATATTGAAAGCTAAGTTCATACCTGTCGACTATGAGCTTGACTTGTTTAAGAAGTTGCAGAATTTGAAGCAAAAAGATTTGACTATGGAAGACTATACCGAGGAGTTCTATAAGTTGACTATTCGGTCTGGACACAGAGAACCTAGTAAAGAAAAGGTAGCTCGGTATGTGAATGGTTTGAGATTCAATATCCAGGATGAGCTTGGTATGCTGAAGATTGATTCAGTTGAGGATGTTTATCAGTATGCTCTGAAGGAAAAAGATAAGTTGAAAAGGAGACAACATGGTAATTCCCGAGGGAAGGAGAAGCTCGATCACTCGGTGAAAGATAAACTGATTGTTGAAGATGAACCAAAACCTATGGAGCCAAAAAAGAAGACAGGTAGGGTTATCTTTAAGGGTACTTGTTATAATTGTGGTGAAGGACATCGATCTTTTGAGCGTACACAAAAGAAGTTTGGTGATTGAAGGAATGTTGTGGTGAATGAGAACATTCTGAATGAACGTAAAGGAGAATCAAAAAACTTACTGGTTCAAAGAACATTGCTTAGTACAAAGGTGGAACCTTGTCAAAGGAGTAATTTGTTTAGAACTCAGTGCAAATTAGGAGGTAAACTTTGTGATGTAATTGTGGATAGTGGTAGTACTGATAACCTTGTAGCTGAGGAGATGGTTCAGAAACTTGGTTTGAATAGAGTGAGACATCCTTATCCTTATAGGATTGGTTGGTTGCAAGATGTTCATGCTCTGGAAGTGAGGGAGCAATGTCTTATTGATTTTTAGATTGGCTATTATAAGGATCAAGTGTCGTGTGATATTGTGGAGATGAATAGTTGTCACATATTGCTCGGTAGGCCTTGGTAGTATGATTGCAGATCTATGCATGATTGTGTCAAGAATGTATTTACTATTGAGAAGAATGACAAGAAGTTTTTCCTAATGCCTTTGTTGGATACAACACTCAGTAGGAGGAACCTGATCTTTGGTAGCCAAGATGATTTGAAGGATTCTAAAATGACTACTTAGTATGGAGGACAAACTTGTGTGTTGTCAAGGAAAGACTTGAAAAGATAGAGGAAGAAGAAGTGGAAGAGTATGCAAGGTGAAGACTTGAAGGACTTGTATGTGAAGAACCAATTCGGGGTTTATGTGTTGAATCTTGGAAGATGTTCTTCCATCCTATGAGAACATCTTTTTGAAACTGGGTGTTTGATGTAGGGTCATTCTTGGGTATTCAGCAAATCTGCATGGTGGTGTGTTAAAGTGGTTCTGTGTTACTCGGTTGCATCTTTAACCTATGATCTTGGTTATTGAAGAGGCTCAGTCACTGAAGGAATGCGGTAAAACCTCTAGTGCTCGGTGGATCTTGTACTCAGTGATGCCTATGGTGCTCGGTTGACATGCTTTCTCGGTGATGCCTGGCGTGCTCGGTTGTTTTACTGATGCTTGGTAGTTCTGGTTTACCGACTGGAGCTCTTTGAGTTTTGCTTGGCCGAATTGGTGTATTTAATGTTGGTAGCTTGTGTTGTATTCTTCTATGTGGATCTAGAGGTTGACATGGAGAATTAATTGTTTGTAAGGCTATTTGAGAACCAACTATTGTCACATTTAATATTTGTTTGTTTAGAAGTCGACTTGTCTTAGGAGTTAATTATTTCTTCCAGCCGACTTGTGGTTGAGGAAATGTATTTAAGGAGTGTTTGGGTAGATGTTCAGGGAGTCAAATTGAGAAGGATAATAATTGGATCCCACGAGATCTTGAAGATTAGATTGTTTGTCTGATAGTTATAATAGCAGAGCTAGTGGTTGCATGTTTGGAGACAAGGAGATTGCTTGGTGGCTTGTGAGCTCAAGTTTAGATCTTCCTTAATGTTTCCATCAGTTATTGATGTGCTTCAGAGCTGGACTAGCTAGGAGATTGTAGAAAAACTTTTGTAAGTGATTGTATTTGGCCCTAACCCAGAAGGCCTTACAGTCGATCATGTTGAATGAAATTCTATTTGAAACATTATATTGTTGTATTGTGTTGTGGTTGTTGTTGTTTTTATTGTTGGTGTAGACTTGGATTGTCCATTCTTTGGATTCTCCAACCTACCCTGCATCATAGGGGCTAGAGGATGGAGAGATTGTTGATTGGGCCATTGTCGCTTTTATTTTATTCTAAGAAGATATTATGGCGAAGGAGAATGAGAAGGTGTTGAGAGATAGGAGATCCAAGAGGAAACCTAGGACCAAGAAGAAACCTAAGAATGTGAACAATAGTGACACTCCAATAGAAGTTGAGAAAGCCCATGAAGTCAAGATTAAAAGGAAAAGGGGCAGACCAAGTGGATCTTCAACATGCAAGAAAGAGGACAAGGCCCCCAAGAAATAGTTACCTAAATGCTACTTGAGATTTAGGGAATCTATGGACACGTACACTTAACTTCTAATGGATTTGGAGTGTGCATCTTAGAATGTGAGGGGTCTGGAGTCCCCAGATAGAAACTATGTGATAAAAAGATTCCTTAGAATGAATAGAGGCATTGATGTTCTATCGTTGCAAGAAACTAAAATTGTTCAATTCAACTTGGATATCAAAATGAAATGTATATAAAGAGAAACTGATTATTACTCTACCAATCATGTCAAGGGTAAAGGAAGAGTTATAGTCTTGGTTGGCCCCAAATTGAGAAAATTTATCACAAAGTGGGGATCCTCACCTTGTAATAGGGTGGCTTGGGTCATCCTTAAAGATAGAGATATGGAATTTGGTCTTTTTTTAGTATATGCACCTAATGATTACAAGGATAGATTGGAGTTGTGGAAATGTATGTTTCAATTAGAGGAGATCCCATGGATTATTGGGGGATTTCAATATGATTGAGAGGCCTCAACACAAATTAGGGGGATGAAAGTTTGAGTGGAAAGGAAATGAGAAGTTCTACTAGTTCAAAATGTTAAACAAACACAGACTATTTGATCCTTTATCAAGTAACTGTAAGGAAACTCAGGTGCGGAAACAGCTTCCTACGCTAATCTCTATAGGAGAGTATTGTGCAAATTCTTATAAATCCTTACAATTTCAGATTCGTTAACTACTTTAACAAAGATATTGCAACCACATACCATGCATACAGAAAAATAGAGAATTACACAATGATATGCCCTGGGGAAACCTTTCGATAAAAACCCTAGCACTCCAAAACCTGCACAATGTATTGATCAAAACTTTTACAGCTTACAATACACTTGCAATGCAAGTTCTTTCAGAAGATTTCAAAACCCTTGAAGACAAATCATGGCAGCATAAAATGTTCCAACAAATACACTCGCATAACATCTCTTCACAACCCTAAAAAATCTTATATCATACGCTTCACTTTTTAGGGCTACTCCCAAAGATAAACGTATTAGGGTTTTACCATTCTCCGAGAAAATAGGAACCCCAAAAAAAATTTGGGGGCAATGCCTCGAACCCCATGATTGGGGAAGAGTGTACAGTACTCAAATTTATCAGTTGCCACATGTCTTCACCTGTCATTGAATCTTCCTAACATAGCTCTTACGTGTCATAGGAATCTGTCATAACTGTTTTAGCCATGATCTCCTTACACACAATTCAAGATGTCAACACATCAACATTATTTGCAAGAAATACATTTTACAAAACAAATAATAAGAATAGGAATTATCCAAGGTTGAGACACTTTATTCCTAACAGTAACAAGGCATATTTCAAAGGTATTTGGTTCATATGGTGCAACTTTCAATAGGGATTTAGGAGGATATATAGCAAGTTGGACAAATTTTATGTAAATAAGGACCTCTTTAGCTTTAAGAAAGATGCTAATGGAAATTCTATTAAGGTGATACCATATACACTCTTAGTTCACCACCCCATTACTACTAATATCTTCTGTATTGGCAAAGCCCCAACCGCTAGAAGTAAGAAAGATGTGTTTGTTCTCAACACCAACCTCTTGGAAGATGAGGATGTTGTACGTGCTACTAGTATTATCAGATAATTCAATAATTGGGTTGTCAATCATGATAGTTCCATTGAGAGGTGGGTTCATAATATTTAGAGATGGAATATATTTTTCCAGGTAGTGAGAAGAAAGAAGGTGAAAGACAATAGGAGAATGGAAATAGAGTTGCATAATAAATTGGTGGAGGCTAAAAACTATCTTCAGATAAATCCATTTAATCAAATTCCTAATGAGGCACTCTCTCAAGCAAGGGATTCCCTTAGGAAGCTGTTGAATGTTAAGATTCAAGGTGCTAAGATAAGAGTTGGGGTGATTTGGATCAATCAAGGGGACAAGGACTAAAATTTTTTATTCCATATTCTAAAGAGGAAAGATGCCAAGGATAGGATTGAGGACCTATGGGAAGATGAGGTTAATTTGATAAATAGGTAGATATATTGAAATCCTTTTCTTTGTTCTATAGTAAACTCTTCACTTTAGAGGATGATGGGAAAAGCATGGAATGTGCCAAAGATAAAATTAAAATATCATCCCCAAAAAATTCAGTAATGAGGATGTGAAGATACTGTACAAAGAGATAATTGTGGAGAAAATTAATAGGGCCATTCTTGAGCTTGAAAAGGACAAGGCCCTTGGGCCTTATAGGCTACCTGTGGAATTCTATAAATGCAATATCAGTTGGAATGGAGGAGAGCTCTTTCAGGTCTATAATGAGGCTATTAGGAAGGGGTCCATAGGGGGTGATATCAATAGTGGTTTGATCAAGCTTATCCCTAAGGAAGAGATAGATCTATGGTTAAAAATTAGAAGCCTATCATGATGCTAAATATGTCTTATAAAATATTGGCTAAGATTCAAGAAAAAAGATTGGACAATGTCCTTCCTAGTGTGGTTAACCCAACTCAAAATGGATTTTTCAAGGGAAGGTACATCTTAGAGAACTTTCTTACCTATTGGGAAGAAATGAACGCGGCTAAAGACTCAAAATAGAAGGCATGTATGATGTTAATTAACTATGAGAAGGCCTATGACATAATAGAATGGAAGTTTATTTTTATGATGCTAGAAAGTATGGGCTTCCCTAGGATGTTTTCTCAGATGGTCCAAATACTTATGGGTGAGGCTATGGAATGGGTTCAAGTTAATGGTAGTAGTTCAAAATATTTTGACCTATCTATATCCATCATACAAGGGTGTCCACTTTCCCCCACATTGTTTGTTATAGCAGTAGATTCTTTTTACTATCTACCGAGAGATGACCTTTTGTCTCCAAGAGGCAAAGGAATATAATTACCCAATGGGGAATAACTTACAAATATCCAATTTTTTTATGAAACAACTATCCTTATTTACCTAGAAGAGAGTAATGTTTTTACACTAATGATGAAAATGGATTTGCTTTGTAAGGCATCTAGGAGTAAGGGTTCTATTCCTAATCAAAAAAATTAGGATGGGAGGAACCCCCCTCCTCTATGGCTTAAAAAATTCTCCTTAGCATGGGGTGAGCCTATCCATCAAGTCGGATACCTTGGCATACCTTTCTCCATTAATTCAAATTTGATGGAAATGTGGGAGTGAAAAAAAAGGGAAATTTGTTAGAAACTTGGGAACTGGAATAACCATTACTTCTCATTGACTAGTAGATTCTAGGTATGTTAAAAGATTCTCTCTTATTTACTTCTTATCTTCCTTGCTCTTCAATCAATATTAGTTTAACTTTATCTAGAAGTAGATCAGAGATTATATTTGAGATCTGATGGCAAAGGGAACAAGAAGAGACATGTAGTTTGTTGGAAATGATGCACTATGAGTAAAACGGAGGAGGTATGGGGATAAAAGACTTGAGAACATAGGGTTTCACCTTAGTATCCAATTTGATATTTAAGGCTCTATAGGGAGAGGAGCCCTAGAAAATTTGTCACACGTAATATTAGCAAGGTAGTCCCTAACAAAGGGTCTTCATGGAAGGGATTGCATCTTAATGATCTCTTGGCAAGGAAGTTGTCAATTAAAGTTGTTGCCTCAAGTGTGATTAAATCTATTTGGAAGGGGTGGGAGAATGTGAGGCATCTGATTTCTCACAATAATTTAATTATTGGCAAGAATAAGATCTATGGTGAGAGGTTGATTTGGTATAATCTAGTGCATGGGGAGAAACCATTGGCATTGTTGCAAGGGTGCTCTACTAGGAGTTGGACTACTAAGGGAATCTGATAATTTTTAGATATTATACATGATGATCAGCTATTGGGGTGGTAGGAGTTGGGGTATAAGTATGATATTCCTCATTCCCAATGGAGAACATACTCATTTTTTAGAGAATACTATAATGGTCTTTCCCTCCCAAGGTATTGTGTTTATGATGAAAATAGATTGACAACTTACAAGTGGCTTGATGGGTCATTACTCTCTAATGTCAAAGCCAAACTTATATATGCCTTCCTAGTTGATGATGATGTTTTCCTTAACCACATGAACTCCTACTAGAATGTAAACCTAGATCCTTCCATGTGGAAACAAACCTTTGAGAAACTATGGAACAAATTAGTAGAACCTAAAAAAAAATACTTCATATGGTGCCTTATTTTACAAAGATTGCCACTTAAAATGCTTAGTGGTAAACCTAACATTTATTCATTTTGCAAGCTACTTGAAACCATGCAGCATATATTTTTTTATTGTCTTTTTTCCAAAGAAGTATGGGATTTAATTGGCATCTTTGTTAATGGGAATATTAACATGTTTGAGATAGTGTTTGGTTATATCAAGAGCCTTAAGAAGATAATTAATGTCTTCTTATCTAGATTTTCTATTGAGATACTCTGGCTTATTTGGAAATAAAGAAACAACAATATTTTTAGTGGTAGAAATATACATCTTACTAAGTCTATGTGGAGGATCATTCACCATAACATCAATGTGCAGGTTTTAGTGATGTTAAAGCTAAATAGAAAGAATTTTGAGGATTTTCCGCAGGACAAGATTGTTAGAGTGTTTAGATGGGAGATCTCCCATGGGTAGACATGGGCCAAAAGGAGTGCATAGAAGACTCCATTTAAGACATCCCTAAACAATTTCATGGAAAAGATTAATGAACAGAAAGAGAAAGATAGGTTGGATGGAAATGAACCTATAGCAGTGATCTCACTTGTTGTTCTTCCAGTGGTAGGCATTCTAATAGACGAAGTAGTGGATCACCCCTATAGCCAGAAGATTCAAAGAGATAGGGTGTTGAGATGGATGGATGGATTGCATGGGTTCCTTGTAGGATGTTGATCATCTCTAAGAGTTATAGATATTTATATGTATCTATTTTTTCTTACATGCATATACATATGGATGTAACTTGGCACTTACTATGAATTTCTATCATGGTGTATGTTTTAAATGGGTTGTACATTAAGTTTTAGTACAACAAACACTATATTATGCATTTTGTTATGATAAGTAATAGAAAAAAAATTATTTAACTTGATAATGAAAGATTATACAAATAAAGTAGAAGATCTAATCTAACATGTCTTAAGATCAATAATGGAAAATATCAAATTAGTGATCATCTAAGAATATAATTACTTGTTGACCAGATGTAAAGATGAATTTGATAGTCAATTGTGATCTACCATAACAAAATTATCTTGTGTCTATGAACTTCACCTATGTAATTTGAAGATTTTCCTTCCTCACCTTACTTAATATGTCTTGGTTTCTTTTATGCTTCGTAACATAGATAAAGGTTATCATCATTTTTATGAATACCTTGGTAAGGTTATCATCATTTTTATGAATACATTGGTAAGGTTATCATATGACAAAGTTGTGAGGGCATTGTATTTTGATTAGCTTTATGAATGTGAATAATGTTGAAACAACACTTTACAATCATTCAAATTATCTTATAATGATCATGCAATGTTAGGTTGCCTTTTAGCACCAACTATAGTGTAAAGATCAAAATGATATTCATATTACTTGCTTGATCTCTTGATTTGTAGATAATTATAATGAATTCAAAATTGAATGCCTTTTAGAAAACAAGGGCATGAAGATATATCATACAAACTTGTGGTTTGTTGGTTCTTTGCTAAAAGAGTAAAGGTAGGAAGTTGTTCAAATATAGAATATGATAGGACGAGTCTGAAATTTTAATTTGATGACTTTATGACTGCAAACTGGTATGAAGACAAAAAGAGGCTAGTTAATTGTGGATAGCGTATGCATGAGAATAAGTGTACAAGCATGAAATAAATATGCCATGGAATTTAAATTTAGCTTATGATTATGATTACTACAAGAAGAATTGGTTTTAAGAGAATTTGTGAATGGTAAAGTTATTATGTGTGACTATGATACTACTTGTAATTTAGTATATCAAATAGATGTGAATTAGAGGTTGGCTTGTTATAAAAGATCAAGAAATTGGTATCACCTTTTTATGTATGATGTATATAGTGGGGACCTTGTTCAGACTTGACTTTCTCTTAAAATATTAGATAAAAATATTTATTTTATCTAAATCTTATAATACTTGATCTGTGAGAATTAATGTTTCCTCATTTTAAACAAATATGTACATGCCAATAACTAATATATAATTGTAGGCACACAAAGAGTTATTTTGAATTGCATGTACAATCAAGAGAGGGATTCTTGAGTTTTATCTTAATGTTCTCTTTTTTCATGTTGTGTGTGTGTGTGTGTGTGTGTGTGTGTGTGTGTGTGTGAGAGAGAGAGAGAGAGAGAGTTGGAAAAAATGAATATGATTGTATAGAATGACTGAGTGAGTACATAGGAGAGGAGTGGAGGCATATACAAGAAAAATATTCTACCACCACCCTACCTAACTTTCCACATGGAAAAAACCTAAATGCCTAAGCATGATTACACACCAACAATGTGTTTGTGTATTAAGACAATAGGTACCACATAAGGTAGATCCCTTTGTATTAATATATAAAAAAAAAAAAATTACATCATTTTAGCTTCACAAAGGGAAGATAAGGACCCTAATGACCATAATGACCTCCTATTGTCACTCAATCTCTATAGGATTTAATAAACTTAAACACAATTATGAGAAGAAAATACTAAGTATTCTGCACGCACACACACACACACACAAATATATATATATATATATATATATATATATATATATATATATATATATATATATATATATATATATATATATATATATATATATATATATATATATATATATATATATATATATATATATATATATATATATATATATATATATATATATATATATATATATATATATATATATATATATATATATATATATATATATATATATATATATATATATATATATATATATATATATATATATACACACACACACACACACACACACAAATATGCATATGCATATATACATACATACATATAAGTATGTATAGATATATTTATGTATGTATATACATGTATACATATTAACATATATAATGTGTGTGTATTCATTTGTATATATACATAAAATCATACATATATGTGTGCACCCATTGGATATGGCCTCCACTATCTTGCTACATGAATAATACTTAGCATTTTCTTCTCATAATTGGGTTTAAGTTGATTCTTACATTAAATTGATAGTAATGGATTGAAAATTGTACATGAGGATTTTCCTATACCATTACTTGAAGCATAACACTCTACCAAAAAATCCTTGGTGAATTCTAGAATAAAAAGAATTGGAATAGCACACATAACCTCCAATCTCTCAATAATTGTGTTAGCCAACTCATTCTACTAAAAATAATCCTTCTTCAATAGAGATATAAAGGGTGTTTCTATATGATGATAGTTCTTTATGAATCATCTATAGTTCAAAATTAAGATAGATCATGATAGCCTAAAATGTTCTCAAGGGCAAGAACTACCTTCTAAAGACCAACACAGATAGGTCACTAAGATATTGGGGTATGACTTTGAGATTGTATATAATAAATGTAATGATAATATTATGGTAGATGAATAACAAAGGAAGTATTAGAAGGATTAGACTAGGTAGAAGAAGCCAAAGAAAATCACATACTAATGTTGCTACAATGAATCTCATTCAACAATTATAAATTGATCTTATTAGTTTAGATAAGTTTTGTTGGTATGGAGATGCATTGTGGTATAAAGATAAATTATACATATGCTATAATTCCACTCACAAAAAAAATATTCTATTGAGCTTCATGGTTCTCCATTTGGTGGTCACTCAATATTTTTGAAGACATGTCATCAAATTAAGAAATAATTATTTTAGGAAGGGTTAAAAGGATATGAGGAAATTTGGTAGAATGTTTGGTTTGTTAAATAAATAAAATAGATAACTATTAATACACTTGGTTTCTATAGCCCTTAGTTATTCCTAGCCAATATTGGGAAGAGGCCTCCATGGATTACATCACTAGCCTTCGAAGATCTAAAGGTCAGAGTGTTATCATGGTAGTAGTATACTACACCAAATATGTCTATTTATAACATTATTTATATTTTATAGCCGAAAAAATGGAAAAATCATTTGTGGAGAATATTCAAAAGTTACATGGAACTCCCAAGGTTATTGTTAGTGATCGTGATCCTATCTTTATTAGTAGCTTTTATATAGATTTATTCTCATGTTTAGGTACTCAGTTGGCTCATAGATTTTCACACCCTAAATATATGGGAAGATTGAGGTTTTCAATGATGTCTTGGAAGGATATATATCTTGTTTCACTTTAGATAAGATATCTCAATAGGCAGATTGGATACCACTAGAAAATTTGTGGCATAAAATTTCCTTCCATAGTTTATAATAAATATCTCCATTTATAAAACCATATGGATATCATCCTCTATTCATCACATTATCATTGAGGGTGATACTAATATTTCAAGTTTTGGAGGACCACATGATTATCAAAAACTACTACTTTTATGAATCAATGATAATATGGCCATGGCTCAAAATATAATGAAACAACAAGTTGACCAACTCCTTAGTGAGATATTTTTTTATATAGGTGACTAGATTTTATTGATTTTATAGCCTTATAAAAAAATGTATCTAAAGTAACAAAGAAAGAGATACAAAAGATAGGTAGTATTTCATGGAAGCTGGAGATACCTCCAACAACTAAGATACATAGATTTTTTATGTTTTGTGTTCAAATAAAGAGATTGGGCATAATATTCCTAGTGACGGATAATATTAATAAAGCTAGATAACAAAGATTTATATTAGAGTTAAATTTAATTCTCAAATACATAAAGAATATCATGATTGGGGAACTCACTAACTATCACATTCAATGAAAAAATTTACCAGTTAAAGATGTCACATGAAAAATTGAAGAGTCCAACAAGAAGCATCCACACTTTATTATTAATGATAATGTTGAACTTTGAAGAGGGGAGAATGCTACAAGATAAATCCTAACTTGTGTGTATAGGGTTATGAGTAGTCAACTTGTGGCTACCTTAATATTAATTAATTCATATTATAATCATTACATTATTATCTAGTTAGTTAACTTGGTCTATGGATTATATGTTGTTTTTTATTAAGGAAAACAAGTTTTGAAGGGTGCATGAAACCCTTTACACATCTAAAAATATTCAATAGAGCCCGAACATAGATGCTACAAACCAAAGGTGAAACAGGACTTCAACCTAAATAAAGTGACTAGGGTGGCCTCACAAATAAAATAGTACACAACTGCCACCAAATAAAACTCAAAAAACAACCTATTAGGACTCCTTAATCCCAACAGAGTGAGATCGAAGAAGCCTATCAGAGGACTGTAGGGCACGATTTCCTTTTTTACCTTTAGCCTTTGTCCAACCTTCCTCCACCAGAGAAGCCGCCTTCTCCCAACCCAAAACCTCAACATCTGACCCAACCGGAGAAGCAGGCAAGGACGCACTAGAACTAAAGCCCACAGGAACCCAATCAGCAGCATTGCCCATAGAAACCCAACCAGCAAAGAGAAAGGCAATAGCATCATTAACATCTAGTGAAGGATCAATAGTCTGAACCGCACCAGAAAGATCAGTAGAGGGAGGGGCAGTAGCAGCAGTCACATCCAACAAAGGATCAACAGTCTAGTCAGATGAAATAGGGCTACTGACACCATCAGCAACCATAGACGGGGGGGAATCCTTAAGAGAAGAATCTTTAAGGACAGAGTAATGCTGAACCAAAGCCCCAGAACACCAAGGAGATCTTTTCTTTGGTTTCTTCAATAGCACAGGACAATGCACAGTAATATGACCAGTTCCGAAGCAGCCCCTACAATGGAAAGGAATTCCTTCATAGTTGAGAGTCTGAATCCAAGAACCATTAGGGACCTCCAGTTTGATCTTCTCAAGGAGACCCTTTGAAAGATCAACCACCACGAGGATGTGAGCATAAGTAGTATGCATAATATCTAAAGATTTGGAATCCACCATTTGGAAGTCACCAATGGCTTCACCCACAGCTTCAAGAACTGAATCCAACCATAGGTGAAGGGGTAGATTCGGGAGCCTGACCCAAAGAGGCATATGAGAAAAAGATTCAGAAGCAGGATCGAAGCAGGGGTGGATTATATGTTGTTGTCTATGTTGACCTAGATGATATCCTAGAATATAGGAGGTAGTGAGTCTTTTTTGACCATCACATTATGAATATGTTATCATTGAAAATATTTGGAGGTTTGAACCCTCAAATTGACTTGTTATTCATAGTTTTTGATTACGGTAAAAATAGGTTTTGAAGGGGCCCCGAAACCCTTTAACAATAGAGACAAAAGATAAGCATGAGATCCCTAAGAACAACTAGCTGTCCCAAAGAAGGGAACAAACTACAAAGGGTCAAAACCCAAATATTCAATAAGCTTGTACACAACAAAAAGAAAAAAATGCTGGACAACAAACAAAAAAGAGAAGACCACCAGCACAAAGATCAAGACATAGTCTTCAGGAAGCCCTCGAATTCCTCCAGCTGGGCTTGCATGATCTTAACATTATCTTTCAACCTTTGAATGTCCTAATCCGCAATCTTGAGCTTCTTTTTAGTATTAGACCTAGTCCTAGTGCCAGGTCCCATCTGCTGACTAGGATCAGTCAGGTCAATTTTATCACTCAAGGGGGCGTCTTTGTTTCCCTCCAGCATTTTGCTAAGCGTATTTAAATTCTCCAGAGTAGACTTCATTCCTGTGTTAGCCAGGCTGAGCAAATATTTTAGCATATCCTCATTCCTGCTTGTCTTCTCATGGATAGGGATCATGGCAGTCTCAACTATTTTTTTAATTCTATCATCCAAATCAGAACCATAATAAAAAACACTGACATTAGCTTTGAGAGAAATCTCCTTCCTGATTTTGCCAATAGTTTCCTTAATAATAGGATTCTTATTTTCTAGTTTGATACATCTGTTCTTCAGTTCAACCAGGTCATTCTACACCCACTTGTCTAGATTATAACTATAGATGGATTTGTTCTTAGTAATTTTGAGGGGGGTCATAATAACTATTCTTTTTACCTACAAATCCATCTTTCTGATGTCGTCCTGAAGAGATTGGGACCTATTACAATCAAGGGTTCTCTCACTGTCATCCTTCTTGTTCTCTTTCCAGGTGTTGGGGGAGTCATGGGAATCCAAATTATCCTCTTCCATAACCCTAAAGCTGTTGTTCCCTGAATCATCAGGATTGCTATCAATTAAGTTTGTATCATCCTCTTTGCCATCATTGTCATCAGCCTCAACCTCAATCTCAAAAGTATCTTTATCTTCAGTATTGTTAATCTCTGGAGTAGGGATAGGCTTGTCCCCTCTATTCTGATTATCCTGGCCATCCTTGAGGCTACCCATGGCATTAGAAATGTCAAGGTCCTCCAAGTCCTTCTCCTCAGGGGTCTAGGTAGTAGAATTAGGCTAGACATTTTGACCCACCTAGGTCTTCTTCTCAACCTCGGTCACATTATCCTGAGGATTCAGCTTTACACCTTCAGACTCCAACCGGACAGGACTAGTAGAGGGCTCAAAATCAATTTTGTTAGAAATAGAGGCATTGACATCACTCGAGTTCTTGACATTCTTCAGACCATCCAAAGACTTTGAGGGGGTTGGCTCAGAGAGGGAGAGAACTTTCTTAGGTTTCTGTTTCCTAGGCGGAGAGCTGGTTTTCTTCCTTTTCTTGACCTGGGCAGGGATAGGTTCAGGAATGTGATCCCTCGCATAATCAGTGATAAGGAGGATGAGCCCAACATGGAGGATGGGGAAATTCTTCACTCTATAATCAGTAATGGTTTGATTGAGTGAACAGAGAAGAAAGTAGGGAAAAGAGATTCTTATGTCATGTTTGAAGTGATTAACTAGGCCAAAATGGTAATTATAGACCCTAGAAAATCTCCCCTCAAGTGTAAAATATTTCATGATGACCTTGATAAAAGAACCCCAAATGCTATCAATATTATCCATTTCAACGTAATCTTTCTTACATTTCACCAGAAGAGCCCTCTCCTCATCAGTGTTAGGAAACTTCTTGTAAGCTCTGGTTCCAACCTTAATCTCTTTCGAATACTTCAGACCATCCAAAGGGAGACCAGTTATGTCCGAGAGGAGCTCGAGGCTGAGGCTAAAAGACTTTCCAGCTAGGTTCACCGTGCCCTTGTCCCAACCGTCTACAAAGGCTTTAGTAACATCATTTTTGAAACCATGGAATCTCTGGAGAAACCGATGGACATGGCCTTTTTTCAAAATGCTCCAGACTTCCTTATCCTGCTTCCACTTGCAATCCACCGACTCTTCTCTTCTGAGATCACCACCCATGGCCGAACACTCTCCCTGCTCTTTTTTCATATGCTTCTTATGCTTAGATGGAGAAATGCTCTCAATTTGGTAATTATTTAGCTTAATAAATCTGTTAGATTGGTTCATTATCCTATTCACATGCGCGAACTGGCAACAATTACTAGTAATGATGACAACACACATCAAATTTTGATCTTTCATAATGGGTGGATAATTTTGCATCTTAGAGATGTACTTAGCATTATTTCGAATGACATTCGATGTCACCCCAATCTAAAAGGAATTAAATAATATCATTAATACTCCTATTAATGACTCCTTCCTTGTGCCTGATTTTATCATAGTTAATAGATGAGGTAACAACATCATTACAGATTGTATTTCCAATCCATTTTTGAATCCCCTCACTTTTGGCTCCAATATTGGCAAGGCAATCAGCAACCTGATTGGTCTCCCGGTAATTGTGAGATATATGGAACACCTCAAAGGATTGGGCTATGGTTTTGATTTTAGTAATAATGTGATCAATAGTCCAAGAGGGGGTATTGATATCTTTAATATTATTTATAATATTTATAGAATCACCTTCAAGCCAGACTCTTTTGAACCCCAATTCTTCCACCAACAGGATAATATTAAGGGAAGCCAAGGCCTCAGCCCTATGATTAGTCTGAATTCCCAAGGGAACAGAAATGGCACCCAAATAGTTACCATTACTATCTCTGATAATTCCACCACCCCCAGAAACACCCGGGTTGCCTTTGGAGGCCCCATCAAAATTAGCTTTAACCCAACCGATAGGAGGAGCAATCCAAATAGAGGAATCTCTGGGAGAGATAGAGTGAGGATTGAGGCGAGGAAAATTCCAAGTAGACCAGTCCACATCAAGGAGGAAGTTCATGAGCTTACTCTTGTTGTGGATGATAGCATTGCTGAAATTTTCCTTAATAGCTCTAGAAAAGATATTGTAGATTATTTCAGGTTTGGCTTGTTTCTCTCTGAAAATTCTATTATGTCTTTCCTTCCAGATACACCAGCATAGATGAGGCGGGATGAGATTCCAGAAACTTCTTGCAAGATCATTGTCAAAAGGGCATCTCCATTGAGTGATGAATTCCTGCCAAGAGTTAGGAAAGAACCAACACAAGTTCCAATTTTGAAAAACCATAGACCAAACTCTCTGAGTAAAAGTACAATGAAGCATAAGGTGGTCACAAGATTCAGCTTGTTCCTTGCAAAGAAAGCATCTATTAACATGACAGAAACCTCTTTTAACTAGATTATCAATTGTAAGGGGCTTATTCTGGATAAGGATCCAATAGAAGAAGTTAATCTTAGGAGTAAGAAATTTATACCAAATAGCAGCACATTGAGGCTTAACTTCCTTGGAGAAGAAAAAGGAACAAGCAGAGGCCACCGAGAATTCACCATTAGAAGAAGGGTTCCACACAATTTTATCAGGAAGATTAACTTCTCTAAACAAGGACTGCAGCTCAATCATAAGAGGAGACAGACTTCTATCAAGGCTAGAAAGATCCTTCCAAGAGTTATTATTCCAATAATCAGAGACTTTGCATCCAATAGTATTTTTAGCTTGCATTATAATATCCTTCCACTCTTGTCTATCAGATAGGGGCCAATCATAGATCCAAGGATCATCCCAAAAGTCAATGTTGGTCCCTTCACCCAGTTTCCACCTTATCCCTTCTCTCAAGAAGTCAATGGAGGAGCAAAGGCTATTCCAGATAAAAGAACCATTCTTCCTAGCATCATTGTTTAAAAGATCCTTCAAGCTGTTGGAATTAAAAAGATATTTTCTTTTAACTATGCCATTCCATTGCTTAGTATCCCCAAAGACTCTCCAAACCTGCTTAGCCAAAAGGGCCTTATTGACAAGCTTGATAGGTCTTAGCCCCAAGCCCCCTTTACTTGTTATTCATAGTTATATTATTAACTATTTTCATAATATTGCATATTATATTCCTCTTTTGTGCAAGTTAGTTTATAAAAACCCATATAAACGTATCTCATTAATTACAAATGCTAGGTTGGTTAGTTACTAATAAGAAAAAAATTGTAATTACATAGTGGAACTATGATTATTATCATACTTACAAATTGAAGTAATGACTAGTTTAAGTCTTCACATAGACTCATTAGGATAAATGGGATAAACTATTTGTTTGCAATTACATTCTAGTTCCGTGCAACATATGAAATTATGATGCATTTATTAATGCCAACATTTATGATAATTATCTCATCTTCCCATGTTGACACCGATTAGAATAAGATTGTATATATGTCAAAAAACACAAATATCATTATGTGATTCAAAGTCTTTCAAACGAAAGTTAAATTTCATTTTCACTAATTTTATAATAGATATTAATATTGCTAGAATCAAATCCATACACATAAATTATACTTATAAACATAATCAATATAAATAAATATGGTCATATCATAACACAAGAAAGTAGTAGTCAAAATATCTCGACAATACAATAATTATAAAAACTCTTGGTATGGCTCGAAGTGATGCCTTACAATAATATTGAATTCAATTATACTAAGTACCATAATCATATTATATTATGATGTATCCTTCTTAATTAAAATACTACATGCATCAATAAGGCCACATAAAAACTATCTATAACTTTGGAAGACTTACAACAATGGTTATAAACTTGACAAGCGTGCATGAACACTATTAAACTCATACCCAAGATAGTTAGGAACCATTATACCCATTATATCAACATACGGAGATGTAAAATCAACAATAATAATATTCATAAACTTATTTTGCAGCCCATTATTCTTATAATAGTCAAAACTATATAATATTTGCATGTGTCATTTATAGATAAATATGATCATAATGGTCATTTGTAAGTGATACCATATAACAACAATGCATTTGAAAATTCAAGATTTATTGTCACATTTCAATTGAATTGACCTTGTAGTCAGTTACACCATTGTGCAACATTGTACTAAGGAATCTAGCTAGGTTAAGGAAAAACATAGTTCTTATTGAACTTAATTGAGCCATATATTAATGGTTATGCTCCACATGTAGGGAAATCAAGTTGCAACATAAGGTGATAACACAAAATTTTGTCATGGGGTAACATAAGATGATACTCTTCTATGATAACCAACATAATGAAAACTTTAATCATAGAACTCTTGAAGTTGCAACTACCGTTGTACACAAGTATATATTAATGAAAAATCCCATAAATTATATATACATAATTCTATTCTAAAACCAACAACGAATTCCTTGCAAATTAGTTTAATAAATTCATCCTTCAAATAAAAATCCTTGTCAATATGTAGGGAAATCCCAAATATGTTCACAATTTTAAATTGTGATACTTTCTCGATAATGTCTTGAAACTAAATATTTTGGTAACCCATAACAATTCAATGAGAGATTTAATGTCTTGAAACTAAATTTTTCGGTCCATGGTTTTAGCGTCTTTAGGCTGTAGTGGTGTAAGGGACAACACCCCTATTTTTTTTCTTTTAATATCAAAACAAATCAGCGAGAGAATAAATAACTCTATCAAATAAGAAATATAATGACTTTATAAACTTTCACAATAATAAATAGACAACAATTAATAGATTTCATACACAATAATCGACATTCAATTCAAGTTCAAACAATATCTCACTAAAATCTACTAAATCAACAATAACCATCTACTAATAGTATGCATTCCTATAAAAATAATGATCTAATAATTGTAGATAATTAACATTTTAAAATGAATTATGATAAAACATATTACGAAGAGGACACAATAGATCTTTAAAACAAAGTTATGAGAAGACTATTCAGCTCGTTAAGGTTTTACCAAAAGTCAAACATGATAACCTCAAATGCAAAGATATGCAAATATCATGAATCAAAGAGCATACAATCATTGACTTATATTTTCACAAAAAAACAAAAATGTGTGGAAGAAGAAGATATGGTTGAAAGAAACATAAAGTAGAGAAGGTGATATTGTTAAGAATTTTGATCCTGTATTCATTTTGGTTTGACTCCAACAAAAGTTAAGGGAAGAGTATCAGTTACTACTCATGTTTCAATTACTGTTCATTGGTTTTTGTTAATTAAATTCCTACTGAAAAATCATCCAGTAGGTTAATAGTCACCCATTGTCTAGCAAAAAAAAAGATAGTAATTAGATCATTTGTGCAATTTTATTGGTACCAATAGCGCACAATTATTGGATTATTTGTGCATAAGTATTGGATCAATTGTACAAATATTTTGGTTGTCAAAGAAAATAGGTAATGGAGCAATATGACTTGTACGTTTCAAACTACATTTTAAAATGACCACTTTTTGACCCTTTTGCGTAGAATAGACCCCACAACATTCATCTTTACTATCCAAAAGCCAATTAAGCCACAGACAAAGACAGCAAAAAATATCTTTGAAATCCAATGTCCGAATAGTGGTGCACACATGGGCCAATTACCAACCAAAAAAGGTAAAAAATGATTGGCTATTAGTACATGTGTAATCGACTATTAGTACATGTGTTATCATTTTTGGGGCTCCTTTAGTATTAGTAATTAGGAGGTCAACATGACAAAAAGGTCACTATTATTGAACCCCCTAGCGGTTACTAGATCCTTTCTCCTAGATAGATCATTTCTCATAGGTATTTTTTCCTAAATAGAAGTCCACAAGACAGCCTTTTAGAGATAACACATAGCAACCACTAAGAAAGAACAATTACTCTCTTTTTCACAAGAAGATTAGACTATTATGTTCATGATCACATTAAAGAACATACATACCTTCAAGCTCTTCAGGCATTTTTATTTGAAATGTAAAACCTACTTTATTCAATCAATGGTTGAAACAACTTGGAAAACAAATGGAATTCCATCAAACAATCTTGATCGTTCATTGTTTTCAAACTGACAAAGCACACAGATCGACAAACAAATACGAATCAATGCAAGACTATTCAAATGTTGAATTGAATTTTCTTTCACGTCCTCAATTTTTTCACAATTTGACCGCTTTTGTTTTCTTGTCCCCACCATTACTTTTTCAGGTCCTCTATAATGTTGAAAACACATGATATTTTTGCAGTGAACAAATATAGCAACTTCTGCAGCGAAAACACATGATGTAATGAACAACACTATCAGCGAAATTTTTGTCTTGATTTTTAGCACAACTGGCCACAAAAATATATTAATTAAAAAATAATGCATAGACAACAACCAAACTAATTGAATTCACAGCTAGCAAACATAGAAGACTTCAAAAACTTATTATTTTAATGACAAAAGGTCATTCATATGTACTAAAATGGACAATGGTGCTTATAGATGAGAGAATGAACGTAAATAAATTCCCAGTGCTCTCACTGTTTAGGTGATATTTTATTTTGTGAGTATTTCTTCCTTATTTTCCTGCTTATTTTGATTGGACTAAACATGCATATTTTAACAATGTTTTAAAATCTCATTTTACATGTAGGTAGGAGAGAAATGTAGTTTATTTTACTTTTGGTTGCATATTGAACATTTACTTGTAATGTTACCAATAGATAGATATGACTTATATGTAATTTATATTATTCAGTCAATTTTTAAGCTATTATTTTATTTTTGTTTGAATATTATTTTATTTTATTTTGAAAAGTGTTAAGATTGGAATATATGTATTTTATGAGGTTATGATGAATAAGAGCTTTTTTATTATTTGATTGATTTTTGGTTGAGCATTTACTTGTGATTTTACCAAAAGATATGACTGGTATGTAATTTATATTATTCAGCCATTTTTTTTGCTATTATTTTATTTTACTTTTTGTATTAGATATAAAGAAGAAAATTTTGATATATGACTGATCAACTTTGTCACAATTTAAATCTCATTACATGATTTGATTGCATCATATCTTAAGGATTTTTTAGTACATATCTAATACCAAAAAAACTAATACATTTTGCTTAAGTTTCTCATCAAATATAGACTCAATAAATGTGCAGAGTAAATCTTTACATAGTATATAATCCACTACCTTCACATGACAAAATGGCGGTGTACATGTTGACTACCTAATGAGGCCCTCCTTTCTCAATGCCCAACTCTTTCCTATCCATCCAGACCACCCAACCTACCCAACCCTCCATCCACTTGATCTCTTTATCCTCTAGAATCTACTAAATGAAAGGATACATCACCTTTGTTGCTATAGGAAACTCCTCTTCTCTTGTATTTGGTTCACCTGTTGCTGGAGGAATAATTATTAATGGTCTACAACTATTTGTGGGATAGCTGCCCTATCCTCCCTCCCCTCTGCATCTTAAGCTCTGCCATTAAATTGTGAAGTTCTATTCCAAATGGGGTTTTTATTTTAATTTTAAAAACAATTAAGATTGGAATATATGTATTTTGTGAGGTAATGATGGATAAAAAACATTTTTATTTTGTGATTGATCTTTGGTTTAATTTTGTTTTCACAATTATATAAACTCTTTTTGCATTCTCTTTCAAATAAGTTGAGATTATATTTGAAACCCACTTACATGTTAACAGAAAAATAACCATATGAAAGTACACTTGACATTTCCAACATTCCCCACAAATATGATTTCATAATATATATTTAATCTTTACTTATGTTATTAAATTATATATTATATATTATATTATATTTATTGTAATATATATATACAAAATAATAAGTATAATATATTTTTTTGCATATAGTAATATTTAGATTATATTATATTATAAAATATAATTTTTCTCTCTATCTCACTCTCATATCTCTATCTTCTTACCCCTTCTCTACATCTATATGCAAAGCTTCATACAGGGTCTATAATGGCTTCTTGTCACTCATATTTAAGGTAGATATAGAATGGGAAAGAGTGAGAGAGAAAGAGGTAAGAAGATAGCGATAGAGAGGAAGACAAAGATAGAGATGGAGATGGAGATGGAGATGGAAAACGAAAAGGAAAAGAGGAATATGTACAGAAGAAAAGGGATAAACAAAGAGGGGAGAAATGGGTAGATAAAGATGATAGAGATAAATATATATTGAGGAAACAAAAGGAAATAATGGGAGAGGGAAATATAGAAAGATGAAGATAGAGATAGGAAGTGATATATAAAGAGAGATAGAGAGAGGGAGGGCTATAGGTATATGGAAAGATGGTGAGTTATTGTGTGTGTGTGTGGGAGAGAGAGAGAGAGAGAGAGAGAGAGAGAGAGAGAGATTGACGAAGGGTACTCCCCTTAATACCATAAACACAACAAAAATAGAGAAACAACAACAATTTACAAGAACAAAAAATGGGCTTCTTATAATCTTTAAAAATGTGGAATTACAAATTTCAGGATTACAATATGCAAAGCCACATGAGAATTTTCCCTTACAATATTTTGTAGGACAAAGCCTCGAATCATTACCCAGATCTACTACCCAGAACTGCCCTAAACAACACTACGAACCTTTCTTATATAGGCAATTTCCACCACCTGAGAAGGTTTCATAAATTTAGCCCTTAAGGCCGACTATCCTAAGAATTATTTTCTTTTCTTTTCTTTTTACATAGGGTCGGCTCCAAATAATTACAAAATATGTTTTTAGGTACCCCAACTTTTGGAGGCCATAACTTTCTAACCGTAGCTCTGTTTATCAATTGTAACTACTTTCAGAAATGGCAAGACCTGATCTACAGTGCCTGACTCGCGCAAGCTCCAGTTAGTCGGGGGTCGATCACAATCCAGAGCCTCTAAGGCCTTCAAAATTGACTTGAAAGATTTCGTACCCAAAAACCTCAATAACTTCACCAATATAGATGATGTGACAATGAAACTCAACGGGTAGGCTGATATGACTAAGATGAACCTCCACCTGTGAAATCAGAACATTCTGAGATCATACGGAAAACTTACTAAAAATAGTAAATTTCCAAAAATAGCAGCTCTGCACAAGATAGCCCTTATTGAAAAGAAACCAAAAATATTTTTGGGTGATGCAAGATTGCTCTTACACCCAGGATGCTCCTGCATCAGACACCCGGGGTAATTTGAGAAGTGACCCTGTCACGACTCAAGTGTGAAGAGGGAAACCAAGATGGTTAACCTCCTCCTTTGTCAACCATGATGAATCATCAACAGGTCATCCTTTCCATTTGACCAAATATTCTTCATATATCATGTTCCTTGTGCTTCTGCCAACATGACTATCTAGTATGTCCTCAATCTCCTTGGTAGCTAAACTAGTTGTTGGAATAATCCACTATTCTGTTGTGATTTCATCTTCAACACCCCCTTCATGATACTCTGTCAAATCTAAAATGTTAAATACTAGTGAAATATTTAGCTTAGTAGGGAATTCTACCTCGTAGGCATTTCTTGAATCATGCTTCTTTAGTATCTTACATAGCCCAAACTTCTTCATTTTCAACTTGTTGTATGTACCAATTAGAAATCACTCCTTCCGCAAATGAACCACGACTTCATCTCCAACAAGAAATTCCTTATGCCTTATTTTCTCATCTTCCTTACCCTTGTACTGCGCATTCATCTTGGTAATGTACTTCCTCACCTCCTCATGGATGTTCTTCAAATGTTCTGCAAAATTCTCAGCTTCAGCACTACTTATTTCTCCTTTATCTATCTTCCCTAACTCAGATGCATTTCTGGGACTACTTCCATATACAATTTAGAATGGTGATTTACCAGTGCTCCTATTGACATAATTATTGTATGCAAATTCTACTTGTGGTAAAATCAAATCCCATCATGTTGGCTTATCTCCAACCAAACATCTCAACAAATTTCTCAAACTCCTATTCACCACCTTTGTCTGTCCATCAGTCTGTGGATGATGTGATGAACTGAACTTCAAATCTGTCTTCAACTTCTTCCATAATGTGCGCCAAAAATATTTAACAAACTTAGTGTCTCGATCTGAAACTATACTCTTTGGCAAACCATGTAGTCTCACCACTTCTTTGAAAAACAATTCTGCTACATGAACAACATCATTAGTCTTCTTGCAGGGAATGCAATGTGTCATCTTTGAAAATATGTCAACCACCACAAAAATTGAATCATGTCCCCACTGAGTCCTTGGTAAACCAAGAACAAAATTCATACTAATATCCTCTCAAGGCTTCTCTGGTACAGGTAATGGTTGATACAACCTTGTATTCTGCTTTACTCCCTTTGCCATCTGACATACTCTGCAACTCTGTACAAACTTCTTGACATCTTACTGCAACTATGGCCAATAATAATTCTTACTAACCAAAGCAAGGGTTTTATCATGACCAAAATGTCCAGCCAATCCTCCGCTATGCTTCTCCTTGATGAGATTCTCCCTCATATAACTTCATGGAATGCACAACTGACTCCCTCTGAATAGCATATCATCCTAAATGATGAAATCCAACCACTTCATTTTGTCTAGAGTAACAAGTTCTTTACAAGCTTTCCAAGCTTCACCAAACTCATGATCCTCTGGATACAAATTCTTGAGTTCCTTGAACCCAACCACCTCAATCTGCATCTCTTTCGGCAATAGTTGCCTTCTACTAAGTGCATCTGCAACCCTGTTAGACTTTCCACTCCTGTATTTCAAAACAAATGTATAACTCTGTAAAAACTCAACCCATTTCAAATGCTTTTGGTTCAACTTTCCTTAACTATTCAAATATTGCAAAGCTTGATGATCAGTATACAAAACAAACTCCTTAGGAAGAAGATAGTGTCTCCACTTCTTAAATACTTGAACTATAGCATAAAATTCCTGATCATAAATAGAATATTTCTCTTTGGCATCATTTAACTTCTCACTGAAATAAGTAACAGTTTTACCTTCTTGGCTCATAACACCTTCTATTGCAGTACCACTAGCATCACAATCTACTTGAAACACCTTATTAAAATTTGCAAGTGCTAAAATAGGTTGTTCTGTAACTTTCTATTTCAATAGTTTAAAACTATTACTTGCCCCAGTAGTTGATTTAAACTCCTTCCTATCCCCTCTCATTGTTTCAGTTAAGGGTCCACAAATACTACTAAAACTCCTGATAAATATTTTGTAAAAGCTAGCTAAACCATGAAAAGATCTTACCTCAGTAGCATTCCTTGGAGTAGACCATTCAAGGATAGCCTGCACTTTCTCTAGCTCCATTTTTAGACCTTTTGCTGAAACTACAAATCTCAAATACACTAACTCCTTCACAAAACTACACTTCTTCAAATTAATCAACAATTTATCTTCCCTTAACTTCTCAAACACCATACGAATATGCATCATATGCTCCTCCAATGTCTTACTAAAGATCAAAATATCATCTAGGTAAACAATGACAAACTTACCCAGAAATTCCTTCAAAACCTCATTCATGAGCTGCATGAAAGTGCTCGATGCATTGGTTAGCCCAAAAGGCATGACTAACCACTCATATAGTCATTCCTTTGTCTTGAAAGAAGTCTTCCATTCATCTCCCTCTCTGATTTGAATTATATGATATCCACTCTTTAGATTTATCTTGAAAAATACACAACTCCACTCAAATAGTCCATAATATCATCAATTTGTGGCAATGGAGACCTATACTTGATTGTGATCTTGTTTATGGTCCTGGAATCTGTACACATCCTCCATTCTCCATTCTTCTTTGATGCTAATACTGTCGGTACAGCACATGGACTCAAGCTCTCCTGAATCAACCCTTTCTATAATAATTCATGTACTTGTCTGTTCAACTCTTCACTTTCTACTGGTGTCATTTTGTGTGCTGTCTTATTTGGAAAACTGGCTCCTTGAATCAAATCCATCTAATGACTGATCTTCCTTACCAATAGTAATCCATCATGTCATTATCAGGTACAATATCCTGAAACTCATTCAACAAATCAGCAACTTCTACAAGTACATCCTCTACTTCCTCTTTACTAGCTTTTAGAATTTAAAAAAAACACACATGCTCATACCTCATACACTCTAAGAATTTTCTTCCATCAACAAAAGTAATTCTTGCATTACCACATACCTTTTCTTCTGTGTCCAATGGTTTTATCTTATGTCACACTTCATCCTTTGTCAGGGAATAGGTATTCACACGACCATCATGTACAACACGCTTGTCAAACTGCCATGGTCTACCCAACAACATATGACATGCATCCATAGGTATGATATCACATAGTACCTCATCATGGTATCCACCAATTTTAAACTTTACTAGGCATTGTTCACTAACCATGACCTTGTGGTCATCATGTACCCAGGAAATCCAATATGGATGTGGGTGTTTCTGTCTCTTGATCTTCAAATTTGTGACCATCTCTTCTGATACCAAATTGTCAGTGCTTCCACTATCGATAATCACATCACAACACTTATCCTCACACTTGCACCTGGTGTGAAACAAGCTCCTCCTTTTCTTAGGTTCATTCTCACCACTCAGTAGGACTCTTTTGTTAATTAATGTTTCTCCTTTTTCATCATCTTCAGAATGTGATGATTTGGCATCTTCATCTACATGTGCAACTCTAGCCTGGCCTTAATTCCTCCTATTTTTCCTTCCTTGGCATTGAGGACATTCAAATGCCCTATGACCTTCCTCTCCACCATGAAAACATGTTCCACGGAAGCCTTCTCTTCCTGAACCTTGTCCTCTTCCTCTTCATCTTTGATCTGTATTATTTTGATCATGGAAATGATTGGAATTGTTTCCTCTCTGATTTTGACTGCTAATGGCCTCGTCCTTTTTTTTTGGATCTTCATTTTAGCCTCCATATGACCGTCCACCGAATCATCCACCATGACTTCTTCTGTTTTGTCTTCTCTCGAACTTCTTGTTCAACTTTTCCTCTACTTTTAGGGCAAACCGGTATGCCTCTTCAATACTGTTCATTCGAACCAAATTCAACTCTTCCTGAATGCTCAGCCTGGACCCATTAAGGTAACATGCAACTTTCTCTTTATCAGCTTCTACATGGCATGTTCTGATGAGAATTCGATAGAACTCCTTCGTATACTCCTAAACAGATCTTCCTACTTGCTTCAAACTTTGCATTTTCTTCAGTAGGTCAAGCTCATAATCAACAGGAATGAATTGTCACTTTAATTTATCCACCATCTGATCTCATCTTGTGATTTTATCCTTTCCTCTTCTATTTCACTCCAATTGAATCTCTTGCCACCAGATCTTCGCATGGCCCTTCAGCCTGGCCTTCGCAAACTTGACCCAATCAGGATCCTCGATATCTTCATACTCAAAATATTCCTCTAATTCATTGATCCAGTCGATCAACTCTTCTGGGATAAGGTTTCCTGAAAATGTAGGAACCTCAATCTTAGGTCTTTTTCCAATCTTGAAAATGGCCCTAAAAAGTCTTCCTGCTGGTTCAAAATTTTGCCTTCTCCTTCTTGATCAGAATTTCCTTCTTCTTCGGCTTCATCCTCACTTTCATCTCTGACATTAAGATTCATTCCTCTACAAATCTCTTCTTGCAATGCTCACACTTGTCTCAAGAGGGCTCTAACCTCAAGTGTCACAACACCAACTCTTCCACCACGTTCCCTTCGTGGAGACATTTTCACACTGCTCGCTGAAACCCTAAACCATGGTCCTGGTGCAAACTACCTCACAATCGACGATCTATCTACACACTCAGGAAATCTCGCTCTGATACCACTTGATTAAGGGTGTTCCCCTTAATACCACAAACACATAACAGAAATAGAGAAACAACAACAATTTGCAAGAACAAAAAATGGACTTCTTATTATCTCCACAAATGTGGAATTACAAATTTCAAGATTACAATATGCAAAGCCACATGGGCATTTTCCCTTACAATATTCTGTAGGACAAAGCCTCAAATCATTACCTAGAACTGCCCTAGACAATACTACGGACCTTTCTTATATAGGCAATTTCCACTGCTCAAGAAGGTTCCAGAAATTTAGCCCTTAAGGCCGACTATCCTAAGAATTCTTTTCTTTCCTTTTCTTTTTACATAGGGTCAGCTCCAAATAATTACAAAATATGTTTTTAGGTACCCCAATTTCTGGAGGCCATAACTTTCTAACCGTAGCTATGTTTCTCTATTGTAACCACTTTTCAAAAATGGCATTATCTAATCTACAGTGCTTGACTCGCGCAAGCTCTAGTCAGTTAGGGGTCGATCGCGATTCGGAGTCTCCAAGGCCTTCAAAATTGACTTGAAAGATTTCATACCCAAAAACCTCAATAACTTCACCAATACAGATGATGTGGCAATGAAATTCAACAGGTAGGTTGATATGACTAATATGAACCTCCACTTATGAAATCAGAACATTTCGAGATCATACAGAAAACTTACTAAAAATAGTAAATTTTCAAAAATAGTAGCTCTGCACAAGATAGCTCTTATTGAAAAGAAACCAAAAATATTTTTGGGTGATGCAAGATTTCTCTTACACCTAGGATGCTTCTGCATCAGGGATTGAGAGATAATAAGATAGAGATAGAATTAGAGGGAGAGGTGGGGGGAGAAATATGGATATGTGGAGTTAAGAAGGTATGGAGAGAGATGGATGGATAGAGAGAGGGAGATGTGTCTCGATATGAAGGGGGGAGATGAAGATACAAATATAGATAGACCTAGGGAGATACAGAGGGAGACAGAGAGGGAGATATAGAAAGGAAGAGATAGAAAGAGATATAGATGGTGAGATAGATTGATAGAGATATAAGGAGATATATAGAGGATGAGAGGGAGAGACAGAAAAAGGCACAAATACTTAGTTGACCTTCCATACTTCTAGAGCATACCCATTGTTCACTAAGGTGAAAATTCTAGTTTAGGTCTATGTTTCTTGCCTCACATGCCTACCTTTTTCATGGAAATATCTTATCTTTTCCTTTACTTTTATTTATCATCTTATTCATAAAATAGGAATATTAATAGGCTAGGATGTTAGGTAAATTATTTAATTTTGTATTATAATTTAAATAAATATTACATTTGTTCTAAGGTGTTATTTAAAGATTAAATTATTATTATTTTTATTAATGCAAAAATAGGTTTTGAAGGGACCTGAAACCCTTTACAATAAGGTCACAAAAGATATTCTATGAAATCCCTCAACAAGGAATGGATTGAGACCAAAATGAGGGTTTTACCTATAGGCTCCCACAACCTGAGACAAACGCTACATGAAAAGAACCAGCATGCAGCCAAAGACAAAGAATAAAAGGACCAAAGAATACTCCAGCCTCAACACCATTACCAAAAGCCATTAGAAATACCTTTGTCCCTACCCTTGTAGGAGGAAAGGGTCATGTCAAAAGAGGGTGTAGACATCTTAGGCTTTTTACCTTTACAATAATCCAACCCTCTTCAACCTTAGCAGTCGCTTCTTTCCATGCCAACAAATAAAGTGTTGAAGTCTCAACACCCTAAGATGAAAGGCCAACAATACCAATAGAAGAGCCATAGATAGAGCCAGAAACACCTTGAGAGAAAGGACCAGAAATAGCTACAGATACAGTGCCAACAACGCTCTCAATAGACAAAGAACACCCTCTAGCAGGAGCTCTATCAGAGGCAACAATATTTTGGAAAAAAATAGGTGCAGAACCAGTGACACCAACCATCCCAGTAACACCAACGCCAGTAGAATTAGCAATCCTAGAATCACCCTTCCCACAAATAGAGGAAGGGGAAGAACTATCCTCAACAAACAAACCACCAAAAACACTAGCTTGAGAAGAAACCGCAAGATCTTGTACCATTACCTGAGAGAAGCTCAAATCATATTTCTTCTCAACCGCTTAATGGTGATTCAAGGCGTTAATCCACCAAGAAGCCGAATAACTCTTCTTCTCAAATCCAAAATGCTCATTCACATGTCCAATTTTAAAACATCTACAACATCTAAAGGGAATCCCTTCATAGTCCAAAGGTTAAACCTAGCTTCCCTTAGAAGATTGGATTGGGATCTTAGTATGCAATCCCTTTGAAACATCCAACTCAACCAAAATTCGAGCATAAGTGGAATGAAGAATGTCAGAAGATTCGTCATCCACCAACACAAAATCCCCAAGAGCATTACCAACATCCTCAAACAGATTATCAAACCAAAGATGAAGGGGGAGGTAAGGAAGACGAACCCAAATCAAAATCTTATTAAACTTTTCAGAAGAAGGATTGAACTTAGGGTGCTAGGGTTTAACCATAAGAGGATATTTTTTCTTTAAGTTTAAATTATTATTGTATATTAATTCTAATATGTAGTAAAATATCTTTTGGGGATGGAGTTTTGATGATGATATATTTATATTTTCAATAAATTGTAGAAGTTACATCATCCACACTTTACTATCGCCAAATTAATTAATACCATGATCCATGACAAGTAAATGGATATGTGTGGGGATGTTCCATTAGTGTTCATTTACTACACTGAGGTGTATGGATATTTTATATATTGGTTAATAGAAGATCTTTTGAAATGAATTAGATGTTGTTATTTGTCTAATAATTTACCTTTGATATAAGAGAATTCTTAAGAATAATCGTTGCTAGCAAAAAAAAGAATAATATTTTCCTTAGATAATGATGATAAAAGTTGAAGACACATAGCATAGGTGAGAAGTAACTACAACTGATTTTCAAATTGTGAATGTATGTAAACTAAATAAGGAAATATAGAGATATATAATTGTATTAGATTCTATAATTTTTCATATTGATATATTATTGACTCTCTTTTGATGATGGATTTTTTTTCCCAAAGGTGTTCCCCAAGTTATATATTGATATATTTCTAAGTTTTGTTTCAATTCCTATATTATTTTTTAAAGTGATCCTTAATAGTGAATTTCAACACAAAATGTTGATGTTGTGTTTCCATCATTCACCAATTTTCATCATGTAATAAAATGATATGACGATAAAAGCATCATATGACAACATAAGATGTAATCAAGGAGCATAGGAACATTGGAGAATGTAGGCATGGTATAATATCATGATACTTAAGGCTCATAAAAATCAAAATAGCATAAACCTATGATCAAAGTGTGGTAAGTACCATATGCATTTGATAATGGTTATATGATATGGAAAAATGGAAGCATAGGTAGGTAAACATGGGAATCATAAGCAAACAAATATCACAGTAGATGATTAGCATACATATGCATAGTAATCATAAAAATTAGGAAGCAAAAAGGAAGAACGAGAAACCAAAATGGTTTGCATAATAAAACATTAGAGCATAACTAAAGGCATATAAGGGCATAGTAATAAGTAAACTTGTAAAAAACTATAATCAATTGTGTTAAGTGAAAATGAAGGAAAATTTTCTAAGTGGGGTAAGGAAAACATAAATCAAGATAGAGGGGAGTAACGAGCATGTGAAATATATCAAACACATTGTAATCAAAGGGCTAATGTGCAACAAAGAAAACAAAAGAAAATGTGCAAACTAAAAACATAAGCATGAGTATATATAATTGTTGAAATTATGGAAAGGTGTGTATTGAGAGGGGAGGATGAATCAATACCCTTAAAACTTTTCAAAGTAATCCTTGTAAATATCAACTTCAATAACCAACTGTGTAAATTGCATCCAACATACATTCAATAATATAACTGAAATGTATACGCATGAAATTAAATCAATAACACATTCATGAAACTTCAATACACATGACACATGTATTTTGGTATCGCGGAAACCCTTGTTAGAAGGTAAAAATTATGGTGGGGATGGAACCCACAAAGCTTCGCTTTTACAAAAATAAAGTTATCTATTAAGGCTTACAAGAATGATCACTTCTAGTGATCTTACACTGTTAGGAGTAAAAAAAAGATCAGCTAGATCTACCCTATTAAAGGATTTTAGCAAAACAATACATTTGTGCACTCAGTTAAGAGATTTAACTAAGAATGGTTAAGTCCACTCTGTTAGGAGATTTTGAATCTGCTACAATTGTTAGAGAGTAACAATGATATATGACCTGAATGAAATACAACTCTAATTGTTGATATCAAATCCTTTCAAATACAATAAAGATATCACCTTTTTGTGATAAGTATATCCTTTTGAATTGCTTGATAGCCTTATAACTATTTTGTTAAACTAAATACTTATGTAGAAATCCTTCTGTCAAAACCCTATATGAACTTCAAATTTCCTTTAGTGTGGCTACTCCTTGAAGATACTTGTCAAAATGACATCCTTACAAGTTTTATATCAAAATGACCTTGACCTAATTAGGGTTTTACAATATCTTAGAAAAGATAAGATCAACAGTTCATAAGAATAACCTAGATCATCATTACATAGGAATCATCATTTATTAAATGATTACATCCGCAATAATTATTCACCTCGATCTTGGTAAACAATTTCCTTGGAAAAAATTTGTTCACCTTGAAATATGTGTCATTCCAAACTTTTATGTGAACCCTGGATTTCTCAGTAAATGTTGT
This sequence comes from Chamaecyparis obtusa, assembly GCA_027943335.1. Lineage (NCBI taxonomy): Eukaryota > Viridiplantae > Streptophyta > Pinopsida > Cupressales > Cupressaceae > Chamaecyparis > Chamaecyparis obtusa. The sequence goes on from BSBK01002038.1 coordinate 381,881, forward strand.
CTCTCGATCTCGGTGTTCACTGGTGCTTGGTAACCCTATGTTACTTGGTAACTATTATACTCGATGATCTCTCTACTCGGTGACTACTATGTATTGATAATCGATTGAACTATCTTCCTATGTTTACCGACTGTACAACTGAATGCTAATGACAACACTTAATCCATTTAGGATTAACATATAATATTTTCTTGAATCATCATACTACAAGAGATCATTATCATCCCAACATATGTCATCATATTTCTCTTCATTAATTCTTGCATTTTTTATTCTTCTTGATTTGTCTTTTTTATTTCATGTGTTTATTATAGAGTTCTTTTTATTTACACAAATGCATTGGCCATGGGTTGCATATGAGGAATTTATTTCTTCTTTCAAATTTCTTACTTATTTTATTATTTTAATAAATTTAGAACACTTTTCTTTGGTATCCATATAGTCTTTCGTGCATGAAATTATAGCTTTTGTATCAATTTTATATTTAATTATGTTTCTTTTCTTGTTTCATGAATGATTTACACTCATTATGCTCTTTGGAAGATGTGTTTATGTCAACATTTTTTTCTCTTTGCTATTGTAGGATTTTGTACTTGGTTCTCTTTATGGTTTTGGAGGATTTTCTTCACTAGCCTACATCATTTTTTATTCTATTTATTGATTTTTCATTTTTTTGGTTTTATACATCATGAAGATCTCTTTCAATTTCAAATGGAGATTCCTTATGAGTAGGAATAGAAGTGTCTAAAGAAAAATAGTTCAAATTCTAAGGGGTCGGTGTGTATCTATATTGATCTTAATTATAGACCTCGATGAATGAATTTCACATTGATCTACAACCAAAAATACACCTTCTAAATTATTTAACTAATGTTGCCCAAGTAAAATAGAAAATTAATTAGAAGTTATAACATGACATGGAGTGTATACTTCCTTAGTTTCAACTATGACCAGTAGCATGAGGCAAGGCCCCAAAGTATAAATCAATATCACATTAGTCATATTAAATGATACTCTTGAAGGTTCATTAGATGTTGGTTTTATATGATTGGCTCCAAAAAAAATCTTTTGTACATAGATCACATTGATTGATGGGATCTATAAGTATATCATTAATGTATGTATTATTTAATTTGCCAACAATGTACAATGGACCATAATGGTTTTTGTAATCTTTTTATTTTAAAATTGGATAGAAGGAGAAGTTCAAAAGATCCAACTTTAATTTCTATTGATCTCACAAAAGAATGTAGACCTATAATATATAATTAAACTTAATATTGAAGTCATTAATTATCATTATCTTAAAGTTTGTTGACCATAAAAATTGTATTGCATGCCACAATATAATGGTATGATCAAGGAAGGAATTGAATCTATTAGATTTTCACAATCCATGTAAATGCTATATTAGTTTTTGCATTTGATTGTGTAGAGTTTGTTTGTTATCAACGTTTCGGATCATGCTACATGATCCATCATCAGGATGCAAAAGAGAAAAAAGGAAGGAATTGATATACTTTCCTCATCTCACTAAAGGATTTCCATTACTATTGATCCCATCAACATAGATCATGCTATTGTCTATGGGATCTTCACCTTATCTTTTAGACCTATGCATGGTATAGCCTTTGAATGGAATTTACAAATTTTTTGGTCATTATAACTTCTCGGAAGACTCTTATTTAGATCCATCAGACATACTAGAGGAAGACTAATCAAGTTAGTGCTTAAACTTTGAAGAACATGTGATCCAAGGATTTTGTGTACCTTTATGAACTTCCTGTGAATATTTAATTTGAATGAAGGAAAAGTACAATTATTAGCAACTTGGTTAATATTTTCCTTCGCATCATCTTGGATTTTAAAAATTGGAAGGGTAAGAAGATTGAGATGACAATCCATATTTAAGTGTATTGTGTGCTAATAGTTTGGCCTCGAGAGTTTTAAAATATGTACAAATGTATCTCTAAAGGAGATGAAAATATTATCAAATACACATTATCATTAATAATAGGATGTAATCCTTCAAGAAACATAATTTATGCCTTAGTATCATCAAATTGATGCTTTAATTTAGCATGAAAATATTGGAAACTGATGAAATAATTGTTTATAAGCTCATTACTTTGTGTATTATTATTCATCATACAAAATGATTCTAAAACCTAGATCTATATGATATATTTTAGGTACTTTGTTACTAAATCACCAAAGAACCATTTAAAAATTGTGAGGTGAAAAAAAGGCCATACAATAGCATATTATCTTAAGGTTCATGAAATGTAATTTTCACATTTGGGCCCCCTTAATTCTATGATATATCTCAAATCTAGGGGCTGTGAAACTAACAAGAAACAAATAACTATCCTTTTCTAATGGTGATCAATACAAAAGATTGTATGTGATGAAACCATTCTTATTCTCATTGACTTGTCTCTTAAGATCAATCACCTCTTGTAATAGTTTATCCAAGGTGGAGGTATAAATAACTATAGTGTTTGGGGGTATGCCAAATATTATAAACATTGTAGTGAGGTTGTGAGGTAAGGGTTGAAGGTATAGCCATGGACAAATAGATCACATTATAGGAAGAGTTGGTCATAGGATGAGATGGATGCATAAAATGAACCATGAGATAGGAAGTATGGTATGGGACATGTGGATGGAGGTAATAATACAAGTATGCAAGTGAAGGATGGGATTTTAATGGAACACTATAAGGGATAGAAATAATAGTAGTAAGTATGGGGAAGAATGGTAGCTAGGAGGTAGGTTATATTGACAAGCAAGGCTAATGGGAAAGGTAGAAGAGGTGAAAATAAGGTAAAAGATACACTAGGGGTAACAATATTAGTCATGGAAGTGGTAGGGGTTGAGGTATATGTGGGATTAAAAGAGGAAGAGGGATGGTAAAATATATCATTAGAAAATTTCAATAAACATCTAAGATTGTGCAAATATTTGCATTAAATGGACACTCTTCTAGTGTTTTTATAAAAGAGATGCTCTAATTTATTAGATGATTTAATTTGAGGTAATGTGTCAATAACCACTTACATAGTAAGTGAAAGATATTTTTTAGTGAAGTTGGCCTCATGATCATAGAATTGTTGATCATCCAATTTGATCTCAACATGTGAGCACTTGAATTGTTGTTAGACTAGGTTACTATAGTTACATTTAGATGAGTTTTCCTCGATGAAAGATTGGAACCCTAAGTAGCTTGTGGTATGAATAATGCACTATGATAATAAATCAATATTGTCTAAAATCAAAAAATAAACCCCATTATATCTTTACATTTTGGCATAAGGAGCCTTCTTAGATAAGCTTAGGCTAATCAAACATATGAAATAAAGAAAGGAAGGTTTTAGGTAATTAGAATTGAGTAAATATCATAATAATAAGATTTATTTTAGGAATTTAAATCTAAAGAAAAAATGTACTTAGCATTGATGACTTGTCGAATCAACTTGGCACACGATGAGATATATATTAACTATCTTAGACTCTACAAACCTAGGATTTATGTGAAGCTCAATCCCCTACTTTATGATCAATCCCATACAATACAAATCTAATAAGTAAGATGCAATTAGAATCTAGATGAGTGTAAACTATTTAAATATGGTTAATAGTGATTTTGGCTATTTATTTTTTAAAATTAAAGTAGTCTAACAAGGGGGATGAACCTTATACAACCACACCTGGAGGCATCAAAAATTAAAAAAACAACACAGAGAAAGGGGGGTGATAGAAAAAATAGGTTTTCACCAGCTGAACAATAGTAAAATATATGTTGTCAAAGAAAAAAGCTAGTACACTTTCCACAAAGGCTAGAATCCTTCCATAAGGGTGGGAAGGTCAAACTCACACCGTAAGTGGAGAAGAGTGTGAATTTAAAGAATAATTATTCTTGTGTCATCATAAAATTGTCTAGGTAATGTTGTCCTTAAGATCCCCAATGAAAGAAACTTAATTTAGGCATCTTTCAGCACCACGAGTGTAAGGTACTAACATCCATGTAACACAAATAGTCAAAAGAAATAATGAAAATCATTCAAATTCCATAAAGGGTAATATTATAAAAGAAAAAATTGTACAAAAATTGCTCACACATGAGATAATACACCATAATTACATTAATATTGACCTACTCATCGATATAAAAATGATACAATGGACCACTAAAGGGTTGATACATCATATGAGACATAAAGTGATACTATACACTATCTTGTCTCCTTTAGCCATCGAACTAGTCTCCATCTTCTATGCTTGAAGACGAGAATGAGGTCTAGGCACTTTCTTCGCCCATCCATAAAGTGGTTAGCTCCTCATGGATATTTTCTCCCCAGTGCTCAACATGAAAGGTTGAGTGCCTGACCCTGCACGAAGAACCTATCAAACTAGAACAAGCAGGTCGGATGGAATCCGATACAGCATTGTGTCCTATCTAACATTTTATAACATGATGTAGCATCTACACAGTGATATGGCATGGAGTAATAACCATAAACATTCACTAGTATCAAATGAATGAAAACAATCATTTTGGCCAAAGCATAATTAAGCCAGTACCTTAGCAGATAGGTCAAATAATCACAATGCATATTCTTCCCTGTTACCCCATATTTGGCACTCATCCATAATATTAAACACACATGAATATAAAGATAAAAAAAGATATACTTCACCTTTTATACTATTATTTCAACACGAAAAAAAAACTAATGTTACAAGAACATATTCTTCTTTCATGAAATGAATTTCAACACCAATTGAAATCACTATCCATTCACTTTTCACATTTCAATATTTCAAAATAATTCTTATCAATATACATAATTAATATAAAGTTATAAAATACAAAATAAAAATAACTGGAATTAAAAAAAAATGGCTTTGCTCTCGCACTCTGAGAAAATTATAGCTTCTTCCTTTCCTTCCTATATTGCTCTAGACACTTATGGATCTACAATCTTTTATGCTCATTGCATCTCTCCTCCTCTTATCACTTCCAATTGCTTTTCCCTATTGGAAAATCTGGGTTGTTTGATTCAAGCTCCCCTAGATACGGTTTCTAGGGCTAAGCCATTCCTGGATTCTTCATTTCCTCATTTTCTTGATTGGAATATGACATCAGATGACTCTGGGTGGATCAAAGTTCTCAAGAAGAAAAGACCTACGAAGAACAACAAGATTCAACATAAAATTTGGCTTCTGCCTACTAAGATCCACCACCAAAAATTGTTTTTTTGCCAAAACCAAATACACGGAAAGGGAAGTTACTTCTTTGAGTATCAAAAACCCTAATTCAAGCATTTTCAATTCAAAGGGAGGCTCGCATAAGGTCATTCCTCCATACCTATGGAAAAAACCCCGATGTGATTCCAATTCATCCATATGTGGAGAATCATTCTCAAGATTCAAGTAAGGACGTTAGAAGAATGGTTATTAACATTGATAAAATTGAATTGTTGTGGCGTAGATGTAATGAATTAGGTCTAATTGTATCTTGGGAAGGACCTAAAAAATACTTGCTAGATGTTACTACTTGGATTGAATCGACTCTCCAAGACAAGGTAAGTACAACAATCCTACATGATAATTTCATTTATGTGGAATGCCCTAACTCTGAATAAAAGAAGAAGATCCTTAAAGGTGTAAAACTTATATTTGAATGTCACATTCTAAATTTCTTTAAATGGAAACCTAATTTTGATCAAGATACAATTTTAGATACTATAGGCCTGAGATGGATATGCTTTCATAACTTTCCATTTGAATTAATACATTAGAGAATCATTAGGAAGATAGGTAATATGGTAGGCTTTGTTGTAGGGTTCCAAAAACCATTCATAAAATATTCCTCTCTAAAACTCCTAGTTCATTTAGATCTTCAAGTCAAATACCTTAATCCTTTACAAATTATAACCAACCAATGTTTGTATAATCTTTATCTGGATATTTATTGTAATAAGATTAGGGATTTAGCCATGTATATAGAAACTGATGAGATGAAATTCTATAGTTGTGCTTTAACTTCTCCTTTGAATCTTCTAATCAACTCTTTTGATTTAATAAACCCTCAACCATGTTCAATGTATAACACTCTCAATGAAGGAACTTCTCATCCATCTCGGTATTTTGATGATATAAAGGAAGGAGAGATATTAGAAGAATATATTTCCTCTGCAAATGAAAAATAATTCATTTCTCTACACTCTGGTCCTCAATCTAAATCAAATATGGGTAATCTGACTATTATCTCCCAAAAAACCAGCAATATTTCATCTCCTAAAACAAAGTGGAATACTACTAAATTTAACAACAATCAAAATAATTTGGTTGAATTTAGTCCTTTGTCCCTAAAGAAAGATGAACCTATTCCCCTAGGGAGCTCCTCTTTCTCCCCTTCACCCTATCCACGTTTTCAATTTGACTTTCTTGATCAAGGTGGATTTTCTCTTCTTCCCATTAATCATGCCTCCCTTCCTCCCAATCCATCATCTTTTACTTTTTCATCCCCATCTTGAATAGTAGATAGATCTCTCTTCTCTCCCAACCTTTTCAATTTCATCATATCCACCCCTAGGCTCCCAATTCACCTCTCATTGAACACTCCTCTCGTCTCTAAACCAATTTTGATTACTATGGATGGTGATCTCATCAAGTTTTTTTAACTTTTCTTAAGCATGAATAACTCCAATCCTTTCAAAACTAAGATGATCCCCTATGTTCATTCTGTAATAAATGTTGCAATAGAGACTCAGTCTAAACAACATTTTTTTTAACAGAACAAGATTCATGTGTTGAACATTCCAATCTCAAGACAGGAAGAAATAGTACATTTATTGGAATCTAATATGCTAGAATTAAAGTCCCATTATGTTTTAACTTTATGATATACATAAGGAATTTCAAGAGCTCCTTTTGGAGTGGTATAACTTAAATAATAATAGCAGTCATATTCATGCTCCACCTGTAGAATCCCCCAATGAAAAGGGATTCTCTTTTATTCAGTTAGATTTTTCCATAGATCAGGAAGAGTTTTCTTCACATGATAATATTGACATAGATCCCATTCCCCTGGATGGAAGGATTCTGGAACCTTTTCCTTCAGGGGTTTCTTTAGATGAAGCTTTAGGATTAGCCACTGCCTTAGGGAATAATCTATTTGAAGAAAATATTTCCTCTTCATGCTTAGCATCTAATAATAATATTTCATAATGTCCTTTAGGCTTAGCCACAACGAATGAAGGATTGAATAAACCTTCTTTCCCCAAAGACTAGAAAAACAAAGGGCTAGAAAATCGCATATTGAACTTAGGAATCTTGTTGGCGAGGCTGACAAACAAATTAAACTAATGAATTCACGGTATGATGGTAAGGGGAAGTGTCTTCCCTCCTCCTCATGAAACTATTATCTTGGAATGTTAGGGGACTCAATGCCCCTAACAAACAACAAATAATTAAAAGAAATTTAAAAATTAATAAAGCAGACATAATCTTACTTCAAGAAACCAAACTTAACAAACAAGATGGTAAAAAAAATTAGCCTTAAAATGGGAATCTGTAATTCAGATTTGGTTGAATCTAGGGGAGCATCTAGGGGATTAGCTCTTCTTTGGAATCCTAGAAATTTCTTCTTAGAATCCTTAGTCTCAAACCAATTTTGGATGGCTTGTAAGGTGTATAGTATACATAATTCTCTTTCCTTTATCCTTATCAATGTTTATGGTCTGATTCCAACCCATCAAAAGGTGGAATTATGGAGTGAATTAGAAAATTGGATAATAACAATAATCATATTCATTATATAATTGGTGGGGATTTTAACATGATTCTAGATCCTTCAGAAAAAATTGGGCATTCTGGTTTTGTATCCCAAGCCCAAATTGATTTTGCCAATTGGGTAAGCAATAATAATTTAATGGAAATGCCTTTTCCAAGGAGATTTACACATGGAATAATAGAAGACGTGGATTTAGTTACATTGCAAAAAAATTAGATCATTTCTTTTTCAAAGGCAGTTTAAGAAATCTAAATTATTCATTGGAATCTAAAATTCTCACTTCTTCAGGGTCTGATCATTATTCGATATCACTGAATATTGTGGATGATCAGGCAGGGCTTAAGAGTCCTTTTAGAATAGAAAATATGTGGTTTCAGCATCCATATTTTTTACCTCTCCTAGAGAAATGGTGGAATGAACTCCAAGTAGATGGTTCCAAATGTATTGTTTTATATCTAAACTAAAATTCTTTAAAAAGAAAATAATTAAATGGAAAAAGGAGTAGTTTGGAAATATTTTCGATCAGAAACTAACTATTGAAAAAGAACTATCAGATCTAAACGAATAAGTTATTCAGAATGGAATGAATGAGGAAAGTTTCCTTAAGGAAAAAGCTCTAATGATCAGCCACTTTAAAGTCTTAGCTAAGGAGAAACCAATTCGGAAACAAAAGTCCAAGGAGAATTGGTTATTGGATGGTGACAAAAATACTAAATTCTTTCACAATTGTACCAAGAACAGATGAAATATAAATAGAATCATGAAAATTAATAATGAACAAGGTATTACACTAACTGACCCCAAAGAGATTAAGACCACCTTTATTGACTTTTATAATAATCTCTTAAATAATTTTGACAACTCAAACTTAACTTCTCAATCTAAGATTCTTTCTTCCATTCTGAAACTTGTTAAGGACAAAGACAATAAAATGTTGAATGATAAATTCACTTTAGAGGAGATTAAGTCTGCACTATTTCAGCTTAATGTCGACAAATCCCCTGGTCTTGATGGATTCAATGTTGGGTTTTTTCCAAAAATGTTGGTCCTTTATGGGAACTGACATGTGGGAGGCTATCAAAGCTTCTCATAATGGGGGTAATTTTACCCCAAAAATCAATAATACATTCATAGCACTTATACCTAAAAAAGCAGATTATAAATTTCCTGGTGATTTTTGACCAATAGCTCTTTGCAATACTATTTATAAAGTTTTTACCAAAGCAATGGCTAATCGATTAAAACTTATTCTTCCTTCCATCATCTCAGAAGAGAAAATAGGCTTTATTCCTAATAGATCAATTTTTTATGGCATCATTATCGCACAATAAATCATACATACTTCTCAGCATAACAAGATACCTAGTATGTTAATTAAATTAGACATTCAGAAAGCATATGACATGGTCAATTGGAGATTCCTTTGCAAATGTTTAGAAGCCTTTGGTTTCTCAAAAATCTGGATCAATCTAATCTTTAAACTTATATAAACTCCTAAAAAAATTATTTTAATTAATGGATCCCCTGAGGGTTTCTTCTCCTCATCTAGAGGTATTAGCCAAGGAGATCCTCTCTATCCCTTTCTTTTTGTGATCATGGTTGAAGCACTAGGATGATATATCCACAAATTGCATTTGGAGGGTCATATACAAGGTAATAAAGTTGCAAATAACACTCCTAGCATTACTCATCAACAATTCGCAAATGATACAATTCTTCCTAGTCAAAGTTCATAAATTGAGGCCAGAAATTTTAGAGAATCTATGGATTTATATATGCTAGCCTCGGGCCAAAAATTTAATCCTAACAAATCTGAAATATATTTCCTGAACACAGATAATCAGCTTAAGCAGAGAATCTACAACGTTCTTGGATTTAATAAAGGATTCTTTCCTTGCAAATACTTAGGTATTCCATTAGATCTCAGTAACAGAGTTTCGATTGTAAGGGATTGTATTTTGGAAAAACTTAATGGCAAAAAGGATCATTGGAAAGATAGATGGTTATCTAGTGCAGGTCGTATAATAATGATCACTATCCACTATCCCCACGTATCAGATGTCTCTCATTCCTTTAACAAGCAAAGCTAAGAATATTATCGATGGCCACATTATAAATTCATTTTGGAAAGGCTCGTCTGAAAAAAAAGAAAGTTGCTACCATTAAATGGGATGATATTTTCACTCCAAAAGAGTCTGGTGGATTGGGCATCAAAAATATTTTCTGGAAAAACCTAGCATTAGGGGCTAAGTTAATCTGGAGAATATTAAAGAATTCGGAGAGTAAGTGAGCCAAGATTCTCCTCAGATCGGCAACTCTACCCAAAGGCTCTAGAAATTGGAACTTCATCTCTAATTACAAGAATATTATCTATGATAAAATTTCATGGGATATTGGGAATGGTCATCAGGATCTTTTTTGGGAGGACTTAGAATGGTCTTCCAGCCCTTTGTAATGTTGATTTTTGTCCCCAATCTATTGAAACTTTTAAACAATCATTGGGTTCCAGGGTAAGTGATTATTTGGTCATTGATAATTCAAATCCCAAGGGATGGCATTGGAAGAGTTTTGAGGATATTCTTGTTCCCAGTGTAGATAAAATTAAATTATCTAACCTCCTCAAAGATCGGATAATCTCCCCTAAAAATTCTAATGATAATTTAGTTTGGTGTGGATCAAATGATGGATCTTATAAGGTCACGGATGGATATAAATGCATCATCAAAAATCATAATATTCTTGTCAAAGATATTCCCATATATATGTGTTGGAACAAAGTCATCATACCCAAAGCTGGCACTTTCTTATGGGTGGCTCTTCAAAAAAGGACTCTAACTGCGGATTGGTTTCGCAAACTAGGATATGAAGGTCCCTCAAGATGTCCTTTATGTGAGAATTTTGAGGAATCAGCTGACCATATTCTTTTGAATTATAATTATTTCCAAGAATGTTGGAATTGGTTGTTACAAAAACTAAACTGGAAAACGACAATGGGGAATTCTCTGAATGCATTTCTCAAATCCTAGCCAACTCATTTTCGTAAAGGTCTATATAAAGACATATGGCTTATTAGTCCTAGTATCCTGGTTTGGGGACTATGAAAAGAGCGAAATAGGAGGATCTTTCAAAACAAGAGCATGAATGTTTTTCTTTAACCAACAAGGTTGAGGTGAGCATTTTGAAAACCCTCAACAACTTTCTAAAAAATAAACCATGCAAAGAAGGTATTTTCAATTTATGGGATGGCCCGATTCAAAATAATTTGAAAAGTCTTATTATTCTTGCTCAATTCTATAACTTAGGTTCTTCATCCACTCTTCGCAGAATGGAATGCAAATTGACTCCTCCCAAATGGAATTGGCACAAACTAAATTTTATGAGGCCTCTAGGGATAATCTTGGTATAGTCGTGATTGGTTGCATCATTCATTCTCATGAGGGTAAGGTTATAGCAAAACTGACTATGCCTATTCCCAACTCGACAAATAATATCATTGAATGCTTAGCTGTTACGGAAGGCCTTCAATTATGCATCAATCTAGGAATTGATAAGGTAGTTCTAGAGGGTGATTCTCAAATCATTTTGAATGCATTAAGAACTAGGAAAACGCCAAATTGGAAACTTAACTCCCTTCTAAATAGAGTATTATCATTTTTTTATTAATTCTCATAATATGAAATTACTCACATTTACAGAGAGGGAAATAAGGAGGTGGATTCCCTAGCCAATCAGGGAGCGAATAAACATGAAAATTAGAAATCTTTAAATAGCTATCAGTTATTAATAATATAAAAATTAATAAAAGAAATAAATAGATAATTCTAATATTAAACCAAAAATTAAAAAAAATAAACAACAAAAATGGATAACCATTATCACAAGGACTCCAACTTAGCAAAAATCTCAGTATAAAATAATTAATAGTAGAAAGAGACTCTCAATTGATTATTAATGCAACAAGGGTGGGTAAAACACCAAATTGAAAACTAAATTCAATATTAGAAAGAATCCTACAATTGATCACGCATTTCTCAGAAGATAAATTTAAACACATTTACAAAGAAGGTAACAAACAAGCCAATGAATTAGCTAATCTAGGTGCAGATAGAATAACAATAAGAGAATGACTACAATAACACATTTTCCTATTCAGTTGCAAGATGACCTCAAAATAGGCTATCTTCACTCTAACTAATTTTAAATTGCGTAACCAAGTTATTAATCTTAAACATTTCAATAAAATTAACTATCGAATGCTCTTAGATTATAGAATTAATTCCCCAAGATTTTGTAATCTATTAGCTATAGGGATAGTAAGAGTCTTTCTATAGCTTAACATGTCATTCCATGTCAAGAATAATCTGACCTTTTTGCTATTTCGATATTAATCTTCCATTAATAGTTATCTAGTCATGGTAGGAGAACACGTGTGTTATCGATTCCCCTTTCCAATTTAATAAAGTTCTACCAACTTAGTCATCATGATTTGTGGTGGAATTCCTAAACATAGATTGCATGATCTCGTGTTAAAATTTGAGCTCATTACATAACACCATCCGATTAATTCACAAGGCTCAGTTGTATGATTAAGTGGTATGAATATCATTAATGTTAGATTAAATTCATTATGATTTGACACGATTACATAGATGATCTTGTAATGCTTTCCTTATTTAATGGAATAAATGAGTTGGCCCATCAATATAGAATAGAGCTCTCAAAATGGACACATTGTTGCATCTTAGAGGTCTAAAAAGGAAAATAGAGGTTACAAATTTTGTCACTAATAAAAGTTATCCTGTGTTTCCCTCATTCCCTAGTTTTGGGTGTAGTTAAGAAATTGCTAGGGAAAGAATACTTAGAAAATGTTAATCGAACAAGAGTTGATTCTGACATAACTGCCATGTTTATGGCATTAGCCATGTTCTTTGAGAGAGACAAGGATAGAGTCAGGAATTTGTGTAGGAATGTCTTTCATAGGAAGTATTTAGGGAATATTGACACTATCCTTAGAAACATTAACAACAATCTTACTATCCCTTAAGCACGAAACTATGACAAAGAGAATATTAATGGGATGTTGATTCCAAAATACTTGATTATTTGGGTAGAAGATTGGGATTCTTTCAGAGACAAGGTGGAGGAGAGAATTTGCAATCTCGACTTTCTTATGGGGCTCTTTCATGTCAAACGACCTTTGGAACCTAACTGGTTTGCCAAATACTTAACGGCGGAAGGAATTGAGGGATATGAATAAATAATGGACTATGCTAATGTGGTTGGCTTGGATTCAGATGAAGAAACAGAGGAAGGGAAATATGATTTGAAGCCGGATAAGAAACAGAAAAGGGAGGATGCAGAATTTGGTCCAAGTTCGAAGGTGTTTGATTGAAAAGGGAAAGGCCTGGATGTCTGAGTTATTGGGGAAAGTCTGGCTCTTTTTGAGGTTTTTTGATAAAGAATATACATTAGTGTAGTATAGCTATATTAGGTTTAAAGTAAAGGCATAAACAAATATCGAAGGAAATGGAACTGTTAATTGATATGTATAAACCCTAGCTCCTGACCTATCCTTAAATGGGTCATTTTTTTAGATACATTACCATATATGTTAGCTAACAAACTAGTGTTAGCATTTTGCTCTGTTTGAAAAAGAAATGAAATATTGTTAAACAGACAGTTCATATTATCTAATGAACGTTTCAATATGTTTAATAATAATCTTTATGAGTTGCATCTTAACATGGACATTCTGTAATTTTTTCCATGGAAATTTGAATTATGAATCTTCACATATTTTCTTTAATGATTATATGGAAAACTTTGTATGATATGATTAAAATAATTATTAAGATTGCTATTCTTGAGCATGATTCTATTATAAGTTTGTCAGTAGTTTGCAGTGTTGTCTTTAAACAATCTATTTATGGGGTTTTATTTTATTTTATCCTCCCTATCACTGTATTAGATTCCCTTTTGTAGGATTGCTCTATTTTTCATTATATTTTTATAGTGTTTGGTATTGATTCCTCTATTTTGTCCAAGCCATTTGACGGCTTTCTCTTGCTCCCATGCTTCAGATCCATATATGCTTTCTCTTCCTTTTCCCTTTACTACTCTAGTTCTTCATTGTTGGGGATATTGTTATGTTGAAACTATGCATAACACAGTTTCAAACATAACAATATCTCCATCCATGAATGACTATTTGTTTCTTATTTATTTCCTTTTCTCTATTTTTGGCCTATTTCTGATGGCCCCCAAATCTCCTTTGCCTAGGTTGAGTCTCCTCTTCAGCTCTTTACTCTTATTTATGGGTTTGGTTCCTTTCCAATATTTCATAGAATGGATAATCTTGAGTTATCAACCAAGATTATCAGGCTTCAGGATTTTAGTTTTGTTTCTTTTATGTCCCTTATCAGCTTTTTAGGTTTGTATTACCTTCATTTTCATTTTCATTATGGTTTCATTTCTCCCTTTATCTTATGTTCTTGAGGGTTCCCCATGTTCTCACTCTTTGAACCCCTTATTTGTATCGATTTCAAGTTGTAAATGTCATTTGTGTTAGAATATTTTCACATAGTTTTAGATGGTGCAACAGATGTCTATTATTTAGGATAATATATATCTTAATCTTTACTAATTAGATTCTCCCTTTTCCTTCTTCATTGTCTCTTGTGATTTACATCCTTTCATATTCTGTTATCGTTGGTCATATATGGATTCCTTCTCTTTAACATATTTGATCACTTTCGTATACCTAGAATACTAACCATCTATCATTTGTTTCCTATTCTGCATATATCCTAGACAATGTATATATTGTTTTATTGGTATTCTAGTCTGCTACGGTCCCTAATGGAAACCATAATTAAACTTTGTGGACCTTGTCCCCAGATGGCATTCGATAGCCCCATTACAGGTACTTATCTAAAAGAGATCCTTATCACATCTTATTTCCTAGTCATTAGGGTTGTTTACCGAATCATTGGGAAAGAATTCATTATCAACATCGATAGATATCGAGTCCTCAATGACATATCTTCAATGTTTTTGGCCATGGTTCATATGGTTGAAATAGACAAATTTTACATATCCACTCTATGAAAGAGACTATTCAAGCAGGATTATTTAGGGGATTTGGAGAAAGTTTTAAGCAATATCAATCCATATCGTCCCATTCCTCGTCCCTATAACTATGATGTCAATATTAACAATGGGCAGAACATTCCTCTCTTTCCTATTATTTTCACTCTGAATCCTCATAGACTCAGATAATGGCTTCCTACTATTAGAAGAAATGTCAATTTTATATTCCATTTCTTGCATGTTTGGTATCCACCTTCGATTGATTGGATAGATAAATTTGTGGTAACATATCGGGTTGGTATTTGGGAAAATATCGACAATATAAGTTTAGAGTTGTTTGAACCATGTGAGCCCTATGATGAAAGTTTTGAATCTAATAGAGAATTCTCTTCTTAATTTGCTCTCCTTCATGTCTGGGTGTATTAAGGTCTTTGTCCTCTCTTAAAATTTTATCAATAAATGGTCTTTGTTATCATTTTAGCTAAGCAAATAATAATATTGCAATGGATGCTGACTTCAAAGTTCAAATTAGATTAGTTGTACTATGTTGTCATTTATTTACTTATAGTTAATAGATAATGTTACATATTGAACAAAAGCGACATAAAATAATCTTTTATATATTTCTCATGTTTTTGAAGATGTAGAAACTAAGACAATATAAATTAATTAAGAAAAAGGTTTTATTTATTTCATGATCACTAATGTTCCTCCCAAGAGATGTTTGACGTTGATTTGTGCAGGAACTTATGAACCAAGATTACAATTACATTTTTCAATACACACAAGATGGATAAGAATAAAAGAAGCAAAATAAACGCAATTACATATGTAACAACTTCAAAATAATCCAAAATCCATACCATGGGAATTTGACTCAACTGACCCGCTGGAGCCAATAAAACAAAGTAGTTTTCAACATATAATGTACAAGGCTACAGCCTTTTATCTATCCATATATATATAATTATAAAACCAATTTGATTCTTATTTAATTCATTATTATCCTTATATATATATATATATATATATATATATATATATATATATATATATATATATATATATATATATATATATATATATATATATATATATATATATATATATACTTTTTATTCATATAAAATTATTTAATAATCTTCCATAATTTATTTTTGTTAGAGTAAAGTATTAATTATGTTAATTAACTTTACTTCATTCTTAAGATGTCAACTCATTTGCTTTAGTTGTTTATATTTAAACACACATGCAATAGTTGTTTTAAATATAAACTTGCATGCATTAGTCATGTAATAATTAAACTAATTATTACATACACTAGGGTTTGCCTTTCAAGGGTTTTAATCTCCTTTATAAGGATGATCCATTGTATATTTTATTCATTCATTATTTGAGGATATTTTCTTCTTCATATTTTTGAGTCAAACTCTTGCCCTCTTCTTGTCTCTACTTCCTTGTAACAAGTTTTTGTATGCAGGTGATCTTCAAGTTTTGTGGATTTGTATTTCTCAAAACCTACATGGTATCAGAGCCTAATCTGCTACAACTTGTTTGTGTTTGAAGGATTCAGAGATTAGAAATTCATCTATTTCATATTAGGGCTTTTTTGGGTTTTTAATTGGAATTAGGTGGTCCCTAAATTTTGGTACACTTTGAGCTCAGACAGACCTCACCGTTGAGCTTGCAGAACTCAAAAACCCCCATTTCGATATAAAACACATCAAATTTGGAGAACTTTGCATTTTGCGGCATTTCTTTGGTACTAGATAGCTTAGCACACTTCCCAATGCAAAATTTGTATGAACTTGCACACTTCCCAAGGTAGAATTCTATGTTTTGGCATGCAAATCGAGGCAAAAAATTTGTTGTCTAACACGTAAATTAACACCCAAAAATTAGCACGCAAATCAAGGCAAAATTTTGAAAAAGCCTGGCATGAATCCCACGCCGCGCATGCAATTTTGTAAAAAAAAATTTATTCATTTTTTTTGCTGGCGACGGCCATTTGGCCGTCAAATTTAAGTTAGGTGAATGCAATTTAGCCCCTAGTCATATGGCGACCAGGGGCCAGAATTTTAGCCCCAAGGGGCTTGTATGCTGTGACGGTCATTTGGCCATCAATTTTAAGCCCATGAAGTGACGACGTCAGCACATCTAAACATTATTTTGGGCCCTCCGGAGCATTCAGTGATTTTTTGCTCATAACTTGAGCATACGGTGTCAAAATTGGGCAAACGAGATATCGTCAGAAAGTTGGTTCCGAGCTCTATCCAGATCTAGAGGTTTGAATTTCTGATTTTGCTTTTTTGATGGTTTTCTTTTACTGTCAAAGCCAGATGTTTAGTTTTGCACTCTGGAAGCTCTATCTTGCGCATCTGGACTCCGTTTTGGGAAAGCGAGATATTGTTGGAAAGCTTGTTCTGAGAGCTTTCTAGTTATGTGAGTCATTTTTCCATATTCTGCTCCAAGTACATTTTATTCAGTTTTTTACATTTCTACACTCTGGTGGATATCTTGGATGTTACAGGTCTTGGGGTCTCTTCCCTTTAGGGGATGGCTCTTCTTAGGCTGTTCTTTTGTTTCAGCATCCTTCTCTCTTCTTTGAGCAGTGTATACTTCACTTTTGTAGCATTCTTTTATGCACATGCACTGAGATAAAGTGTCATTCTATTACATGCTTAGAATCTTGAACATGTTTGTGCTATTTGTACTTGCACTCCATTATAAAGTGTCATGGGGGGTTTGATGTTTGCCTTTGTTTGCCATCTACCTTTGTCAAGTGAGTGTTCCTTCCATGACATTAGCCTCAGGGTATCTTTATTTGTGCTTGTGCTTTCTATGCACCTTCGATGTTCTTGGTTCTTCACGATGCAGTTCTTACTGGCACTCTTTTCAGTGTACCTGTCACCTCTCCCTTGTCAGCATTATGGGGGGGTTTCTACTGGTCATTGTTCTGCTTCCTTGGTTCGATAGTGTGAGCTATGTATTCAGTATTTGTTCCTATGTACTAGGCGGATGCAGTGGCTAGGTACCTATGCATTTCGGTGAGATGGATCATTTACCATATAGACACTCTTTCTTTCCTATTTTTAGAGGCACTCTTTCATCTTTGATTGATCAGCTCTTCAGGCTTTGGTGTTTTATACCATCTGTATCTTCGTGTTCAGTTGTTTGCCTTTGTTTGCCTCCTGATTCGAGTAGTGTCATTTGAGGGCACTCATACATATTACAGTCTTCTCTACCTAGTCATGCTCTATTTCAATGGAGGATCTTCAGATCAACAGTTACTTCTTGACAGAGTTTGCATCTTCTTGCTTCAGTGATGCTCTACATGTTCATTCTTGTTCTTATTTTCTGGAACATTCCTAGTTTTGGAGGCTTCTTCAGTCCTTCATATTAGTCTTTGTCTCTTTTTGGAGTAGAGTTTTTCCCATGTGGTTTTCTCTATTTCTCTACTTTATAGAGACTCTCTTTTGTACTTGGGTACCTCATTAGGCCATGTTGTCGGGACCCATTTTATGCTTTCAACACTGTAGTTTCCTTTGTTTTCTTCTTGCATTGTTTGTAGCTACATTATTGCTCATCTTAATGGGGGGTGTTAGAGTAAAGTATTAATTATGTTAATTAACTTTACTCCCTTCTTAAGATGTCAACTCATTTGCTTTAGTTGTTTATATTTAAACACACATGCACTAGTTCTAAACTCATGCACTAGTTGTTTTAAATATAAACTTGCATGCATTAGTCATGTAATAATTAAACTAATTATTACATGCACTAGGGTTTGCCTTTCAAAGGTTTCGATCTCCTTTATAAGGATGGTCCATTGTATATTTTATTCATTCATTATTTGAGGATATTTTCTTCTTCATATTTTTGAGTCAAACCCTTGCCCTCTTCTTGTCTCTACTTCCTTGTAACAGGTTTTTGTATCCAGGTGATCTTCGGGTTTTGTGGATTTGTATTGCTCAAAACCTACAATTTCTATATAAAAAAAAGTAATATACCAATTCAATTTCAACAAACAAATTTAAATACCTTATTAATTTTCTACTCTTAAAACTATACACTTATCCCTCTATTAAATGTCTCATCTTTTAAAGGTGTACATTTATGATAAATTCTACTATCCCTTTATTTCCCATGTGTCTTACTTAGAAAAAAAGAAACATAGTTTTTCTAAGAAACGTAGTTTTGGATGTATAGAAAAGTCAAAATAGTTATTCTACACTTAAAGTCCTTTCCCAAATTCCCAAGTAACAACAAATTTTTAAAACAAAAACAACTTGCATCAAGTCAAAATGGTTATTCTAAACTTAAACTTCTTAAACTTAAGTCAAAACAAGGTAATGATAAGGATACTTTCATTTCTTACCATGTAGAACAATATCAAATTTAATTCAAAAGTGATATTATATCCATTATGATTTTTGAATAGTGAAATTTGCCATTTTATAGTTAACTTCTAATCGAATCTTTGTTTCCCATTTTTTTAATGATTTAAAAGAAATAAATTATATTTTTAGTTTGTAATGGGCAAAGTAAATTCAATACTTTCACTACAACAAAGTCTAGAAACTTTTCTTTCGCAAACCAATAAATTTAAAAATCTAAAAATTAAACTTAGTTCTTTCCCAAACCTATAAATTTAAAATCTGATAATTTAAATGTATACAAAGTAAATAGTCATGCATTTCTGGATGAGGGGGAGGATCAAACTCTCCACCAAGCACACCAATTGGAGAAAAATAAGGTACTAAAGGAGCAGCCTCAAGGAGAGTATACATCATCCAAGAAGTATAGAGATGCTCTTTTCCTCAGACATATAAATAAGTTTTGAGGTTTGTTTCAGCTATATCAACAATTCCACCAATGTATGAAGACCAAAAACATACACAAGACAAACTTGTATTAATAAATATTTGTGTGGCTTCCTTTATTTTTAAAATTTCAACTCTTGAAATTTTGAACTTCGCAATAAATAAAATACAATCAAAGTTGAAGCAAGATTAGCGTCTCTCAAAGGGACTATAATTTATTGTAATTACAGTCATACAGATGCCAAACATAGTTAGCTTTAGAATGGTTCAATAGAAGATGGTGGAACAAAAATTTGAGAGCAACGACATCCCAAATGTCATATATTATTAACATAATTAAATGATGATGTAGTTCAACATTAGTTGGGTACATTATGAAAACATTTAGTGTGACACTGGTAACTCTAAGACCACTTCCAAATTTGTGATTTTCTCCAGATTTTTAGTAAGACACGAGTTGATTGAAAGACCAGAAAAGGCAGCTTGGGGTTGCATACAGAATTTCAACATAATAGAAAAAGATAGATATTCATTACTACTTAAAAATGCTCAAACAACTGAATTCATGCTAAACACTAATATGGAATCTTTACCTAAAAAAACAAATAGACTTATTGTATAAATGTAAAGTTCCTACGGCATATGTAATACAACTTTAAAAAGAATGGTGAAAAAAAATTGAAACCTGGATATAGGCGATCTCCCTCTCTAAAAAAATTTCCCCAAACCTAGTATGTCTCCTCATGTTGGTTGCCTCCCTCTTTAACATAAAAATCCCACCACCCTCTTTAATTTTCCACCTTCCTTAGTAAATGAATATCGTAGTTTATTTTCAATGAGCATGGGACAACTTTTATTGGGCATGGGCAATTGCACTTTCTTTATAAATGAGTATGGTTGTTGTTTTTAATTAGGCATGGGCTCTAATAAATGGGTATGGGCTTTTTTTATTAAAGTATGGGTTGCTTGACTTACCATGCTTATCAATAAAGGCTTGTGATTAGGTGCAATAATGTTGATAATAACAAGATATTTATACAAAAAATAATATTTCTATTTTATGGTACATATGTATTACAACATTTAAATTTATATTTTATCAAATAGGTAGGTAAACCATTTCACTAAATAAGCTTGTAATTATGCACTTTCTTACAAGTAATGAGAAAATGAGTCGTCAACATTCCTAATTAAGTTTAAACACGCACATGCATCTATTATAATGCAATTGAAGACAAGATTAGAAGTTCAGTAAAACGAACATAATCATCTATCTAAGTGAGTGTGTGAGTGCCAGATTCTATCATTCCTACCATTGCCAGAGTGCTAACCTCTTCTACATGGGCCTCATTCTCGCTTTCAAACCTTGTCCAAAATTTCCAACACTCAAGTTTCATCAATATGGGTTAGTACCAAAATCCATAATCCATAATCAATATTTAAACATCATTAATTCATTTCATTCTATGATCAACCATTCATAATACATATAATTACGATGCGTAAGAACATAATCAAAGTTACAACTATAACATATAATGTTCATAAAAACATAATAATCAAACATCTAACCATCTATAAACACAATAATAAAATGTCTAACATCATTCAAAGTCTCTAACTAGATCAAACATAGTCAATGAAAGTCAATAAATCTTAAAACGTCTCTAAAAACTAGACCACTATAAATCAAGACATGGCAATGAGCAGAGTGCTAAGAAAGTTGTACAGTAGCAACAGAAGCTTGGAGTTGAGCATGAGTAGAGGTAGAAGGTAAGGAATGGTCCACATAGCTAGAGGGGGCCACACCAATAGTAGTAGGAGCATCACCCAGATTTGCAACAGGAGCAAGAACCAGCTCAGCAACATAAGCTTGACCCAGATCTACAGCAGTAGCAACACCCAAATTTGCAACAAGAGCTTCCTCCTCAATGTTAGCTTGTGAGGAGTCATCAAATGTAGAATCAAAGAGAGAATCAAAAGCTCAGACTCAAATGAACCTCAATTGCATCCCTCCACCAAGTAGTGGCACCTTTACGATGCAAAAGAGAACAATTTGTAGTCATATGCCCAATAGAGAAGCATCACAACATCGAAAAGGAAGGCCCCCATAATCTAGCGCTTGGGTTCAAGGCCTTTCTCCAACCATGAGCACCACATCCCCATAAGTGGTGTGGAGATACCCATTTCAACCAAAATGCAAGCAAAGGTAGAGTGTCTCATAGTTGTTGTAGCCTCATCTACCTTCAAGAAATGACCAATGGCCTCAAAACAAGACATCTCCCGAAAATGGAGAAGAAGATTAGGAAGGCAAACCCACACCGAGTGCATATTGATTGCTTCAGTCAAAGGGTTGAAGGAAATTGCCTAGGGATAGGCAAAAAGAAAGTAATTCCCCCAAACCCATAGTTTGTTGAACACCAAATCATGATCCTCAAAAGAAGAAAATGTAGCAATAAAAAACCCTTTTGCACAAGGGAAAAGCTCAATGTTACCAGATACAAAAGATCACCACGAATTAGTAACCAACAATGCAGATCTAGAAGAGGGGGCCAAAGACCAGCGAATCTACAGACCAACCCACAATGTTGGTGGAAATCCACATTATCCACCACATCTAGGCCACACACGACCATAAGGGAGGCATTGGCATAGGCAATAAGTCGAGCTTTCACCTTTTGAGGAATAGTAGCAAACAGATTTTCCAGCACAGACATAACTCCGACCACCGACATCAACAATTTTTATTTTTATTTTTGGGGGGGGTGGACCCCATGCCTTCTAGAGACCAAAAAAAAACCCCATCTCTAACATTGGGAACAACAGTATCTTCCACCAACCCAAGCCAAGGAACAACCAACAAAGCCTTATGCAGCCAACGAGGGATTGTAGGAGCGGATGGAGCCCCCAGCACAAGGCGTACCAATTCACCACAAGGAGTAGAAACCTTCATAGCTAGTAGCGAGCTAGCAACAACCCCCAACAAATCTACAACCGAGGCACCATGACCAACTGAGGTACCAACAACCTCTTCAAAAATTCAAGTTATTTGTCGATATGTAAGGACTACTGGTATTTTAAAATATCTTGAGGAGATTATTGAATTCCAAAGGTTTGCATTCTCCTTAATCAACCCCCTTTGAAGACTTGATTTACAACTTTAAGTGTTTGCAAATAGCAAAAAAGTGTACAAGTGACCTAAGTAGTAATTTTTTAGTACTCTAAATCTAGATGTTTATAGCAATAGTCCTTGAAGGTTGGGTTATTCAAATGATATAGGATGACTTAGTATTAAATAAATTTTTATGAATATCAAGAGATAATAGACAATTACACAATATTTGTCAAGTCAACTTCAAATGGCTAGTACAAAAAAGGAGTTAAATTATTTGAATTTTAGTCATATCCTTGTTACGTGGGACTACTCTACACATTGTAGGGCCGACCTAGAATGAGAAATATCAAATCTCAATATCATGAATGGATATGTAGTAGCATGGTTTAGCAATAAGGTGAATGCGTAGGAACCGGTGCATGTTGAGAAGTACAAGGTCAAGTGTATGGAAATACTCTCCACATTGTAGGGCTGACCTAGAATGAGATATATCACATCTCAATATCACGAGTGGATATGTAGAAGCATGGTTTAGCAATGAGGAAAATGTGTAGGAACCGATGCATGTTGAGAAGTATAAGGTCAAATGTATGTTAAATCAGGGGATTAAAAATATAGATTTCATGGATGCAAGAAAATTAATACGAGTGATTGAACCTAAGGTTCAATGGACACGTTGAAATTGTATGATAAGAGTAAATTTGGTTAGAGATGGATATGGAAAATTATACAAAATATATGAAATTTATAAAATATATTATTGAGCTCGATTGGGATTGATATTGACCACCTCCCCCCCTTCCAGTTCTCTCTCAATGCTCCCGCCCACCTCCTCCCCCCATAGCAGGAGTTGAACCAGCATGTCAGACTTTACATTTATAGACAGTATATCACCATGACTTGGTGTAACCCTTCTAGTGGGTTACGCCCGAAGAGCTTTTTACACCGATCACTTTCTTGTTATTAGAGACAGTATTATTGTGCCCCCTAGCTACTTGTCTCGGTGTTGGTGTCATGCCTTACGTATTTCTTTGGGCTCCTTCAAGGTTGGCTCCCACCGGCTTCGGATTTAGACAGATCACCACATGGACAAAGAGGACCAGGCTTGTCACTTGTGTACCTTGGGCACGGCCGAGACGGAGATGCATTTCATTTTTCACTGTCCCACCTACTACGAGATTCGTGGGAGATTCTATTGCTTATTTAGGGAATGCAACTCCCTTGCGGCCTTCTTCAGCTACACGGACCAAAGATGCCTTGCACTATACCTCAAGGAGACTATGCAGCTCCGCAACCACACCTTACAGCTCCTATTCCCCCAAAGAGCGACCCCAGTTCAGCTTATCACCGCTTTCTTCTCTCCCTCGTCTCCTGCACGTGGGACAAAGCGGCCTTCCAGTGCCACCATTGCCAGTCACTCTAGATCTGTGAGACCTTGTAGTGGTTATACTCGTCAGTGACACCCTCCCAGCTTTTCTCGGCGGCGGTTTAGGGTACCTTCTCGCCCTAGTCCGTACCCTTCGGTACTTGGCTTCTTTTTACCAAGGAAGGACCCTTAGTCCTTGCCTTGCTCTTGTGCTCCTTGCTTATTCTTGTATCTCTTGTTTTCCCTATTTTCTTTCTTTCCTTGGCACCGCTTGGTGCTATTGTTGTTAGTGGTCTTTTATATTGTACACTCTTCAGTCCCATAGACCCTTGTGGTCTCTTGTTGGACATTAATAAATTTATCTTTATCTTATCTTATTGCTTATGATAAAAATAGTGAAATAATTTTTATTATAAAAGAGTAGCAAATAATTAAAATTAAAAATCATGTGTCATAGTTGAAATTCTATCTTGTTTCAAATTTACTATCTTGTTTCAAATTTACTAGAATTAAATTATATGATATATCATTTCTGAAATTTTAAATTCAGTCTTATAATTGATCTTAACATAAATATATCTTGAAGAGTGTGGTAGAAAATTTCACTAACCACAAGTTCGTTCTAAGTTTGAATGTTAGCCTATTCAATATTCTCATTAATGCACCTATAACTGATATTGCTCAAGTAACAAGAGTTGTATTATTTTCACAAAACATCAACTTTAAATCTATGAGGTCAATAATGAACACAATTTGGCAATCACAAATTGAGTTGCATTCCATGTGGAGAAGCAAGCAAGTTTACGGTATGGAATTAATAATACCCGATTCCTATGGTGTTGATGAATATTGTATCTTCAAGAATAACGTCAATTTCTTGTTATTAGAGATGGAATCAAGATAGTCATTAAATGATTGAAATTAGTCCAATCAAGACATTTATGAACAAAAGCAGACTTTGCCGCAAGATATACCATGGTCTCTGTTAAAGTCCAATTATGAACTCAATAAGAATTACAGCTGTTTATTTCACGGTAAATAGGATAATGATGCAATTTAGCATCATAACTATAGTTGTGATGATATGGTCTTTGGGAGACCACAAGGAGCAAAAAGCTAGTTAAGAGTTGAAAATCCTCTATTCATGACACATTAGGCCCCATTTGGACCACGGCATATCGGCCGATATTCTAGAATACTGTATTTTGAATATGCTAGCCATTGTTTGTGGTCGACAGCGAAGGATGGAATTGGAATTTCGATATTTCAATTTTGCCAAAAAAATGGGCATATCATCTTCCACTTGAAAAGGTGGAATTGGAATATCGGGCTCGCATGCCGGTTTCCAAATGCCAATTTTGAAATGTCATCGGGTCCGCATGGGTGTTATTATAATTTTTTACATCCGTGTTTTATACCAACGTTTTCACATCCAACAGCATTATTTCCTTCGTCCACGTGATTACCTTGCTCAAAACCCTAACCCTTGGTCTTCTGTGCTTACGAGAGCTTGTTCGTTTCGGTCCGTCGAATGCAACAGCCAATTTCTCAGAATCCCCGCTGGTTCGAAGATGTAAGTATTACATTGTTCATTTTTTCCAATGCCATTCATTATCATTATCTAGTTGTAATTTTTTTTTACCAGTTAATAATGTTTTGTAGGGTTTGGTGATAGTCGTGTTAGACTAAATCCAACATATTTTATATGAGAATTTCAGATCTGTCCAGATATCATCGGCTCTTCTTCACATCGGTAACTAGTTTCTTTCTGTTATTTTGAGTTTGAGTTTGTGTTCCAGGTAACATGTTTTAGCCTTATTTTGACCATAAATTTTGTTTTAGAAACTGTTGCAAGGTATTTGCTAGCAACATTTTCTTAGGATGCTAAAACTTGTCGTTGTTTTCGTTGCATTTTCTTCCATTATACTTAAAAAGAAGTTGCACAAATTGTTGTAAATAGATTTTTTTTCATATTTAAGGCTTTTGTGTTGAGTGAGCATAAGTAACCTTTTCAACGGATCAATCAGAAGTAATTCATTATCATTATTAATTCTCTCCTCTTCCTCCAAAAATTGAGCCAATCGATCACTGATGCGCAGAAATGGAACAGGCTGAGTTTTGGGTTTGATTCTATCCATGTACATTTCGAATAGACCAAGATACTACTTTAGAAAGGTTTGCACTTTATAAGGCAAATGTAACCTCTCCCTCCTTTTCTCCAGGCATCTAAGGGGAATTACTTGTCCAGGTTCTTTAACCACTTCTCTCACTATTTTATCACAAAACCTCCATCTTTTATCATTCTTTATAGCCTCGTCCATTCCATAATCCCTCCTCTACTTCACTTTGAGGGATGAGACGCGTAATGTATGAACATAACTGCAAGCGTTTGGGCACTTCATAAATAATAATTTTTTGTTGATTTTAGAGGCACCCATTGTTGACTCAATATCACCGGCTAAAAATTAGTCATGCTTGATTATAGTCTTAGTCATGCTTGATTATAGTCTAGATACCCCAATCTAGCTTTATCAGTTATTTCAATGTTCTATGATAGATGACAGGGTATGATCCCAATGTTAAGAAAATTAAATGTACGATTTTTTCAAGAACTTCGATATTCTATCACTACATCCCAATCTGTTTCACAGCCCTTAATTGCTAAAGGTGATTATGAATCATGCAGAAATTCCATTGTCAATCACTAGCAATAGAGACTTCAAAAACTTAAGGCTCCACACAAATGAAGAGTAAGAATCATCATACCTTGACAAAGAATCAGATGCGAGGTTGATTGAAGCTTCCGGATTGAAGATTAAGTGTTGGTAACCTAAACTTTACTACCTAATCCAGAGGTTCAGAGAAACAAAATGATCAAACTATTTTACTCGTTATTGCAAGGGTTATACCTTTTATTACAATGGCTTCAAGAAAGTCACACTGATCAGTAAACTAAAATGAGGTACCAAAAACACTCAGCCATGGGTGACTGCTAGAGTTGAAACCATAAAGAGAAAAATAAAAAAAGTACAGTGGAAAAACCATGCAAAGCTAAGAGCAGACAAAATATAAAACAAGGGCTAGGAAGCCCGTTAAGCTTCCTAACCATCCACACTATGTGCTAAGCTACCAGAACCACCATCCACATCTAAAATGGGAGTGGTACTAATCTCATCATTATGAGTTCTTACACTATTGTTAGTGTTTGTATCATCAACAATTATTTTCTCTACAAAAACATCAACTTTACAAGATGCTCTTTCAGCTTCTTTGTGTAACACATCACTAGCCATAATTACAGCATTACTGTCTTGAGTTGTATTCTCTTCAAAATCATTTTCATTCTTCTCATTTGCAGAGTTTGAAAAACACATCTCAGACGCACAATTATTTCTCACCTGAGCATTACTAGTTTCTAAATTATTGGTTGTGTGAGCATCTTCTACAAATATATTGTCAGTAGAAGCAACAAGGCAAATTTTGTCAAATACCCTTTCAGCTTCTATATGTGATATATCAACAGGAATTTCAGCTTGATTACCTTGTGTTGGATTTCCCACAGTAATCTCTATGGATACTTTTATCTCCTATCTGCATTTTCAAGTTATCTTTTATAACTTGAAAATGCTCCGTGGATGCATAGGCCATTAATCCTGTACAATAGCCCTTGAGATAAAAACCTATTAATAGTCTCATCATGTTTAACTCTCTTTTTGAGGGAATAAACATCTTATAAATGGCCTATGCATCCAAAATGAATAAAAACCTTTGAGATAATTCCTACAAATAGCCATTAATCCTCCAGTAGTAACAGCTTATAAACATCTTATTTGTAGGTTTTGATGCAATTAAAATATAAATTTACCATTCATACATTTCTGGAGCAATTTATCATTCATTTCATTCTTATTTCAAAACTCTAGAGCAATTTACCATTCATACATTTTTGGAGCAATTTATCATTCATTTCATTTTTATAAAACTAAGCTCCATATAGCATTTGGAGCATTTTACCATTCATTTCAGCTTCATTCTTTTTCAACATTACAATGGCTAGGAACATTTTACCATTCATTTCAGCATTATAATAGTAGGAACCATTCTAGCAAAGGTGGAGCACACAAAATAGGTGTTGTTTGATTTTACTATAAATAGGTGCTATTTGATTTTTTAGCAAATAGCTAGCAATAGCATAATTCATCACTAAAACTAGGGTCCTATTTCTCCTAATGTCTATGCCACAAGAACACTATCTGAGTGATTCCTAAGAGTGTCTTAACAGTTCCTCTTTGTGAGGAAGGTGTTTTCTATCCCTTGTGTAATTGCCACTTGAATATATTGGTATTGAACCATGCAAATGCTTTTCTTCTTGAAAATGTCCTCATTTGTTCAAGAAGAAAAGCATTTGCATGGTTCAATACACAAGGGACAATCACTATGAGATGTCAAAAATAATACCGTTGCAGATGTCAAAAACAAGGTAATCACGCGGATGTCAAAAATTATAATACCCACGCGAACCCGATGACATTTCAAAATTGGCATTTGGAAACCGGAATGCGAGCCCGATATTCTAATTCCACCTTTTCAAGTGGAAGATGATATGCTCATTTTTTGGGTAAAATTGAACCACGTTAATGCTTTTCTTCTTCAACAAATGAGGACAGTCACTCTAAAGACAACATGATAATGTACACTCACTGTAAGTGTACATTATCATGTTGTCTTTACAATGACTGTCCTCATTCAAGTGGCAATTACACAAGGGATAGTCACTGTGAGAACTTCTCATTTTTTGAAATTACACAAGGGACAGTCACTGTGAGATGTCCTCATTTGTGACAAGGACAGTCACACATGAGGACATCTCACAGTGACTGTCGCTTGTGTAATTGCCACTTGAATGTATTGCTATTCAACCACATTAATGCTTTTCTTCTTCAACAAATGAGGACAGTCACTCTAAAGACAACATGATAATGTACACTCACTGTAAGGACAGTCACAAATGAGGACATCTCATAGTGACTGTCCCTTGTGTAATTGCCACTTGAATGTATTGCTATTGAACCACATTAACGCTTTTTTTCTTCAACAAATGAAGACAGTCACTCTAAAGACAACATGATAAAGTACACTCACTGTAAGGACAGTCACAAATGAGGACATCTCACAGTGATTGTCCCTTGTGTAATTGCCACTTGAATGTATTGCTATTGAACCACATTAATGCTTTTCTTCTTCAACAAATGAGGACGGTCACTGTAAAGACAACATGATAATGTACACTCACTGTAAGTGTACATTATCATGTTGTCTTTACAGTGACTGTCCTCATTCAAGTGGCAATTACACAAGGGACAGTCACTGTGAGATGTCCTCATTTGTGACAAGGACAGTCACACATGAGGACATCTCACAGTGACTATCCCTTGTGTAATTGCCACTTGAATGTATTGCTATTCAACCACATTAATGCTTTTCTTCTTCAACAAATGAGGACAGTCACTCTAAAGACAACATGATAATGTACACTCACTGTAAGGACAGTCACAAATGAGGACATCTCACAGTGACTGTCCCTTGTGTAATTGCCACTTGAATGTATTGCTATTGAACCACATTAATGCTTTTCTTCTTCAACAAATGAGGACAGTCACTCTAAAGACAACATCATAATGTACACTCACTGTAAGTGTACATTATCATGTTGTCTTTACAGTGACTGTCCTCATTCAAGTGGCAATTACACAAGGGACACTCACTGTGAGAACTTCTCATTTTGTGAAATTATACAAGGTACTTTCTTGTCTGCATATGTTGTATACTCAACCTGCAACTCTATTCTTATGCATTATAGTTGGGTGTTTTCTTATGTTGTTTCGTGATTGTTTTGTTGGTATTTTTAGGTAATTCAATGGATCTCATTGATGATATTGATGATGAAGATGATATTGAAATAGAAGGAGAGATTATGAGGATGACAAGAGTCTTTGCCTGTTGTTGTAATTGTTCTTGCCACCCTTATCGTGTCCATAGTAGAGTGTATAAAAGCAGGTAGGCGAAATATGCGTAAGTGCACAAGAGATGCAATTCTTTTTTATAAGCGTGTTATCAACTCCAATGAGATGGATTGCCATGACCAAATAAGCATGACTAGATGATCCTTCTTTAAACTAGCCAATATTTTAAGGCAAAAAGGAAGCATCAAAGATACAGAATTCCTCACGTTAGAAGAACAATTAGTCATGTTCCTCCATACTCTTGGCCACAATCTGAAGAATCGTAAGATTGCCCATAACTTTGGGCACTCTGGAGAGACGGTAAGCCGATACTTCCACAAGGTCTTGAGGGCTATCTTGGCGCTCCATTCGGATTATTTTATACCCCCTAGTCCAAACACTCCTCGGGAAATCAGTGGGAAGACCCGTTTTGATCCATTCTTCAAGGTATATCTCCCAGTGGTTTAATTTTGTTTAGAGTTGTAATCCTATTATTGCGTGTTCATTAGACCTATGATTTATCTTACTACAGGTTTGTGTGGGAGCAATGGATGGAACCCATATACTAGTCACTGTCGATGTCAACCTGCAAGCTAAATATCGCGATAGAAAAGGCAACTTGTCGCAAAATGTTATGGGAGTGTGTTCATTTGATTATAAGTTTCAATACATCCTTGCTGGTTGGGAAGGGTTTGCTACACACAGCCGTGTTCTAGCTTCAGCTCTATCTAGAACCGACCCATTGGTAGTTCCCCCAGGTTTGTAAAATATGATTATATTATTGAAGCATACGAAAAATAAGACAACGTTATGAGAATGACATTTTGTTTTGTTTAGGTAAATATTATTTGGTCGATGCTGGATAACCAAATGTACCAGGATTTCTCGCGCCTTATCGGTGCACACGCTACCACCTAAAGGAGTTTTCAAGAGCAAACCCAATAAACAACCCACAAGAGTTGTTTAATCATTGACACTCCTCGCTTAGGAATGTAATAGAGCGTACATTTGGGATTTTGAAGTAGTGTTTTCCTATATTGAAGCATGCGACGTCTTATCAAATCAAGACACAAACACATATTGTTTTGGCATGTTGCATACTTCACCACTTCATTACGATAGAGGACAGTCTTCCATCTGAGGTAGAATTTGAAGAGGAAGATGGTCGTGATGGGATAGATGTACCAGTGCTTGAGACATATGGGTTGAGCCAGCGTGAAAGAGATGATTGGGCCAATTTTCGAGATGAAATAGCAAGAAGGATGTGGGAAGACTATAGATCCCAATCTTGGTTGAATAACTATTATGGCAATGTTTAAACTAATGTCAGATTTCATAAATTTCACAAATTGATACTATAGATTTCATAAATTTCACAAACTGATATTTAATGTTGTGATGTTATATTTAATATTGTCATGTTATGTTTAATGCTGCTATATTTAATGTTGTGATGTTATATTTAATATTGTCATGTTATGTTTAATGCTGCTATATTTAATGTTGTCATGTTATATTTAATATTATCATGTTATGTTTAATGCTGCTATATTTAATGTTGTCATGTTATATTTAATATTGTCATGTTATGTTTAATGTTGTTATATTTAATGTTCACATCAAGTATGTCTAGGGATGTAAACAAGGACAGTCACAAATGAGGACATCTCACAGTGACTGCCCCTTGTATAATGAATGTATTGCTATTGAACCACATTAATGTGTAATGAATGTATTGCTATTGAACCACGTTAATGCTTTTCTTCTTCAACAAATGAGGACAGTCACACAAGGGACAGTCACTGTGAGATGTCCTCATTTGTGACAAGGACAGTCACATGTGAGGACAGTCACTGTAAAGACAACATGATAATGTACACTCACTGTAAGATGTCCTCATTTGTGACTATCCTTACAGTGAGTGTACATTATCATGTTGTCTTTAGAGTGACTGTCCTCATTTGTGACTGTCCTTACAGTGAGTGTACATTATCATGTTGTCTTTAGAGTGACTGTCCTCATTTGTGATTGTCCTTACAGTGAGTGTACATTATCATGTTGTCTTTAGAGTGGCTGTCCTCATTTGTGACTGTCCTTACAGTGAGTGTACATTATCATGTTGTCTTTAGAGTGACTGTCCTCATTTGTGACTGTCCTTACAGTGAGTGTACATTATCATGTTGTCTTTAGAGTGATTGTCCTTACAATGAGTGTACATTATCATGTTGTCTTTAGAGTGACTGTCCTCATTTGTGATTGTCCTTACAGTGAGTGTACATTATCATGTTGTGTGTGCATCAGGTATGTCTATGGATGGTGATGTTCAAGTTGTCCAGGCAACTTCTTCTTCCAAGAAGGTGTTCTGGACAAAAGAGATGGAACGCAAGTTGCTAGACTTGCTACAGGAGCAAGTGCAGCTTGGAAAGAAAGCTGAAGGGGGTTTCAAGAAAGAGGCTTGGACAGCCATCGAAAGGAGGTTCAATAATGAGATGAAAATGAACCTATCGAAGGAAAACTTCAAGAACAAGCTGAAAACTTGGAAACAAGGGTATAGACTTATGAAAGACTTGAGGAATACAAGCGGCTTAGCCTGGAATGAGACTACCCAAACTATGGATGCTGATGATAGTGTTTGGGACGAGTTGTTGAAGGTAACATGGTCTTCAAATCTCCTTTTAAGTTGAATATATCTTTTTAAGTAATGAAGGACCAATAATGAATTCAATTGTTATGCCATGATACAGAGAAAGGAATTTGAAAATGCCAGAATGTATAAGAGGCAGCCATTTCAGTACTACAATGAATTATCCTGTATTATTGGGAATGACATAGCTGATGGCACTGCAGCTGCAACAGCTCAAGAGACGGAGGGGGATTTCATTGATGATGATGTTTTCAGTTATCATGGTATGGATAATGCATGTTTTGAGACTGCTGCTGATTTGGCTAATGATGGTAATGAATCTATTGAAACACCTACATCGAACCAATCTACTGCAAGCGGCAAAGATAACCCTTCAACATCGTCAAGGAGGCCAAAGAGGAATAGGGCAACATTGGTAGGTTCCTTGGATTCAATTTATGAAGTGATCAAAGATCTCTCTGCAGGCATTACAGCAGGCCTTGCACAGCCTCTGAAAGTGGATAAAACATCTAGTTTGAGAAGTGAGGCAGTGGAGTTGTATAAAGCACTTAAAGCAATCCCTGGCCTTCGTGACTCTACTATAATTGAAGCATACGAAAAGTTAATGCATGATCCACAATCAGCTGCATTGTTCTTGACAATGGATGAAGGGGAGAGAATCCAATATATGATATTGAAGTTTGGACTTTAGTTGATCAATGTTTATTAGATCTTCTGTTTAAAATCAAAACTAATGTTTAAAATCAAAACTAACTAATGTTTGTTAAATCTGCCATGTTGCTAACATAGAAAATTAGTAAATGGCTTCGGATCTCCCATGTTTCTGCTGTTAACAGGCATAGGTTGATAAACCTCTGCATCCATTTTGATCATTCCCCTTGTAAAGCTCATCTGGTTGCAATATTCAGATCATTTTTGAACAATGTCTCACTAGTTTGAAGAAAAACGTTAAAATATTTTTCAGTTCAGCAGTATTTCTCATTCTGCCCACCTGCTTCAATGTTATGTTGAGCAGATCTACATAATGTTTAATGTGGGTTTCTTTCCAAAGCTGAATTTCAGATGTGGGTTTTCTTTCCAAAGTTGATTATTTGGTTGGATTTCATTGTGATCTGTGATGGGTTTCTTTTGGTGCTGTAGAAAATTTGAACACAGTAATAAAATTTGATTAGATTTTATTGTGGCTGTAATAGATTTTTTTTTCTATTTTAGAAGATTTGTGATTGGGTTTAATAGATTTTTTTTCTATTGGGGAAGATTTGTGATTGGGTTTCATTGTGACTTGCAATAGATTTTTATTATATATTAAGAAAATTTGAAGTCAGAATATCTGCCATTGGACCAAATGTCTTTAAACAGTGTAGAATTTGTAGTATAATGGATTCTTAATTTGCAGAGGTTGTTATGTCCTGTCAGATCTGAACAAGGCTGTTAAATCTGCCATGTTGTGACACAAAGATCGGAATAACGTTAAATCTGCCATGTTAAATATTTGAGGTTCTTTGGCATGTTATGATGCTAAGTGTAGCAATAACGTTACTAGTCTGTGTGATCAATGATGATCATCATTTTAGGTTTATGATCTTTCTACCACAATGTATTTTGTAACCTCTCTAATATGTATATTTTGAGATAACACAGGTTGTGTTTAAAGTAATTGGTAACAATCTGTTGTTTGCTTAGCAATTATATCTTCACTCACATTAAGTCTAAGGCTGTTGTTTGAGCTTGAAACCCTAGTAAGAGGTGTCGTACTTGCTGAAGTAAATCTTAGAGACTTAGGGCTGGTTGTACATGCTTAGGAAGGGCCTATATTAGTCAGTAATAACTCTGAAATACGCTACATCACTCTAGAACTCCATGAAACTGAGCAGTACCAATCTGAGAATGATTTAAGAAGGATTTACATGGTTTTGTAGCAATTGAAGTGTGTCACACAAGTCTGATAGGGGCCGAACCAAGTCTAAAAATGGTGTTCATCAAAGTCTATGATATAGTTATGTAGTTTCCACTTCCGGATCAATGACAGACATCAATGAGGCATTGCATTAAAGAGCATAATCGTATTCATCTAGTGGAGTTCTTATAACAAATTATTCCTCCTAAGTACTTTATGTTGATCTGATATTTAATCATTGTGATTTGTAAATCACATTTTTCTTTTAAAAACAAGGTAATAAGACCAGGGTACTCATTTGTTCACTTCCCGGTCCACAATACTATGATGCATATGGGGATGTTGGAGTAGCCAACTTGGATGATGGAGTAGCCCACTTCTTTTGTCATAACGCATTGTTGACATGACAATATTACATATAACATGACAACATTAAATATAACACGACAACACTACAATATGTCACAACTCAATATGGTTGATTTAGCCTTGCAACTTTTTGTTTTTCTCAATGAATTTTGTTTAATTTTGGGATTGATGATATAGGTGCATTATTGATATCGGTTTAATGGCTTTGATCAATGTGCCAAGTTGTCGATGTGATGGTGGGCAGTGCCAGTTGAAGATTTCACGGTCAGCGGACAACCCTGGACGACAATATTGGTGTTGTCCAAAGAAAAAAAAGGTTGCTAATGTGTATATATTTAATGTTTGTAATGTAAATACTATTTATTATATTTAATGTTTGTAATGTAAATAATATTCAATACTAATGTAGATTGGGCATCACAGGGCTATCATGATTGTGGGTACTTTAGATGGGTCGATGACAACCCATCTACATCTATTCGCCCATCTCCAGTCATCCACGATCCAGACATTCGCCCATCTCCAGTCATCCACAATCCAGGATTTGAGTGCAAAAGTTGTCAAGCTAGGGCAAATGAAATTATATTTTTACGATGCCTTATCTATATTGTAATCGCATATCTTTTTTGCGACCATATGCGTAGATGAGCTCAAGAAGTAGTCAATTTTGTATTTTGATATTGTAATATGCGGAGATGAGTTTAGGAACTAGTCAGTTTTGTGTTTTGATATTGTAATATACGGATATGAGCTCAGGAATTATTCAGTTTTGTATTTTGATATTATAACTAAATATTATAATATGGATATGGCGTAACTCCTCTTTGCCCCAAGTGCGCATATATATGGTCCACATATTTTTTCACAATAATTTTTCATGTTTATGGCTTAGGTGAGCCCCAATCTGGTATTAGTCACATGATTTAACGTTGTTTTTATGGTTATTGGTTTGTAGAATTCTAACCCAAGTTTGTAGAGGAATTTTGAGGTTAACATAGATATATCATGTATAAACTTATTTAATTAGTCGTGTTTTGATCTTGACAAACGTGGATCATTCAAGTAAGAATCAAAGGGGGTCATAGAAGGTAATAATAATTAATAAATTTTTAGAAAAAACTCATACAAATGTTAGCAACTGAATGTACTTCATTGGTGTACTAACAAAAGCACAAAGCAGTTGTATGTTCTATGTATGCAGTGTCTACAGACAAAAACAAAAGTTCGGGCATGACAGAGCGTCAAAGACTCATCAGACTAAATTATAACATTGTATCTGCATTATGTAAAATGAGGAATGCCTCATTCAAGTTGTAACACTGTATCTACATTATGTAAAATGAGGAATGCCTCATTCAAGTTGTAATTTTATATCAGCTCATGATTTTGTGGAGCTAGACCGGAGGTTTTCTCCACCCGGCTCTTTCCTACCGGTGCTCCTATTGAGTTGGGTTGACAACATTTTGTAAAAAATAAATAATAAAATAAATGACTTATTTATAAATTTGTGTATTTTGGGTCTACAAATTTTACAAATTTTATATTTTATTTGTGTATTTTGGGTATACAAATTTTATAAATTTTATATTTTATTTTGAGTCCATAAATTTTATAAATTTTATAAAAAAGTTATACAAAATGTTACAATTTTTATAAACTTATAAACATAATTTTATTTCAAAATATTATAAATATTCAAAATCGCATACAACTAAAATAAAATAAGTATTAAAAAATAAAATAAAATATTATAATAATATTTTATTGCAAAAATAAAATAAATATTCAAAAACACGAAAAAAAATATGAAAAACATCATAACATTTGAAAAAATCACAAATTGTTACAAATAAATTAATAAAATAAATTCTCATTCAGTCAATATTCCAATTCCAAAATGCGCAGCTAAACGCGGAAAATACATCTTCTCGGTCATCTTCCAAGTGGTCCAAACGGGTCGAAAACATATTCCAAATATCATTTTGAGGATATGGATATTCCAGATTTGCAACATATTCCAGAATTGACCATATCCAGCATTCCGTATGCCGTGGTCCAAACGGGGCCTTAATGAATACTGTATCTTCAAGAATAACATCGATTACCTGTCTCTAAGAGACAGAATCAATATAGTCGTTGAATGACTGAAATTACTAAAAATTAGGACATGTATGAACAAAAGCAGACTTTGCCACATGTCGCAACGTGTTGAAGTCCAATAATGAGCTTCCAATAATTACATCTGTCTATGTAATAGCAGATAAAAGTTTAAAACAAATAAAATGTTTTTATTTTTCCCCAGGCCGTGATGAAAAAGAAACCAAGAAGTCACTAAACTGATCACACTACACGCATGTCAGCAAGCGTGTTGATTGATTTCAAACCATTGTGTTTAACACGGAGGCATTGAACTCGAATTCACAATTGCCCTACGCTGCAATAAATTGACTGGGGAAAAAGAACCGAACAAAAAAGTCCAAGGTACGCATTAGAAAACTTTTGGATTGTCTAAATCCTTTTGGATAGAGGTGGTTCCATCAGAAGAATCCATTCAGGATTTGTGCCCAAGTTACTTTTATACCAAAAACTCCCTCCCAAGCTTCAAAACCTGCCCCAAAGAGAATTTTAACCAAAGCAAACAAAAAGTTTCCTCATTCTCATAAACAGGGCTTTACATGAATAAACTAGAAAATTTGCAGATTTTGCATTGTGTTGATTTTGCTGCTATTTTTATTTTTACACCAACATTTTGTATTTTTCAATCAAGGTGCACAATCTACCACATTTGTTTTGTCCCGTTTCTTAGCAGGAATCTTCATTTTCAAATGAGATGTCCAGATGCATTTAACATTTCAAGTTCCAAGTATTTGAGGGTTATGTAAAACAGCACAAATTGAAATTTTGTTCCAATGGACCAGTTATCTAAGGGACTATTTAGAAGCATTTGAATCTATTTCCGGCTCGGACAGGAATGCACTACATTTGATGTAAATGATAATGTTCCATGCTCACAAGATTGCAGTAAAACATTTAATATTTGACATTCACACATCATAATCTGTGTATAAAAAATGTGTTACAAATTCTCACCTGCATCCAAAAGTCAAAACAGATGTTTCAAAGAGGGAAATTAATTCAAACTTGACAACAAAAGTCAGAACGAGCTTTCACCAAATCTTCCTCACTGCTTTGCATTGTGAGGATTCTTTTAGGCGATCTGCTCTCTAATTTAGTCATTAATGATATGTCACCTTCAGAATTTTAATCTAGCTCCACTTTCCATTAATTATAAAGCGTCCCATTAATCTCTCTTAAACCAACTCCTCTCCTGCAAAAGACTTGCCAGATTAGGTCATGCATGTCTGCACAATGTCTTTGACAGCTTCAACAGTTCAATTCATTTTTAGAAATTGTAATTGTTTGCAACACACCAAAGACACAAGAAATAAAATCATAGAGAATATCATATTAAATGATTCCTTTTCACATTATGAGTTGTTTGCTTTCTATCTTTTTTATTTAAGGTCTCTACGTGTTGATCTGTTAATGGAAATTGGTGAATCCACCACCTGGTTAGCTGAAGGATGGGGTAGTCTGGGACATGATGGATGGGTTGATCTGCGCAACCATGGGTGGATGAATTGGACACCGTTCTTGTTGGATTGTTGGGACTCTTTTGCAGCTTTTATCAAGTCGGACTGGAACCCACCAAATTTGGGTACAATTCATTCAAATTATGGATTTGGAATAGGATCTCCTATGTTATTGCACAGGGTACTGCTTTTTTGTCCCAAAGCTGCCTGGACACATCATGTGACAAACCTGAGCAATTCCCGAACAGAAAAGGAGGTATCCTGAGCAATTCCACAGGCTACCACATGATTCCACCTTTTTTCTCAGGGACATCAATATCTTCTCTCCTGCAGACAACTTTCAAAGGATATCATCGACAATTGTTCCAAGTTCATTCCCTGTTTTTTTATCAGTGACATATGTCTGTCTGCTATAGTGAACATGGCCCATGAAGACGTGTCTCTTGCAAACACTCTCTGCTCCATGTAAGTACAGGCTTTCAGTAGTATCTTTTCCCATATGAATTGATAGGTGTAGTGAATCCCTGTAGTTGTTTTCTCTGTTCTGGTCATATGGAGGGAGAATGCCTTGCTCTATTCAACTGCAACCCTGTTACTGGGACATTCAAAACTCTGCCCTTTCATTCTCTAGACAAAGTTGATTTAATTGGGTTGAATTTTAGAGCCTCCAAAGGAACCTGCATCTTAGTCACAGGACTAGATAGTGCCCTCATGGAGAGAGAAACAAGGTGATGGAGGTGTAAACACAGGGCATCTGGACCAATTTGGCCATGAAAATACCAATATAGAATTTCCTGAGGGGAAAGAGGGCATATTCTAGAGGGAGGTTTTATTGGACTAGTATAACCAACTTGGGCTTTGATCAGGGGAGTGTGGATGTTGTATGCAGTATTTGATATAGCAGCAAAGCATTTGGATGTTTTTAGGGTACCACAGAGACAAGATGTACAAAATTCCAGATGAGCCGTAAAACATTGTTTTTGAAAATTAACCGGGCATAATGGGAATGCCATAGTGGTGTGTCTGAAAGTAATTTCTATGTGGAAATTGAATGAAGATGAAGGGTATAGCCGATCAGAATTGCATGCATTTCCATGGGTACTATATAGAGATAATACTGTTAAACATTACCATATCAAAGTTCAGACATCCACAAGCAAATGTAGATAGTGGTGGCTGAGTTTGGGTTCATAATGATCAGTGAATATCTATCATGATATTCAACTTTAACAAATCAACATCAACTCTTGAGATGTATTTTGCTGTTATTTTGATTATTGACCATATCAACAAAACTCTTTTGGGGAAAAATTCAGCAACCCAAAAGTATATGATTTTTTCAAAAAAACAGGATTTAATTGGGAAAAAATAGAAAGATACGAGAGAGAGAGAGAGAGAGAGAGAGAGAGAGCTGACATAAAGCCATTTTATTAGCATAGAGATATAGAGAGCAAATTAGAAACAGAGAAGAGGTCTAGTGGCAGCAGCCCCCAATGAAGTTGAGGGGTAGCACCCCCTCATGGGGGTCTAGGGGCAGTTCGAGATCTGGGGGCAGCACCCCTCGTGGGATTTGAGGGCAGTGCCCTTAGTGTGCTCCCTATCACAAACTACTGAATGGACAAGGGCGAGTTCAAGGAGCAGAGCCCCTACCACAAACCCCAAATTGAAGCCTTTACAAAGATACAAACCTTCAAGGCACATGCCACTTTTTATAATCTTATTAATTTTAACCAAACTCCAAAACTCTCTCAACTCTTTCAAAAAATTCTTGACCCACTTCTTTGATTGTTTTTTACTTTCTTATTCCTTTTTTCTTTTCTGATTTTCACATCGATAGTGCTTGCCACGTTCAACAAGTTTGACCAAACTTGCCATTTACCTGAGTCTAGAGTCTGACCTCAACTCATTCGCCCACTTCAAGACTCACATTATCCAGGGGAGTTTTGGTGAGGCTTGTAACTATGAGTAATAGAGTTGCATGGATAGAGACATACATATCTGATGCGGATCTACCATTTCTCCTAAAATAAAAGATTAAAACAGAATAAATACAAACTAAAAAATATGCTATTGTATAAAAATAGAAAAAAATATTTTATACCTAAATTTAATTGATAATTATATACTAAAATTAGTAACTGTCAAATAAATAAAATTAATTATATAATTAATATATAAACAAATATTAACATGTAATATTAAGAGATGAGATGCAGAAGATGGCGACGAATAGTGTACTGACGAGGACAGTGGGGAAATCATGAAACCTAGCAGCGGTGGGCATGGTTTCTCCCTCTAGCATGGGCAATGGTGACAAAGAGAACACAAGAAATGATCTTGATGCAACTTTTTCTAAAATGGGTGCGGCATTGCAAAGGATGGCAAGGAATCCACAAACCCTAGCAATGGCTGGCACAAGATCTTCCTCCACCATGGGCAATGGCAATTGAGAGGTTGCAGACAATTATCCTGATGTTGTCTTCCATGAAGAAGATTTTTAGGCACATGAATGGGTTGAGGAGGATGAAAATTCCTCTGCTTTTGCTGATTTTCTATTGGAAAAGGCAGAACAAATTTTTGTTCTTGCAATGGCAGATCTGACTTGGGCATTGTTGAAGACAACAATTCTGATGCTGTTTTTTCTGAAGAGGATGTACGAGCAAGTGAATAGGTTGAACAGAAGGATGAACTTCTCCTTGATATCCTCTTTGAGGCCCATATGAAGGCACAAAGGTATGAGATTGATGCGAAGACTATTTAAGAAGTCCAAAATGAAGTTCTTGAGGAAGATCAATTGTGGGAGTTAAGAAAAGGCTTTCTTCTCTACCCAAAGTTTGTTTTTTTATCAATAATAATGATGATCACATGGTGCTTGTGGCTTCTGCTCAAGAAGCTTGAAGGTTAAAACTTCAGAGGTTGGTGTTGATTTTTTTCAATCTCACTTTGTTAGCAAGGGTATCAGTGTGGAGGTTGCTTCCTCGTTTGTTGCTCCTGCTATGTCCCCTAGGGTTTCAGAGAAACTTTGTCCAAGGAGGCTTGCATGTTGCAGGATGCTGGTGCTTCAAGCTTGCAAATAGATGATGTCTATGAAGTGATTGTTGGCTGTTTTGGAGAGGGTCATTGCCCTAGGGTTTGTGCTGAGGCTGACTGAGGTGGAGGAGCTCAGGAGCAGATTCAAATTGATATCATGGATTCTCTTACTGTTGAGTCTACTTGGCTTACAAATTCACTTGTTGGGAGGTTCTGCAGGAATCATCCCAATGTTGATACTATCAAAAGATGGGTGCTTGGGAGTTGGAAACTAAAAGGTCAGATTTAGGTAGCTGCTATGCTCAATATTTTTTTGCTGTTTTCCTTTTCCAATAAAGTCACAAAAAGTGTTTGTTGTTTGCTAGATTTTATGTGTTTGTGGAGAAAGACGAGGTTCTTCCTACTTGGATTACCTTGTCTAACAAATATGGTGTTTGGGTGCCAAAGATTGATTTCAAAGACTCCTGTTGTTTGTCATTGTTGTTATAAAGTGGGCCATACTCCTATGAGTTGCTCAAACAACAAGAAATGCCATGAATCATACTCCTACTACAATTAAGGAGTCTATTACATCCTTTGAGTTGCAAGAGGAAGACAATAAAGGGAAATCTACTGTGGACAATATGATGTTGGATTCTTCTTTTAAAGTTTCGGGTCTGGAAGAGGATTCTGCCTGTGGTCTTATGAATTTTCCTTGTTCTAAGAAAGAAGTTTAGAGAAGAGTCCTTTTATTGAGGTTAAACAAAAATCGTTGGAACAATTTAATAAACCACCCTTACTTAGGTTGGTTGTTTATAAGGTTTTGTGATGACTTCTCAATTGTAGTTTCTTTGTTGTTCCTTGGTTTGTCCTTTGTTGTCTTGCTGTTCTTATTGCTAAATCTTTCCTCTTGTATAAAGGTCAGGGCCCTTTCAAAACACCTGCTTCCTAAATCAAAAACATGTAATATTATAAAAATGAAAACATACAATAGTAG
This sequence comes from Chamaecyparis obtusa, assembly GCA_027943335.1. Lineage (NCBI taxonomy): Eukaryota > Viridiplantae > Streptophyta > Pinopsida > Cupressales > Cupressaceae > Chamaecyparis > Chamaecyparis obtusa. The sequence goes on from BSBK01002038.1 coordinate 424,586, forward strand.
ATCCTCTAATTGCAGATCAAGCTTGTTTTTGTAGTCAATGTGCAAAGCCTTTATTATGCCGCTTAGATAACATGCTTGTATCTGACTTTTTATAAATTGTTGGCTGACTTTCAAGTGGTTGTAGGAGTCAATTGATTGGTGTGCTTTTCTTGGCAACCATCGGACTAAATAGACTTTCCATAGTCAATGTAGTTTGATACGTCGTGGATCATCTTTGGTCTACTCCTATAGGAACTTTATGTGTGAATAAAGATATATTTTATTACTCAATTTGTTCATTAATTTGTATTAGATTTATAAGAAAGAAGAGTAAATATTTGGCCATGTTGCCTTCAAAGAAATCAAGTCCAACAAAAGACATCCATGCCCGTAGACTCTAATGAAGGAAAAAAGAGACCACAATGTGATCAGAACCAACATATCAATCAATCTCTAAGGCTTGTAGAGCAAAGGGAGCAAACAAGAAGACTACGAGAGGTCATCATAGAGACTTTCATAATACAAATGCAAAGCTAAAGTCTATCCCAAAGCAAAAGTCGATGCAGGAGTCAAAATCATAGTTGAGGGAAAAGATATCAAAACACTGAAACAACTACAAATAACCATAGGAAGAACGAAGAGGGGATGGCAATAGCAAGACACCTTTCATGGTCAAATGGAGTGTGGGTTAACCTTGCAAACCAAGTGCAGTAAGAAATATTCATAAAGCCTCATCTAGATGAGGGAAGTCTTTGCCCGGAAAACAAACTCCTTCACTAGTAGAATTGTTATACACTAAGTGCTGAAGGGTACAAAAGAGAAACTAAAGGTGAGACAAATGTGTAGAATGTTTAAGTTGTAGAAAGAGTAAAGGATTCTCACTTGGGAAAAAGTTCTAGAGGAGCACCAAAACATTTGGATCAAAACTTCCTAACAAGCAAGTTCCATGCACTAGGTTTGCATCAAAACAAAGCCATGCTGACCCCATCATCAAGCCCCAATATAGAAAGGTAGAATATGCCTATGTTTACAAGCAATGGATCAAACGATCCTGTAACGCACCATGAGACTTGTAAAATTATTTGGACAACAAATGGCGAGGATGATAAAGCATATTGGCTATGATCTTTTTGAACTACTCTGGAAGGCATTCTCATTGACTAGTATATAGATATTAACTAACCTCCAAAAACTACATGGGCGAAATTAAAGGCAGCCTTTGAAGAAGAAATTCAAATTGGTTCAAGATGACAACAAAATCGTAGCAAAAATTTACTGCACAAGACATGGTAAGTGCAAAAATATAAGAGCTTATAATCAGTTTCAAACAATTACTTGTGAAGTTAGATTATTCAGTTGAAAATTAATTCCAAAAGTCCTTTAGATGGTTCATTGAAGGCATTACTCCTTCAGTAAGAAAAAAAAGTAAGGTCGTGTCGCCATCATAATATGCTCAGGCATATATAATCATGCAATGGATATGGAAAGGATAGCAAGATACCTTCACAATCTAGAGACAAATACATGAAGATGATGGTTCCACTAGAAGCAAAGATAGCCAAACAAGAATAGAAGCATCAAGGAGCGAGGTGCTTTTAATGAAAGAATTGAAGGCAAAGAAAGAAATTACCAAAGAGTCAAAGGTATACTAATTGCAACGATGAAGGATCACACCAAATTTAATTGTCCCAAAAAACTGTTTGTGATATTTGTCAAATAAAGAGTCATTCAATAAAAGAGTGCCTATACAATATGAAGAGTAGAAGCACATACGTGCTTTTCACTCAAGGAGAGCAATTCACTCCACCAAACACTCCATCAAAGCCATAGAATAACATGAATACATCTTTGAGAAGATATAGAAATCAAGGACGGGGGAGATTGGAGTCAAATATAGTATAATTTGAAAGGTCATCCCATTATACAATGTTGGGACATTTCACAAGAGATTGTCATAAAAACCAAAAACAAAACAGAAAAACAATGAAAATAGTGTGGACTTGGAGACCATGAAGGCATTGAATGTCTGACGAAAAAGGTCAACATCAACATAATTAATGTAGAGATGGGTATAACAAAGTATTGGTTGTTACTCAAGACCAAACAAAGACAAATGTGTACTCTTTGACATACAAAAAAGGAAATAGTTTGTAAAGCAAGAACTAGATGGTGCTATGGATAACAAATGCCACCACTCAAATGCAAATACAATTACAATAATAAATCAATTGTAATCCAATAAAATTATTACAAGACATGTACTCCAAACTATTGTACCAATTGAACTAATGGATTTATTACAAAGTATTCTTGAACTCTAAATGCTATGATTAGTATTGCATCTAAAGAGAATAAGACAATGCGTATTACAACCCATTTAGAATTCAAAGATAATGAAGAACCCATAACCAAACCACCTTCACCAAAGACCAAGTGATCAATCCTATATTACTTGCAATTAACATGTCAAAAAAACCAACAATGGTGCACATGGAGATCCTTGGAAGAAATCTCACTAATACAATTTTAGATGGCAAGTCTAATGTGACATGCTTTAAAAGGCAACTTGGAGAAACCTGGGCAAGTCGACCATCTACTCCCCAACTTTTCAAATAGTGGATGCAGATCAACAAGGAATCAAGGCCCAAAAGGTACTTATTGAAACTCGAAACATTTATATTAAATTTTGCGGTCATCTCATAATGAAAAAAAAAAATGTAAATGTTATTGGATCATGGTTGGTTAGTAGCAGCCAATGCTAACCACAACTAGAAAGAGGACACGCTCTCCATTGAAAACAACAAGACGTATAATGTCCCTTTCCTGAATTGCCTTGTAATCTGCCCTAAAATCATAAAATCCAAATGAAACAAGGAACACAATATAGTTACTGATATATACCCTTACCTAGGAATAGGATGAGATAAGCCTGTCTTGGAACCTGCAACCAAATTAGATAATAATATAATCATAATACATGTAATACATCCACTTTTAGGGTTAAGAGAGAAATACCCTCATAGCACATAATTCTCATGGGCTCAACCATAATGAGGGTTGAGATAGGAAGGACATGATGAGGTGCCTTAATTATCCCCGACCCTAGGCCCAAGAGTGGAAATTTTATCCCCCTTGGCCTCATGTGGGCTTAATTGCGTACCTAGCAGATCCTGTACACCGTTCCCCTTCATCATGCTAATCTTATCTCCTCTTATGATTGAGGATCCCTTTCTTAGTTACCTCAATAACTAACTCGGGGGGAAGATTGCACTAGGGTGCCTTTGACTCGACCCTAGTCCCAAGAGCGGAATCTCAATCCCCCTTGGCCTCATGCTGTCCTTAATGGATCTCATGAGGTGGTGTACCTAGTGAGGCCTTATCGTTCCCCCTCCTTGCACTTCTTTTCCTAATATGGTTGATTATTGTAGGTGTATATTATTGTCAATTGAATAGATATAAATATACATTTACTTGCATATGTTTATTCACATCCATTGAAATATGCACAAGTACAATTATTCCTTCATACCACGATGACTGAAGGTGTTATTACAACTTGATCTATTGTATATGATACTATTGTTCGATCTGATTATTGTTGAATGATTGATTGATTGAATGGATTCCTTTGATTTGATGATTCAAAGTATTGTTGAGTTATCATTAAGTAATTATTGATTAGATGATTGAAAAGTGACCATATAATGCATGCTAGTTTCATATATTGGTGGTTGACCATTGAATGAATGTTGACATGATAGAGTGATGCTTGATTGCTGAATTGTACGTTTTCAAGATCCAAGATGAAGTGATGATTGATGTGGATTTGATGATTGTTTGTTTGATCTTGCTGATTGATTGCATGATTTCTTGAGGGATTCATGATTGATGGATAAGTGATGATTGATAAGTCACCTTTATACATTGTTGGTGAGAGGGTCACCACCTTTCATTACACTTGTCACCACTTTCCATTGTTGCATTTTGAGAATAACATATTATTCCTCACATTGATCTTTGTTGGATTGGGAGAGACGTGTCCCTTCACATGGGATCTCTCCAATTTGCTAATCGCACCTCCTCCGAATCACACCTTTTGTTAACTTGACTATATCACACCCCTTCAGAAGGATGATTTCTAATATATCATTTGTTTAAGAAAAGATAATCATTGTTTTCTTAATGTATTTTATTTGTGGATCGCGCCCTTAATCTTTATTTTATTTAAACTAATCATTTCTTCATCTCTTAGTTCCTGCAATAATGCTAATTCTTATGAGAATCACTGCTATAGTGATCGCTGCCTTCTCGTACATATTCTCCATAAATCTGCTTTTTCCTTCGCTGATCTATCATATCTTATGTTTCACAAATCTGTGATTTCTCTGCTGAAATCTGCTTATGCACTTATGAGTTGTTTTTCATGTGTTCCCCTTTTGATTCTCATTCTATCTATCTTAAATACCTCCTCACATGTCCTTTCACACAATGGAGGCAACCGTTCATAAAAGGATCAGCCATTGTAAAGAAATTAGTTTATTTATTTTTTCCTTTCACCAAAGTGGCAGACATATGAAGGCAGGTGTTAGCCACTTGACTAGATAGAATTTTATTTTAAGCTTATTTCCATTACCCTTGCATGCGTGAGGTCAGCCAAAGAAGGATTTTAAGCATGTTCTATGTAATGGAGGTCGACCATGAATAGTAATTTAAATTATTTGCATTAAGACTTAGGCACCAACGATAAATAAAGTCAGCCAAGACTAGAATAGATTAGTTTTCTGATTTCTCTGATGCCCAGGTTCAGTATTAAAGGAGTCTATGACTTAATCTGTTAGAAAAACTAGGATATGACACGACATATATAACTGATTTGAAGAATTAGGTAATAAGAGAGGAAGTAGCATCTTCAAAGTCATAAAATTCCAACTTTAAAGTACAGTGGACAAAGCAGCATGATCAAGGTCGAATGGAGTCAAAGGAATTTTAGATTTCCTAAACTCTCAAATGCTATGACTAATATTGCATCTAGAAATAATAAGACGGTACATGCTATGGCCCATTCAGAATCTAGAGATAATGAAGACCCCATAACTGAACCACCTTTGTCAAGAGACCCAGTGATAGAAACCCATGTTTTTTTTATCTGTACGAAGTTGTGAACATGGGGTCCACTCTCATATATACTAATAAGCAAGCAAGACTTGCATCAGCCCTCTAATAAGGGTGCATCCAATAGATCCCCAGCTGGGGTGATCACAAAAAATGGGTCAGTCTAGGCCAAACATAAATGGTTATTGTTGCCACTTACAATAACAAAACCTATCCTAAGCTATAGACATGCGGAAATGCTTGCCGCTGCCAAAAATCTACCTTCCAGCACATATAACTGAACTGATATTATTTAGTTTTCACATTTTCTCTTCCTTTGAGGACCTCAAATTCATTTGATGTTGAGGATTTTGTTTCCTCCTCTTTACTTTTGTCCATCCTTGGTCTTTTAGATGGCAGCTTTCAACTTCTGAACCTTCCTCACTCCGTCTCTACTAAATTCTCAAACGGCTCCGAAGAGCTCACCAGATCATAATCCATCAAAGCAAGAGTATTTGCAAGATCTAGGAGTCCACCGCAAAGCCATTCTCAAGGTGGATAGCAGATGGATTTGAAGGACAGGCTCAAGGTGAAGGAGGGGAACACACCTTAGAATCCTCAAAAAGGGCATGGAGTTGATTTGAATCTTGAGGGGAGTTGGGAGGAATGATGTAATGCTGAGGCGCAACCCCATCCCACCAAGACAATTTGCCAAAAGATGTTGGATTCCCCACAACTTGCTCTTTTTGGCAATGAGATGTAAAGTGGTCCATTGAGAAACATCACCTCCATCTAAAGACAATTTTCTCATACTCAACAGCTTGCCTCCAACTCCTATTATCCACCTTCAACAAATCTTTGCAAGAAGGGCATTACATATATCCATCTCAACACATAATGAAGCACAGGTAGAATTTTGATAATCGATACTATCCTTTGAAGTGCAATGGCACTTCCATAAGCCATTCCCAATGGCCCACAGGCAATCAGGTTCCCAGAATTGTAAATGAAGATATGGTAACCACACCCAAAAATATGTTGTAGTGAAGATTTTTGTATGCGGATCAAAAGCAGACAACCAGGGTTTCCTACACAAGAAAACACCATGAAAGATCCAAGGACCATTCTCTAGCACCAACTCCTTATCCTCCTAAGAATCAAATTCTAGGATAAAGAAACCTTTGGCGCAAAGGTAAATCCAAATTTCCCCCTCTATATATTCCTTCCATTTCTCAAAAACCCAGGAGTGCAGATCATATATTTTGGCCAAATCTTTGTGAATCGGCATATTAAGGCCTGATCCTACAAAAAAGCACCTCTTGAACCATGGCAAAATCATCCAAGCACACTTCAAGGATTGTGGATGATGGGAAAACAGGAAGGGATGGTGGGGCATACCAAGCAGCATCACCGGAGTTGGGGGAGGACAAACACACCAAAGGAACTCACCATGGGACATGGCAGCCAAGGAGCTTTGGGTGCTATAAACAAAAAGCCCTTCCCCACACAAGTTGCAGCACCCAAACCAGGCATCTCCCATAAAACAGTCATGCCATCAAACCCAAATTGAGGCCTCAAACCAATCAGAAGCATGTGGGGAACCTAAGCATCCTAGGCTTCGGACAAAGCAAAACGTAAAAGTGATGAAGAGTAAACAAAAGCAAGGCAAGCGAAGGAAGAGTAAGCCATAAATTCAAGTAACATATCAAAAAAAACAATGGTGCACATGGAGATCTGCAGAAGAAATCTCACTAATACAATTGTTGATGACAAATCTAATGTGAACATACTTCTGAAAGCAACTTGGAGAAACTTCAGCAAGCCATCCAATCATCCAGTCCCCAACTTTTCAATTGGTGGATGCAGATCAACAAGGAATCAAGTACTAGAAGTTTTAATGGCCCAAAAGTTACTCATTGAAACTCAAATATTTGTGTTACATTTTGTGGTCATCTCATTATAAAAGAAAGCATAGGATGCACTATTGGGTCATGGTTGGCAAGTAGCAACCAAAGCTAACCACAACTAGAAGAAAAAGAGACTCTTTATTGAAAACATGGGCAAGAAGTGTATAACTGATTTGAAGAATCATGCAATAAGTAAGAAAAAGTTGCGACTCACACAACAAAGAATTAAGTCATTGTTGAAACAAACATTTAGAGACTCCACTATGTCTTGACTTGTCCTTGGTGCTATTTTATAAGAAAATCCAAAAATCCAAAAACCCCTAGTAAAAATGTTATTTACAATAGATTCTAATTCAAAATGCCCTAGCCCTTTGTCTATTCAAATTTTTGGATGAATTTTTAACAAAAAAATTTTGTTTTTTAAAGTTCACCAAATTTTAAACTTCGCCAATTAAATTTGGCAAACCTTGTGACATAGCTTATAACAATGCTGGAACACCATATTAATCAAGAATAATACAGATCACAATAATAATAAAATGCTACCAAATAGCGATCATAAGATGTTTACTAAGCACAAAAGGATAGTTATGTTACAAGACAATAATGATGACAACAATTTCAGCTGGTATGACATTTTTAACAGCTGATATGTAGCAATGAAAACTCCCAAACAATTATCTCAATGATACAACTATGTTTATAAATGGAATGATGAAAACAATATTTATTGATAAGTAGAAATGACAGCAAGTCAACAATAGCACAAATATCTGTGGGTCAATAATAATGACAAGTCAAAGGATAGCAAGCTCACAATCAATAATCACAATAACAATAGTAATGTTCCATATTCACAAGTTTTTCCAACCTAATTATACCAAATGTCTCCACAACAGTAGATAATTACAGCAATAATTACCATTGCCTCTTGGCAACAGATCTAACTGTTATTCAGTAATGACATTTGTTTTAAGAGTTGGCCACTTGAGTAATACTATCATCTAAGTCCTGATATATATCTTGTGATATCTTCAAGCAGTATCCTAGGGAAACTAGACAAGAATCTGCTCAGCGAAAGCTTCTCTTATTTGTGTTGTGATGTATTTTTCAAGACTGAGGATATACAGATTTTTAATAGTTTGAATTTGATATCCTGGAATATTGCTAGTAGCACTTGCAAAAGGGACACAGGACCTTGATAAAAGTTGTTTCTAGGCATCTTTTTCTTAATTTCATCCTGAAATGAGAAATTCTGATCTAATTTGTCAACTATTCAGTAATTTTCATTGTGCTGTGTGCCTCAGAGAAGCATGAAGATGCCAGCTGTTCATAGGTTCTGATTCCACAGAAGCATGTAGTGCACAGAAAAGCATTAGAAGCATCATTAATGCAGCAGCATCCCTGAAACAAAGCATGTAAATATAGTACCCTAGAGTCTGAAACATCCTTTTGTAATCAAAACCAAGCCTGGATATTGGTTAACCAGATAACCAGTTGATAATCAACTACCAGATGATGATAATATACTAATATAGCCCTAGCACTAAGCTCGGGATAAGTCTATGTAGTGGATGGTATTCAAGTCAGACAACTATTTTGTTTTTTCCATAAATTGCTCTTGAACTTGTTTGCATCTGACCCTTACTATGCCAGCACTATGATTAGTACAAAAAGATGAGAGAAACATTGAAGCTGATGTTTCGACCTGTTACCTTAGAAAGCTCACAGGGAGTTGTTGTAAATACCTTGAATTGCCTCTTAAATAAGAAGCGGGCTAATATTGATCCTACTACCAACTAGAGCAATATCCTTGACTTCTGTTGGCAAAAATGTCAACAATTTCCATGAGATCTATTATAAGTTATAACAGAGATCATATCATAATTCCTGCCTTTGCCCTACTAAGGACAAGAATGAACACAGTTGTCTACTGAAATTTAAGCACATAGGTTCAGTTCAGTTCTAGTTGTGTTAAACAAGATAGAATTAATTGAACATCTAACCCAATGACTTCTGCTAAAATCAAATGAAAGGGATACTAAGAATTTGAGACCAGCTACTACACTCAATGTTATTACTTTGATAGATAAAAAAGGAGATTATAGGCAACAAAATACAGACAAAAGTGCAAATATTATTTCAGAACAGATTTTTGGAGACATGATTCAAAATGTAAGGCCCTCCAAAACAGCCATCATAGGTGGAATTTCGAAAACAAATAGTTGCATCGTGCTATTATTAGGCATGTTACAGAAGCCTCTCCTAATTGATTGGCTTAGATAAAGTCAAATCACTCAAAAGGGATATTCCAATGATCGCATCATCAAAAGGGCTAAAAAGCTTGAAATTTTTAGTTGTAGCCAAAGAAAATTATTATAAATTCCATGAAATAGAAAGCGCTGCTTCATATGTTGGTTTTTAAGATTGTGGAAACAATGCTATTGCATTTAATCTAGCTAAATGCCTCATAAAATAAAGCATTCCCCATGTTGAATAATTAAAACATATCCTTAAGAATGTAAGCTGCAAAAAGATTCCTAATAAATACAGGAATCATACTATCCAAAATATCTTCAAGAATGATCAAAACAGATGCATTTTAAATAAGGTACGTCGTTGTGTCCAACATTACAAATTAACATGAATTGAATGTTTCCTTTGGTATAAAGCTGGACAAAATTAGTCATTACACAGAATAATGGTCAAAGTTATGCATTCACTTAGACCATCAAAGTACCTTGAAACTGCACTCCTATCAAGCTGCAATAGCTTTTCCTCTCAAAGGTTTACTCTTTCCTTTCTTTCCTGAGGCGTTGACACTGTAAGGAACCGCCTCATCTTCAAAATGTTTAATCTTCAATTTTGTCGCCGAGGATTTGACATCAGTAACTGTTCCATCTTCAAAATGTTTGTTTTTCACTATTTTTGCCGAGCCCTTGACACCATCCATGACTGCCCCATCTTCAAGATTTTTGGTCTTTCCTTTCTTGGCTGAGGCTTTTTCACTAACAATTGATTTGCTTTTCTTTCTGTGCCCTGAAGCTGGGGTAGAAAAATTATGTTGCATTGAATCAATGACATCTCCATCAATCAAAGAGCCTGAATTGCCCTCCATAGCCGAAACATTCCTCCTTTTGGCACCTGCTATCTTTTTCCCAGATCTGTTCTTCTCTGTAGACTTTGGAATCCTAACATCACATTCATCATCACCTGAAAAAACCTTACTTTCTCCCACCTCGAAGGAGACTGGCAAATCAACCTCTTCCTGGTCCTCATCACCCAAAAGACCATGATTCTGCTCCTCATAACCCAGAAAACTATCGTGTTGATTATCATTGCCTAATAGACCCTCATTCTGGTCCTTGCTACCCAAAAGATCATCAGGCGTGTCCCCCAACATATGGTCCATGTACCGCACATTATGGATCCGCCCCTTCTTGAAACCCTTCTTCTCTCCTTCCTCAGAATCCCTAGCATGTAATTCTTTCTCAGGCTCCTCTACTGGAACCTGCAATCCTGCCCCATTTTCCACACCCTCAATCTTGAATGGCCTCTCCGGAACAACTTGATAAATTGGCAACGCCACGGACTCCAACATCTTTAAATGCAAAGACCTGACATTCTTCCACTTCTTCGGTATCACCTCCGCAAGCCCATCAATCACAGCACTGACATTCTGCACAATTTCATCCCTTTCTTGAGACACCTTCCCCACCTTCACCACACAACATGTACCCCCTCGAAGGTACACAGAAGCACAGCTGCAAGCTTGCTCAATCTGCCCCCTCCACTGCTTGTGGCTCAAATCCACGGGAATAGGATGCTTCTTCTTCTTAAAAAAGGTCTTCCCTAAATGCCTAGGTAAGTATGGAATCACAGATCGATCAGCCATGAACATATCATAAGAGCCACAAAGCTTCCTCTTGGCCTCAAAGGGCTTATAATCAGTCTTAAGCTTTGAATACTTCAATACCTTTGAAATGGGCAAGCTTTCCTCTTTAATCTTAGCCTTGGCAAATTCAGATGAAACCCGAGACGCCCGCTTTTCTCCATCATTTATTATCAAACAAATCTCTTGACTTCCATCCAGTGGAAACAAGGGATTGGGTATCCGAATCTTATAAGGGTTTATTCTTTCCTTGGCTGGGATTTTTTTCAAGGTCACGATCATGTACAAAAACTCGTCATGTTCTAAAAGCTGGGGTTTCTGATATTTCGGTTGAGACTTGACCCATTTCAGCAGAGCGCCTACGGCTTTTTCGATTCTTTCTTGCTTCACAGGAGGTGGAGCTTTAGGCTTCTTAAGGCTATTGTTATTTTTTATGCTCTCCATTGCAAAAGATGCAGCAAAAACACTAGCAGAGACCCTAAAAAAAGGCAAACCACCTTTGGCCTTTGAATTTCTTCGGAAATCGGAAAACACCCAGAAAAGCGTAAAAAAATCTGCAAGTTAATAAACCCTAAACCCTTCGTAGGGTTCTAAATTGTTGCAAGAGAGTCGACTGTCTTCCTCTTTAACTCTTGATTCCGTTAGCCAAGCTTTCTACTTTATCGTATGATGAAGAAATGATAACGCAAAAAATACCTCTCTTCATCGATAGAAGGAGAAGAGAAATTTTTCCTCTGCGCCGGATGTCAGTAGTGAACCTAGCATGAAATCTCAGGCCTGAAATCTCATATTATAAGCATGAAATCTCGCGACTTGTTAATTCGAGTAAGTTTGGGCCTCTATCTGAAGAACTACTTCAGTCTCTGCGTCCGTAGTTGTTCACCAGTCCCATACACACAAATATTGCCAGTTCCATGGACTTAAATATTGCCAATGACCTAATATGCAAGCAAAATCTAATATACCTCAATATTGCCAATGACCTAATATGCAAGCAAAATCTAATGTACCTAAATATTGCAATGACCAGTCCCATGTTCCCTTCAAAGGGGAGGTTATTTCGCATTAAAGCCCAAAAACTATTAAAAATAATTAAATATTATTTGATTCTACCATATAGGTATGTTGTGTGAGGAAAAATGCATTCCATGCGCTTTTACTCTATTTTACATTTACTTGCATAGATATTAAATACTAGCAGTTGCGTATTTTTGTACGTGCAACAATGAGCTGATAGGAGTTGATTTTTTTTTAATTTGATAAGTTGCTGATAGCAAATAAATGATAAAATAAAATAAAATAGCACTCAATCTTGAAGGAAAGACTATAAAATTTGAGAACAATATAAAGAAAGTGTTAATCCATCAAACTTGAAAAGTGGATGAAATAAACTTTGAAAAATTCCATTAATGAAATTTGTTTTTCCCTCTAGCAAAGACACATTTTTTTTACTTGAGTAGGTCACTGACATCTTTTTTTATAGTCATTTGTTCATTTTTAAACTTAAGCTTAATTCATGTTACAAAAGCTTTTTCTACCAAAATAAAAAATGTGTCTTTCATTATATTAATTAGAAAGAATTATTATTCGTTAATTATAAACATTGTAAGTATAATGAAATTAAACAAATTATATTTGCTAAATTCTTTATTATGTACTTGTTTTGAGGGACATAGGTATATTTTGGAATAATAACTATTTTTTATTAAAAAATAATATCTTCAACTCTTTTCATTTATAGATTTTCTTTTTAATTTATTTTTATATCAACACATCTATGAAATTATATAATTTTATATTATAGAAAATATATAATCTAAATAATATTTATTGTAAATAATAAATAAAAGTATATTCTATTTATACTATATAAAAAATTAAAATGTGAAGAAAAGATAATATTCTCATTTAAAAGTAAGATGTTTCTAATTATTCTAGAAACATAGTTAATTTCAAAAAAGTAAGATGTTTATAAAAGCATCTAAGTAGAAAAATATAAAAAGAATATAGAAACATTTTATTGTCAATTAGAAAAATAATATGAACTTCTATATTCTTTTTAGACTTTTATAATATTCTCCTTAAAAAATAATATATTTCTAATTATCTTTTTAGTGTAAGATTACTATACATCCTTATTCTCATTTATTATCTTTTTATATAAATTTTAGAATTTATTCATAGAATAAATCTCTTCTAAATTTTTTAAAATAATAATTGTGTTGCTATTTTCATATTTATAAATATGAAAAGATAATTTTAATTTAATAAATTATTATTTTAATTTATTATAAATATATAAAGGTCGGATTAAATTGGTCACAAACATCTAGAATTTTTTGAAAGGTTAAATATTGTTTTGATTGACTCACAGTTATGAATCTCTAAAGTCAAAATGCATATTTCATTTTCACAAATATATATTCAGATTAGAAATAGAAATTTCATCTTTAATATAAACTTTTTAATAATAATATGCAACAAAATTTAAATTTTAATGACAAAAATCACACCACCACAATTTATATGAAATGTAATATGTAATAATAGTTCAAAAACTTCAACATTCACAATGATTTTTTTACCTTTGTTTCTCTTTCTGTTGTGAAGATAGCGAGGAGAAAGGAACAAAGTGGAATGACAAATGCTACTACAACTTGAATGCCGCTTAAAGCGACCATTGTCATGAGCATGCATATCTTGATACTATGCTCAACAAAGTTTAACATAGATACATGATAAGGATTTTAAAATTCTGCACAATCATAGAATAACACACCTTTGGTAAGGGTTGTGAAATTGGATCAAACAAAGATCGACTTCCACAGTCAAATCTGCCATGAAATCTACATCAAGCACATAAATTACAGTCTAGTAAAGCTTATCACATAGTATAATACCCAGCTTCCCTCCAAGAACAATCCCTCCAGTGAAATGCATGGCTGAGTGTGTAGCGATTTCTTCAGATCACTTTCTTTTAATTGAAATATATATAAATAATATTTCATCAAAGAGGGGGTTATGTTAATTGAAATCAGGTTGCTTTGTAGGGGTGAACACCATAATCGAGAATTTGAAGTATCAAAATAGATCTACTCAATGAAAATCAAATTTATGCAATACAAATCAAATCTACCAAATGAAAATTAAATCTGTGCAAGACAAATGAAATTTACACAATGAAAAAAATATATACACATTGAGGGCAAGTAGATCTACTCAATTGAAAGCAAGTTGCTTGGGAATGAATGATATTCATATATATAGCTCATAGTGTACATAATAGAAACTTTCTTTCTTTTTCTAGTCTACATAATAGAAATTTTGCCTTATTATTAGTGAGACTATATTGGAATATTTGAAATATAATTCTGATTTCAAGAACAAGAAAGGAGGGGGAAAAAGTTGAAGTATTTTACATTGTCAGAAAAGAAAAATCTAGCAAGGAGGCTAACAATTTTCAGGTAGAGAATTTCTTTTTCAGGGAGCAAAGCTCCCACAAATAGCCTATTGGCTAATTAATAAATATATTAAGAGATGTTATTTTCAAGGTATCTATTTTCATCAAGAGGGACCTATTACATTAAATGTATTTGGGTTGGGGTTGGGGTTGGGGTTAAGTTTAGGATTATAGTAGATAAAGATATAAATTAGGGTTATAGTAGAGGTAGGGTTAGAGATAGAATTAGGGTTAGAGTTAGAATTATGGTGAGGGTTGGGATTAGAGATAGAATTGGGGTTAGTGACAGGGTAATGGTTAGGGTTAGTATTAAGGTTTGGATTATGATTACAAATAAGATTAGTTGTGGTGCAACATGTAAGACATTAAATGTATTTAGGTTGGGGTTGGGGTTAAGATTAGGGTTAGGGTTATAGTAGATAAAGATATAAATTAGGGTTAGAGTAGGGGTAGGGTTAGGGATAGTCTTAGGGTTAGATATAGAATTAGAGTTAGAGTTAGAATTATGGTGAGGGTTCTAGGATTGGAGATAGAATTAGGGTTAGTGATAGGGTCATGGTTAGGATTAGTATTAAGGTTTGGGTTAGGATTACAAATAAGATTAGGGTTAAGATTAGGGTTAGGGTTAGGGATAAGGTTAAATTTGAGGTTAGAGTTAGGGTTGGGGATAGGGTTAGAGTTATGATTAGACATAGAAATAGGATTAGGATTAGTATTAGGGTTAGGGTTAGGGGTAAAATTATTGTACAAGTAAATTAGGATTATGATTAGGGTTGGGGTTAATGTTAGAGTTAGTATTAGGGTTTAGTTATTGTTAGAGTTTAGGTTAGGGTTGGGGTTAGGATAAGGTTGTGATCATGGTTACGATTAGAAATAGAGTTAAGATTATGATTACAATTAGGTTTCACAATAGGGTAAGGGTTAGGTTTAGGGTTAGAGATAGAAATATGGTTAGAGTCAGAGTTAGGGTTAGGGTTAGAAAATTTAGGGTTAGGGTTAGGGATAGATATAATGCTAGGGTTACAAATAGAGGTAGAATAAGGAGTAGTAAGAGGGTTAAAGAGTTTGATAAATTAACCTATCCTTAATATTAATTTAACCATAAGCGACCCATATTGAAAACCTTAATTGAACTCTAATTAAACCTAGACTTTTAACACTTATTAAACCACAACTCAAATTGAACAAAACTACAATCCTTATTCAAACCTAACCATAGTTTAAATGTAACCCTAATCTAACATTAAATATAACCCCGATTGAACCCTAAAGCTAACCTTGTTTAAACCCTAATCTAACTTTAATCATATTCCTAATTCTACCCTTAATTCTAAATCTAACGTTGACCTTAACACTAGTCTGACATTAAATTGAACCCTAATTGAACCCTATTGTTAACTCTATTTAAACCTTAATGTAACATTAACCCTAGACCTTAATTAATCCTTAACACTAACCCTATTTAAACCCTACCTATAATTTAATCCTTAATCTTACCCTAACTCAAATACTTTTATTATATCCCTATTTTTACATTAACCTTTATTGTACCCTAGTCATAACCCTAATTATAACTCTAATTCTAATGGAAAACCTAAACTTAGCTTTACCCTAATTAAACCATAAACATAGTCTTATTTCAACCCTAACCTTAACTCAAATATTTTTCAATAAATTAACCCTAATCTAACATTAACCCTAACACTTATTGAACCATAACCCTTACCTAAACCCTAATCTAATATTAGCAATTATCATATTCAAAACCTAGTCATAATTAAATGCTAGTCTTGACCATATAAATTAACCCTATCCATAACCCTAATTCAAATATTCCTCCTATAACCTTAATTGAACCCTAACCCTAATTTAGCCCTAATGTCAAAACCTTATCCCATATTATAATTCTAACCTTAACCCTAATTGAAATGTAATATTAACCTGATTTGAACCCTAACCAGATGATTGTATTTTAGGCTTAAGCCTAACCCTTATTAAACCCTACCTATAATTGAACCCTATTGATAACCTTACTTGAATGTTAATTATAAATTTAAATGAACCCTAACTTTAGCACTAAATAGACCACAACTCAAATTGAATACTAAATGTAACATTACCCTAATCCTATCTATAATTCTAATGCTAACCTTGGTCTTAACCCTAAACTAACATTAAATTTAACCCTAATTGAAACCTAATGTCAAATATATTTAAACCCCAATATAATGATAACCCTTACCCTAACTAATCCCTAAACCTAACCCTTTTTAAACCCTAATCCTAAGCCTTACCTAATCTTATCTCTATTTCTAATTTTAACCCTAACCCTAGAATCCTATCTCGAATTGTAATTATAAATTTAACACTAATTGTAATTAACTCTGATTGAACCTAATAGTAACCTTAAATCTAACCCTAACCCTAGCAATAATAATAACTATGACATTACTATCAAGATGCAACTATGTAGCTTTTGAGTCAAACTCATTAACCCATTTTTAATGAGTATTGGTTCACAAGAACCCATCTCTCATGAGGATGAATGGAACACTTAGCACTCATTGTATCTAGGTGATGCTCATAGGGTTGAAGCATCGGGCCTTCTTGGGACACCACCCATCCTAGTAGTGCTCCAACTCAAGTGCACTTAACAATGGAGTTTTCTCCAAGGTTAAGTCCACTTAGCTTGCGACCCCATTTGCAAAACCTTTGGCAAGTGTTGTGCCTTATGAACCATTCATTTAGAGACCATTTAGCTCATCAAATGATAAGTAGGAGATATTTTATAAAACAAGTTAAATTGTGATATTGCTATCAGAATTCAACTGTGTGGTTTTTTAGTCAAACTCATTGACCCATGTTTCATGAGTAATATTTTACAAAACCCTATCTCTCATGAGAATGAATGGAACACTTAGCACCCATTACATCTATGTGATGCTCATAAAGGTGAGTTGCTAGCCCTTCCTAGGAGGTCACCCATCCAAATAGTGCTCCAACTCAAGTGTGTTTAACCATGGAGCTTCCTCCAAGGTTAAGCCCACTTAACTTACTACCTCATTTACAAAATCTTCAACAAGTGTTGTGCCTTATGAGTCATTCATTATAAAGCCCCTTTAGCTCATCTATTGATAAGTAGGAGATATTTTCCATAACAAGTTAAATTGTGATATTGCTATTAGGATTAAATTGTGTAGTTTTTGAGTCAAACTCATTGACCCATGTTTCATGTGGGGTGGTTCAAAATAACCCATCCCTCATGAGAATGAAAGGAACAATTAGCACTCATTTCATCTAGGTGATTCTCATAGGGTGCAATATTAAACCTTCTTAGAAGGTCACCCATCCCTGTAGTACTCCAACTCAAGCACACTTAACCATGGAGTTTCCTCCAAGGTTAAGCCCACTTAGCTTTCTATCCCATTTGCAAAACCTTCAAAAAGTGTTGTGCCTTGGGAACCATTCATTATAATCAATAGTGGAGCTATAAGTATTGGAAATAGGACATCCTGAAATATCCCAAGTGGTTTCATCTCTTTCCACATCTCTATGGAGTGGTCCTTGGACCAAGTACACCTAATTGAATGAAAGCATGGGATATCAATAATTCTCATTTCTTTGGATTTATTGGTATATTTAGACCATACTTTGAGAGAGATATGGATACCCACATCTCTCTCCACTCCCATATGATCTTGTTATGATCAATTTTTTATCCTTTGATGATTGCAATAACCTACTATATAATGATGATATAAAAGAGCATAACAATCATACTCGGTGCTCTTTTTCCTCTTATAAATATAACCATTGATTCTTTGAATTATATGACTTCTAATATATGTCTAGAGACTTCATCTTCATTATCTTTGGATCAATATCCTGAGGATAAGGATTCTCTTTTATTCTAGTATCAACCCATGCATTTCAAAATGTTGATATGTTTAAACACATGTTCTGACACATTATTGTGGGATAGTTAGTATAGTTGGATGAATACATTGAGATCAATGTATCTCCATCTCTTATAGTTTTGAGTCATTATTTATAGGAGGTACATCATTGTCTTTCAAATTCAATATATTGGGATGAGTACCCGATAAATATTATAGGTTCAATTTATGAGTCTCATCTTACAAATTTGACAGATGTGCTTAAGAATATTATCTCCCTTTTTATGACATTCTCATCTTAGCTATAATCACATCATCTTTGTCTTTGGATCTTCTTCTTCATTTTTTTGTACATAGGCCTAGTTTTTTATCTTCTTTATTTCGCAAGATTGTACTTGATTTGATTGTTGCATTCTTTCATATTGACATTGTGACACTTGAAAAAGGTTTATATACATCATTATACTTCATAAAATACCTTCCTTCATGCAAGTTAGTAATGCGTCTCTACTTGGTTTTATTTCTTTCTAAGGAGTGGGTTCATCATCATTCTTTTATTGATAATCCATCATCAAAATCAGAGATTACACATTGTGGGAGGGGGCTACATACTCTTATGGACAACATTGATTCATCCTTCCTACTTTCACTTGTATATGTTTGATTTCATATTTTCTCTTTTGGAGAGGGGTTAATTTTCTTATGGAATTCTCTCTTTTGCTTCAATTGTGAGATATTTTACCTAACATTACCTCGTAGTCAAGACCCAACATTTATGCATCTTTACATTTTATCATAATCTCTAAGTTTCACTTAAGGAGATGATGGTCTGAACATGATATATATTATCTTACTATTTCCTTATTAGGTCCTATTCACACTTGCGTACTTAATATTACTTTCTTCATTTACATTTTGTGTCTCATATCATGAGATTAAGATAATTATTAGAATATTAATATGTCCTAGGGTTTTATTCCTATCTTCTTTTTTTAAGTGAAAGTGGCAAGCCACTAATATTTTATTAATATATAAACTGGTTCAAGGGCTTGATAGGGAAAGAACGAGGAAGAAAACCCTAAATCATTACCTGAATACAAAGAAATATGAGATAGAAAATCTTTAATCTAAAATTGGAAACTAAAAAACTACCCACCCAAATGTCCTCAAGACAAGATTTACAATGTTGCATACATATTGCATCATATCTATGTAGGTGTGACATTATGTACATCCATCCCCAATAGTCGAGAACATTTATAGAACAATGTGGAAGGCAAACAAAGTTGTTTTGCAAAAAGCCTTCCAATCGCTCCAAGATTTGCCTGAATTCCTTTCAAACCACAACCCAAAAAATTTCCTTGCAATCCTTTATCACTCCTCCATGGTCATCAGATTGATCTCCCCCGCCCACACCAAATCTCATCAGACTTTTGAGTAATTGTCAATACTATGTTGAGTTTTTCAGCACATAACTTTGGAATCCATCGATGGAGCAACTACGATGACAATTTTCCAAAGCACATCTTCCACTTCGCAAATGTCGGAGACTAATCTTTATGAATTTTCACTTTCAAAATTTCAGGAATCACACTTCTCAACTACAATTCCTAATTTTCAAAATTAGCACTTCTCAGCTACTATTTTTTATTGACTTATCTATCCACTCATTTCAAAATTTCAAAAATTGCACCTGTCAGTTACTATTCTCTATCGACATTCACACTTCTCAGCTACTGTTCCCGATTTTTGGAAATCACATATCTCAGCTACGATTCCTAAATTTCAAAATTAGCACCTCACAGCTACTATTCCCGATCAAATTTTCTATCCACTTTTCATTATTTCAAAAATTGCACATGTCAACTACTATTCCCGACGACATTGGCACCTCTCAACTATTATTCCTGATTTTTAGAAATCGCACATCTCAACTACGATTCTTGAATTTCAAAATTAGCACTCCTCGGCTACTATTCCCAGTTGGCTTTTCCATCCACTCTTCAGAATTTCAAAAATTACACCTGTTAGCTACTAATTTTGATCGTCATTCACACCTCTCAACTACTATTCCTAATTTTTGGAAATCACACTTCTCAACTACGATTCCTAATTTTTGGAATTAGCACTTCTTAGCTACTATTCTCAATCCATGTGGGCAAAGAACACAACTTCCAAATCCTCCACCTTTAGGAAGATTATGAAATTCCAAGGTAATATGAGTGTCTATAATTAATTTAAGATGGCGATGTTGAATTCTGATGTTGAACTATCAACTCGAACCAATTCACATTGCTAATTGTCTCTAGTGGGGGAGATTATTAAGTTCACGTAGAGGATTGAAGAATTCAATGCTTAAGTCATCACAACCCATGTTAGCAAGGTAGTTTTCCACCTTGTTTCCTTCCCTAAGAGTATGTGAAATACAATGTTCTTGAAAAGAATCAATTAGATCCCATATTTGTTGCAATATATATATATATGCAATTTTCCAATTTGAAGATTATTGAGTGATGCATGCATTAATAAAAACCATTGAGTCCCCTTCTATATGTATTTTTGAAATACCTCATCTTTTTGCCATTACAAGACCTACAAGAAGTGCTTGAGATTCTGTCGAATTATTTTTACCTAGAGGTATAGGGGTAGCCTTAATTGCTTTCATTTTCCCTAGCTAGTCTCTTATACATATACCAATACTAGACTTACCTAGGTTACCTCTAGAGAATCTGTCAAAGTTAAGTTTTAGGAAGTTCTATGAAGGGGGGGTGCCATTTAACATATATATCAATCATGTGATTAGACTTCCAATTAGGCACATTACCCAAGGGGATAAAAATGTGTTTCCATTCCTTCACTACATTACCATCCCAGGGAGAAAAATAATGATTACATCTAATGTTAGAAAAGCTAGAATTGACTATCTCATAGATTTATTTCTCTAAACCCTCAAGAACTCTAGATAGTGAAGAGATTATTGTCAAAAGATTCGTTTGTTCCTCTCCCACCAGATTGCCCATACCACAGCCGTAGGAATACATTTCCATAAGCAAGAAAAGAATGAGCTTGAATAAAGTATTGGTCATGATTCAAATAGATCCCAAGGGTTGTTAGGAAATGACTAAATCCCATAAAAGAAAGGGATCCAATGACTATGTAGGTATTATTTGAAGTGTTTAGTCCTTGATTATAAAGAAAGGGATGACATTTTTTCCACTAAAAATCCTAATATGCCAATAATCTTATTTGCTATGATTCCATTTGTATTGAACATATAAATAGTTGATTTATGAGCATTAATATTTTGACCCAGAGCTAAAGTATATAAATCCAGAGATTTTTTAATCTGCTTAGCTTCCTTAATACTTGACTTACCAAATAATAGGATATCATCTGCAAAGACGGAGTGTGTCACCTACATTGGTGTACCTATAATATGAGCACCTTTCTAAAGGCCTTGATTAGAATTGTACTTGATATTTCTACTAAATGCCTCAACCATAATGATGAATAGAATTGGCAAAACAGGGTCACTTTGTCTAACCCCTTGTGTTGATGAGAAGAAAATAGTAGGCTTTCCATTAATAAGTATCTAAAACCATGCTTGTAATACATTCCTTAACCCACTTGCACCACTAATTTGCAAACCCAAATTTCCGAAGGACTTTAAACAAGAAATCCCAATTGACTCTATCATAGAACTTCATCATATCCAACTTTATGACAAAATTTGACAACTGGTTGTTGTTGATAGAATGGAGAAATTCATGGGCAACCAAATCACCTTCCATAGTCTCCCTCCCCAGCACTAAACCTCCTTATTCAGGGGAGATGATAGAAGGTATAAGATGTTGCAATCTTAAGTTAATGGTGTTGGTAATGATCTTATAAACTGTATTACATAGGGAGATAGGGTGAAAATTTGCAAAGGTTTTGAGGTCTTTGAATTTAGGAATAATATTAATATTAGTTGTATTGAAATATTTAAGCATTGAAGCATTTCTTCTAGATTCCTCTATGGATGCCAATAAAACCCAACAAATCAAATCCCAACATTTATGGAAAAATAATGTTGTGAACTCGTCCAGACCTGGAACCTTGTCTGGGGGTAAGGAGAAAACTACCTTGTTTATTTCTTGAAGTATAAAAGGAGCCAATAGAAGCCTATTATCTTCCTATATAATTAGGCAAGGAATGGGATCTAACAACTAATTAGATAGAGCCTCAGAAGGAGGAGGGGAAGGTTTAGGAGCTAATAAAATTTTGAAGAACTTGATCCCTTCAGATTGAATACCTTGAACATCTTCGATCACATTTGCAGAATATGAGTTTTAAATGGAAAAGATTACATTAGCGACTCTTTCTTGTTTTGTAGAAGCAGGAAAGTATTTCGTGTTTTTATCCCCTTCCTTTAACCATAACTCCCAAGATTTATGCCTCCAATACTATTCTTCCCTTTTGCATAATTCTTCCCATTCATCCTATAATAATTTTTGTTTCTCATACGTACGAGCATCAAGACCGTGTTGTATAATATGCTCATTAATTTCAAAAAGTTATTTATTCACAATCTCTTTTTGTGTAAAGATATTCTTGAAGACTTTGACATTCCATACTGATGCAAGAGCATCTTGGGATCTTGTATCAACCAACAATATGTTTGTGTTTGGTTTTGGATTTATGTTGTATCTCAGTTGGAGACCTGAGATTCTTGGTCTCTTTGTGTTAGTTTTTGGTTGTTTGGCTTCACTGATGGAGCTCGGTGGTTGGTGGTCACTTCAGTGGTGGTTCTTGGTTGGGAGTCTTCTTGACTTCACCGACGGATTCAGTGACTCAGTGTAATGGTTTCTCAGTTGAGGAGTTCGATGCTCGATTACCAACTGGGTCTCGATGTTATGTTACCGACTAGTATTGATGCTTGGTGCTCTTGTTGATCGACTTGCTTGTTTGGATGAGTCAGTTTGGCCGAATATGCATTTAATTTGGGTCACACTCTTCAAGTTATGGATTGATCATTGGACATGTAGGGGACCTTAATCTGGCATGTTGCATTCTTCTATGAGGATTTAATGCTTATAGCTGGCCAACTGATGGAGAAAATGTTTGAGGTGTTTGTTCTTGAAGCCGATTGGGTTTTGGGATTTAATTATTATTGTGAAGCCGACTTGTGGCTTAGTAGCATATAAGGATGGGTATGGGTAGTGTTTAGGAGGATGATAAGAAAGCATATCAATTATAAATCATCTGATATTTGTAATAGCGGAGCTAGTAGTTTGTGTACGAAGGAACAAGGAGATTTCTTGGTGGCTTGCAAGCACAAGTTTAGATTTGCCTTTGTGTTCTACCAGTTTCTAATGTGTTGTAGATCTAGACTAGCTAGGAATCTATTGTATTACATATGTATTTGGTCATAACCGAGAAGGCCTTATAATTTGACATGTTGTTTGTAGTGCTCAGTTATTGATAATAAAGAGTTGAATCTAATTATATCCTTGTTGAGTTGGTGATTTCCACTGTGTGACTTTGTTTGCTACATGTTTGGACATCTCCTATGGGGATTCTCCAACCATGACTGTGTCACATACCTTAATATATGATTTGACCCACCTTAGTTTCTTTGAGAACTGGAACATTTTTGTACCTCTACAAAATGGAGCATTCACCCACCATTGATTTAAGAGTGTGTGAAATTGTGGATGTCTGAACCACATACGTTCAAATTTGAAAGATGATTTGTGCTTATTCCCATCAAGAGATCCATTCCAATTAATATTCAAAAGAATAGGGAAGTGATCAGAGTCTGAGTATGTCAAAATTTCTAATGAAAAGGTAAACTTTTGAAGTTTCCAACAATGATAAATATGGAATCTATCTAACCTCTCAGTAATTTGTAAAAATCCAATCCTTTTATTCATCCATGTAAAACTATCATTATGAGGTACAACATCCATCAGGTTATTGTCTATGATAAATGATGGAAAATCTTGCATTGTTCTAATTGGTGGACAAATCACACCCTTCTTCTCAACTGAGGGAAAAATCCCATTAAAATCACCTCCTATTATAATAATTTGATCTTCATCTTGTTGATTAATATGAGTCAACACATTCCATAATTTATTTTTATCTTGAGAAGATGTAGGAGCATAAACATTCAAAAGTGTGAAGGAAATATCAAAACTGAATATCCTCATTAGTTGCCAATTAAAGTCCTACCCAATAATTTGACCTTGAATAGATTTAGGATTCCAAAGAATAGTAAAGGCCACCTGATACACCTATGCCATGAACATGAGTGGATTTCCATAATCCCCACTTCCCTAAAGTATTTTCATAAGATTCCAGTGATAAGTTTGTTTCTTGAAGTAGAATAATATCAACTTTAGATGAATCTAGTTATTTCTTGATCATGTTACACCAAGTCAGAGGCATTTAGGCCTTTGACATTCCATGTGACTAATATCATTGCTGACAAGGAGAACCTTTAGTTCTCCTCATCACTCTTTTGATGGATGTAAATTTCTCATCCAATGTGGACTAGATACCTACCTCTACTTCTTTGTTGGCTTTTGTACTCTTTGATTTCCTCCCTCTTGTTTTCAGTGTTTTCTTCTCTATCTTAGGTTTAGCTGGGAATTGAGAAATGGAGAGAGTTTGGGGAAAATCAAAAGTGGTGTTGCTTATCTCTGCCTCCACTTGGGGAGGTGTATCATCAACTCCTAGTAAAGTGTCCTCTGATATTCTCTCTAACAAAGATACAACTTGCCACTTTCTCTCAATGAGATGAACAATGTTAGCATCAAAGGTCATAATGTCATCCATATGATTCATAGTGCAATGACCAAGAAGAGGGTCCTCTTTATTTGAAATTGGAGATTCTTGTGCAACTACAATATCCTCCTTAACATTTGTATTATCACAAACTTGTACTTGATTCTCCTGAATAATCATGTTATCAACTGAAGGATTCATATTACAAATTGGATCTTCGAGATTAACATAGCATCCCTCTTTAGAAATAATTTCATCAATCATGTTGGAAGCAAGTGATCTCAACATTACATTGGCCATTTTTTCTAGTTCTTGATCTAACATTCTCCTACTTTTTGGGGTAGCGGGCAAAGATGGAGTGTGGATCAGTTTACTTTGATACATTAGCTCCTAAACTATTGAATCCATAATAGCAGTAGGAAGAATTGAATTACTACTATTTCCATCAATCTTTGAGCACATCAATAGTTTACTTTGTGGTTGAACTATTGAATCCATTATAGCAGTAAGAAGAACTGAATTACCACTATTTCCATCAATCTTAGAGCACATCAATAGTTTACTTTGTGGTTGGTGACAAGTATGATTAAAATGATATTGATGGCCAGATTCTGAATTTTTTTACTACAAGTAGATATAGATGTGCAAAGTGTTTGTTGAATCATAAAGAAATGCATCGATCCTTTAGTAACCCCTTGATAAGGAACTATATATGTGCATTGAATAGGGGTACTCTTTGAAATTGGAGCATCATTCTCCCTACTGTGATTTTGATCTTCCTCATTTTGATCATTGGCCAGGGTATTTTGATTAAATGTGAACACACCTCGGGATGGATCTGTAGAGTGATCCTTACAGACAAAAACATTAGATTGTTGAGCATTGTGACACTGGGTATTAAAATGTCCAAGATGATTAGCATATTTATCCACTGTCATGTCATCTTGGATGATAACATTCATCTCTGATGATCCTGATTTTGAAACTATGGTTATAGATTCTGGGAAGGGTTTGGAGAGATTAAGGAGCAAACATAATCTAATTGTGAGATGAGGGTTTTATTCATAACTTTATAACAAGAGTTTCTCCATTATTGTACCAATTTCATTTTGCATCTAATGAATGATCTACATTCATATAGTTTTCATTACTTTGCTCTTGTGTGGAAGTTTATTTTGGTTGCAAGTAATTCTTGGGCTATTGTGGGCTTGGCGAACTCTTAAATCAATAATACCAATTTGGTCAAATTGTGAATTGTTTGGTTATAGTGATATTGTATGTAAGCCAACTTCTCATCCTATTTGTAGAAGCCTTTAGTTATAATCTCTTAATAAATGCACTAATGTTTGGTTAACCATACTCATTTCCACACCAATTTGAGGATATCATGTGTTCTTGATCTCTTCAACTAGTGGTCATCTTTTCCATATTACACACCAAAAATTCTACAGGTAAGAAATATGCATTCTTGTGTGGAAAAATACTTTCTAGAAAACCAAAATTTTCCCAAACATGAGCAAAGAATAGCTTAACAACATTCATAATTGGTATGTATTACTACATCAAATAAGAAAACACATATTGCTTAAAAAATTGATCATTGATAAGAGATAATCATGTTCCCTCTTAGACATAAATGGTAAAACTCCCAAAAAAATCATTGAGGTATTCTTTCAAGGATGAGAAGGTACTATTAGTGGTTAATATATTTACAACATATAATTATTAGGCATATTGATACTGCACAATTTATATCCTCTTGTGAATTTAGAGACATAGAATTGAATATGAAGCCAACATATATTCTTGAAGGTTAAAAAAAACTATATGTGATACTAAAATGTCAAATAAACTTGGAGTTTGAAGTCTTGTTGAGAAAAAATGTAACTTCTCTCTCAAAACACACAACTTTCACCAATTTCAAGAGTAAGCCATTTTATAGGTGAAAATATAGATTTGGTGCAAGTCAACCACCTTACTTTTTTCTACATGGTTGTATGTTTATCTTCACCATGCTCATTATTCTTCATATATAATTCTTTTATGAGAGATTATAGTTAGAAAAGTATGCATATTGCTATCAATAATCATATAGTAGACAAAACAAAAACTAATTAATTCATTACACCCCTTCTTATATTTCATAACTTAGTGTAATTGTTGTCATAATTTTATCCATTTATAATGTATATCTTGGTGAAGCTTGGATTGAGCTAAAAATGTCATAGTTGTTAATGGTCTATAGAGCAATTGTTTATTTACCCATCGAGCATTGTTTTAGCTTATTCACCACTTATAATGATGAATGCAATTTTGTATCATATATGTAATATTTTAGGACTAAATAATGAAAATATTTTGAATTATAGCATCATAGTTTATCTCCTTGCATTCAAATGTGTAGTGCCCACCATAGTTTATTTTTTCAATTTTATTTTATCAAACTCTTTTAGGCCACTTTCATGTGTGCGTTGATTATTTTAGTTTTATTATGTGATTTTGGATGTATGACATTACATGGTGATTTGATATTAGATAGTCATGAGATATCATATGTTTATTGTTAGATGATGTTAGTTACTTTAATGATGATTATTTATATGGTTAAATATGTCATTTATATTCATGATGTTACTTACCCCATACTTGCATGTGTATGGCTATCATATATGTTTTACCTTTTTGTTTGATGTGGTTGAGGGACGAAGTCATAATTATATGCTTGTGGGATCCACACGATGTCTTGATCCCCACCATTACTTGTTGTATATGTGTGTGTATATATATATATATATATATATGGATGTATATGCTTGTCTTTTATGTAGATTTGCAAGGTTCGGGCATCGACTTACCTAAATTGTCAAGATGAGTGTGTCCTATCACAATGTCTCAATGATAAGAAAGGGGAGATAACATTTAGGTCTAAATCTCAGCTTAAGCCATTTTATTGTCTTGAAATAGTGGACAAGTTTATGATATATTACCTCTCTGAATTCGTCCAAGTGATGTGAATTCATGAGTCTTTCCCTTGAGCATGATTATCATTTTATTAGGTCAGTTAGTTTTTCTCTTCTTTGGCTAATAATGTGGTTGGTGTGATTGTTGTGGAATGGTTAAGTAATTTACTGAGATTGATTATGTGGTTTAAATATTATTAAATATAGAAAATATTAAATGTGAGGGTATTTAATTAATAAAAATTAATTAAATACATTTATCAATTAAAAGTCTAATTGTGAAATTTAAGGATTTAATTAAATATTCAATTCAAAATTTTAATTAAAGATAAATATATTAATTGATGATAAATTATCAATTGGATTAATAATTAAAATAATATTCTTTTAGTTAGAATTGATATGCAATTAAGTTTCACAGTCAATTAAAAATAAATACAAGAATAAAGTAATTTTTAATAGTTAAGTGAATTGATAAAAACAAGAAACATTAATTTAATTTGAAATTGAGTGAAAGTGCATTAAGTTATTAATTATTAAATTGAAAATCATGCAAAAGGAATATTGATATTAACAAAGTTTAAGAAGTTAAGTTGAGTTTCAGGTTTGCATAGTTGAGTTCGAGTTCTAGGTTCTTTTTATTTATTAGGAGGATTTGGCCATTATTCTACACACACAGATATGCAAGTTTTGGCTCTAAGGCTTGAATTGGAGGAATTTGTGAAAGCTTTGGAATTTTTTAAGGTTTTGATTGTTCTTCGTGGTTTCTATCAATTGGTGGTTTGAGGTAGAGTTTGAAACCCTTGTAGATTAAATTATTTTAAAGAAAGTTTGTTTGCTTCGTGCCTGTTAGATTTTGGTGATATTTGTTTTAAAATTCTTCTCTTGCTTAAATATATGGTTTGAAAGTTTTATTAGAAGAAATATGGTATTTAGGAGCATTATAGAAAGATTGTATTTTGGATCAATTAGGGTTTGTTTAAATTTTGTTGTTGAAACCCTAAAGATTCAAATCAAATTTAAATGTCTTTATAAATCCATATAGGTATATTCGTTTTGGTAGATCTAAGAAGATTATGAAGATTATGCATCATGTTAGAAATCAATAATTTAACCCTATTTTATCATATTATAAAATTGTGTGTGTGTGTGTGTGTGTGGGTGGTTTTTAAAAATAAAAAATAAACTGTTATGTCTCAGAGAATATTATCTGACAGAATATATATATATATATATATATATATATATATATATATATATATATATATACATACATACATACATACATATATATATACATAGATATATATACATATATATACATATATATATATATATATACATATACATACATATATATATATATATATACATATACATATACATATATATATACATATACATATACATATACATATACATATACATATACATATATATATATATATATACATATACATATATATACATATACATATACATATACATATATATATATATATATATATATATATATATATATATATATATACATATACATATATATATATATATACATATACATATATATATATACATATACATATACATATATATACATATACATATACATATATACATATACATATACATATATATATATATATATAGAGAGAGAGAGAGAGATATATATATATATATACATATATATATATAGATATATATATATACATATATATAGAGATATATATATATACATATATATATATAGAGATATATATATATACATAATATATATATATATAGATATATATATATAGATATATATTTATATATATATATATATTTATATATATATGTATATATATATATATTAAAAAATATAATTTAAAAAAAAAGATATAAAATAAAATTTAAGAGGGGGTGGGGGTATTTATCCCCACCCTTGCCCCTTTGCTTTAGCTGCACGACAGCCTAAGCTATCGTGGCAATAGGTTGCACGACAACCTGGGCTGGCGTAGCAGCCGTGGGGTGGGACTAACAGTCTCCCCCACATTTGCTTATGTTATGTTTTTCTATTAATTAATATATATAAATGTTAAAAAAATTAATAAATGTAATATATAATAATAATAATAATAACAAGTTTTACTTTATAAGATTTGTTTTTTTATTATTTTGTAAAGTTTATTAGAATTAATCAATTAGTTAATAATTATTAATAATGAGTGTTAATATTAATTAGTTTAATATTAATATTTATTAATTCATATAATTAATTATTATTTTAGTATAAGTTGTTTAAACATTTTTATAATTATACGAGTTTAGTAATTATGGATTTGAAATCAATTTATTTAATTCTTTATATAAATTAATTTTCATGCATATAGAAGAATTTAATTTAGAAATATAATTATAGTTGTGTTAGTGATTATTTTAATAAATTAATTAATGTAATGGTGTTTTACAAATTAGTTTATTATTATTAAATTTTTATGAATGTTTTTGCTTCAAGAATTGTGAGTTAAGAGGGAATCATTTTTACATAATCCTTTTAGGATTGTTACCAAAGGCGTGGTTAGGAAATTGTGTTATATTTGTTTGTCTTGCATACTTGTATGGCATTCAGTTTTAACCCAACCCTATGGAACCTCTTGATTATGTTTTTACTTCTTAAAGGTCTTATGATGTATTTGTAATGAAAGATGGTTATGTGTGTGTCCCTATGACATTTGAAAACCTAGGTCTAGTCATTTATGATCCATGATTATATATGGAATGTCTTTTTGAGACTTATGAGCTTAGGGTAAGTTATCTAGGTGTTAGAGGGGAAGTGGCTTGCTTTGGAGGCGACCGAGCCTAGAAGTGGCTACTTGGGTATCCTTGGTAAGTCACTTAATAAGAGATAATATAATACCTTAAAAGGGTTTTAAAATGAATTAATAAGATAATGGATTCCTCGCCCATGCCTTGAGTGCTAGTATAGGCTAAGGATGAGAGTAGGAGAAGATGCTTGCCCGTCTAGTAGTGACGATGAGTTCTAGCATAATCAATTATCCTTGTCTACATGAGAGGATTTCAAGTTCTGCATATGATTACACTTGGGAGTTGGAGTCTAGTGAGATCGTTCCAAGGGGTTGACATATGTGATGACACTTCCCTAATTTCATCTTAGGTTTCCTACGCGTGTTGGTTGCCTCTAAATTAGTATGTGTATCTTTTGAGTTTTGAGTTGTACCTTTGAGATAGGAAGCTTTTAAGATCCCTTGTTTAGTACTACCTAGTGATTAGTTTTGGTACTGTTATCTGAGTGGGGTCTGATGTTATCTCCTCAACACGGTGGGAGTGGAACCATGGGTTTCCACGAGGTTGGGAGGCAATGATTCTTTTACCATTTGAGGCTCTAACATTCTTGTACCAGTGTTGGATGATTCATGTTGCAGTTGCTTCTTATTCTTTCATCCTTGGAGATTTGTTCTTATTCTTTCTTTTATTTGTACTTTCTACTTAGTTGTATTTACATACCTTGTGACTTGTGTAGTGGATGTGGGTTATCATGTATACCATATGGTTCAGATGTATTTGTTTATTCTTTTATGAGATGATGTACTTTAGTTCATTATGCAAAAGATTTATATGATTATTGTACTTAATAGATTTAATTGTATTTATGTAATTCTACGTCAAGGAACCCTTGAGATTTGTAATCTATAATTGAGATTGTGTATATGAGTATGTATTGACTTTATATTATTACTTTCACTTTGTCATTCAATATTGTTTGTAAACTCTTAAATAAAAAAATTATTCTATAAACGTAGTAACATGTTTTAGGTTAATTTCTCTTGGGTTCCCTAGTGGGGCATTACATGATGATTCCTATAACATAGTGACTAGTGATGAGTGCAATTTATGACTCTTTCATTGACTTTTATGCTATAGTTGCGATAAACTTTCACTTTAAAACCCTAACACTTTCCAACAAATAAGACTATCACAAGTATTAAAGTATGTTTACTTTTAGATGATGGATAACATACAAATACATAGTTATGTGTCCAAATGTGTTTAAATTATGTGATTATCATTGTGGAGAATGTTTTTGTGTACTAATATGTCATTTTAGAAAAATAGATAAATAATCAATGGTTTCCTATAGTCATCAACAACATAGCCAAAGGAAACAAAGTGCAAATTAGACGTTTAAATGATGAGGTGCCTATCTAACAGCACCAAAAGGACCCATGTCAACAACATACTTCTTCAATACATGGGATACCTTTAGTGTCATAATAATTGTCATCAAGTCTCTACTGAATCTGCATTATATGTGTGTGTGTGTGTGTGTGTGTGTGTGTGTGTTCCCCAATATGCTTGGTTAGACAATTTCAATAGGACCTTGTCTTTGTACATGCTTTCCTAGATCTAATTATTCTCTTCATATACATTTGGAATGAGTGACAACTAAGTGTCGATCAAGATGAGCTAGTATATAAATGTGTGCATTGGCCTTGAAAATTTGACACTCACCTCCATAATTTCTGACTCAAGCAATTTGGCTTCATCAAATCTGGGTTCATCGTCGACAACATTATTGTTGTTTGGGAAGGTATGGAATGGGCCCATCATTATTGACAAAATGACATATTCCTTGAATTCATCTTTTACTAAGGCCTACGACCACATTGAATGACCCCTTTCTCTTGGCAATGCTTAGTACCCTTGGATTTGGTCCCCATTTTATCCAGTCTATGAAAATGGTGTTTCAGGATGCCTCAATGTGTAGATCACCATTAACAGTTGCTAATCCCTGGCCTTTGGGCTTTTTTGATCCATTTTCCAAGTGTTCCCTTTTGCTTCTTCTTTGTATGGTTTTGTTGTTAAAGTCTTTCGTTATTTATTGGCAAACTTATCTCTGTGACACAAGTTTAAGGCATTTCCCTAATCGAGTCACCTTCTCAACTTGTTAATGGTCATTTCACAAATGACTCTTTTCTCACTTTAATTAAAGAGGAGAAAAACATTAAAGAATCCCTTCAATGTCTAAATATTTTCTATTTGGCTTCTAGTTTTGTCATTCAATGGCATAAAACTCATTGCTATTGACAATCTTTCCTTTCAACTCTGCCCTAGATACTCTAGTTTGGGTGGAAATGGATTGCACATTAGAAAATCTTTCATTTTCTCGACATTGCCTTTACCTTTTAGGCCTCTCCTAGGGACCTTTGAAATGTGATCCTTAAAAGAATCGAGAAAAATATATCCTACTATATTGTCAAGCCACTTACACTGGCTCGTAAATTTTAGGTATGCTTTAGAATCCTTGAAGTTTCCCATGTTAATTGTTCTTGGTGGACCTCCTCTAGAGCCTCTTACTTCAAAATTGAGAAGTTGCTAAGGGATTCTTTATGGGCATCTTCAAAAGATCACAAGGATTTCATAAGGTCACATGGAAGTTTTGATGTATCCTGCATGACTCCAGTGGTTGGGACTCCTTTCTACCCAGAAGTCAGGCTTGGCCTTGTGTGCTAAGTGGATTGTTTGTGCCATCTTTAGCAATGAAGCTTGGAAAATCCTTCTTAGACACTACATTTCTTCAAGTTTTCTAGTTAACGAGTCATCTCAAAAGGGGATTGGCTTTCAAACCCTTCTGGTTATGACAAATATCATCCATATCAAAGGCATGTTGGTGGCCAAAAGTATTTGACATGGTTGGGAAACTATTAAACATTGTCTTTGGTGGGCCAATTCCAGTTTTGAGATGGCCTTCATTTAGCCTAGGGTTTGTGCCATGTGTTTTCACAAATGTGCATTTGCATACTCTAAGACCTTTTTCTGTAGACTCAATAAATCTTCATTCTTAAAATGATATGAAATCTCATTATTGGCTATCCCGACCATATCAACAGACATTCAACATGGTTGTGTCTCCTCTGCCTTCAAATATGCTACACAAGATTGGCATTCACATTGTGAAGCCCATGTGGGAAGATTGACATTGGTTTCCCAACATTGCCTTTTGTAATTACAAGCTGCAATTATCTTACTGTTGACTCTCTATGCACCTTCTCATGGTGCTAGCATTGAATCTTCAATGGCATTTATAGTCGCCTTAACCTATTTGGTAGTATAGATTCCAAAATATTTGGTCTACTATTATTAAGCATAAGCTTATTACCTTGCAAGGCTTGCATATGGGCTCTTGTCTCTAGCATATGGGCATTCCTGACACTTGTTGCCTTTTGTTTGGGTAGCCAAAGTTCTTTACACTCCTCTTCTAAATCATGCTAAAATTATTGTGGATTTAGATTCATGATTTCTTTTGCTCCTAGTTGTAGCCCTTTTCCTAAAATATGGCTTTGTTGGGGGTTTGGCCTTGAATTCCCTTCAAATTTACCAAGATCTGGCATGCTTTCAAGGTGTAGATCCTCTTTTCTTTATGGAAAGATAGGAATGTTGTTTTATTTTCTCATAGCTCTTTTATTGTACATATTTTGCTTTTCACTGATGTGTGTAATTGTAATAAGGTGATGCTCCAAATCTAGGTCCAACCTAATAAAGTAGTGTTGGAGGTGGCCCACATCTAGGAGCTTCTCGAGCATTGGGGTAATTCCCCTTATACAATTGCCAAATTCCCTTTGAATAGCTCTGTGTCCCACGGTTGCTTTGCAACTCACAACCACTGGTGTCATCGAAGTTCCTTTGCTCGGTGTTCTCAAGTCCAATGGTCCTAGGCTCCCTTTTACCAATCTAATGGTGGGAGTAGTTTTGCCAAGCGATGCATCACTTCTCGATTGTTTAGGGTGTTTACCTCCAAGTGGGGTTCAAGGGGTGCAAGGTTGCCTATTGGCACTAACAATGGATGGGTGGATTCCAGAGGTGATGGTGGGTGGGTTAGCTCCTACCAATGGCAACCTAGGTTTGCAATGGTGATCTCGCCCACATGAGAGGATAAATGTAAAGAGGATTTATTGTTGCTAATGAGGGGTGGTCTCTCCCTAATGTCACCCCAACCCTGTTGATGTATGGGGTAAACTGAATGAGAAACATCCTCTGCACCCACCTTCTAGTGCTACTCTTGTCGCTTAGGTGACTATTTTATGTTTCATTTTATCTTCGTGCTTTGCCCATGTTTCATGTCTCAAGTTCTTCCCATGCGTATTTTAATTTCAGTGGCATGCTAATAAGATGACATCCCTTGGACTATCACCAAAATATGAATGCCTACCAAACAAACTTTCTCAGTATCTCACATCATGATAAAATGAATGTTCTCTCTAATATAATAGCATTGAAGTGATGTGTACCATATAATATCTATGTTAACCAAAGAATTGCATTATCCTTTAATATATTACACCAAGTGATGTGTGACACCTAACTACTACATGATACATCATAATATCATAAGATGAGGTAGATGATGTTAATATTTGTAGCTTCAATCGTATGATCACTTAGAATACATATAATACTTAGATATTGATTAATAATAATATATTGTATTTGTGTATATATATATATATATATATATATATATATATATATATATATATATATATATATATATATATATATATATATATATATGCTATATTATATATATTATTATTAATATATATTATTCAAATTTATATTATTCTAATATATATGATTGAGTAATTAAACATTATAAAATGAATAGACATGACCCATGAAGGGACATGTCTCTCCTAGCCTCATTCCCAATATAAATAAGAGAGATTGTTGCATTTGGAAAATACATACCAAAACAATCTAGGCAGTGTTATTACATTTGCAACGATCCTACAATCTTAACATGATATCAAAGCCAAGTTGCAAATGTAAAGATAAATGGTTTGTAAGAATGCCATTGGAAGATTTCAAATTTTACTAATTATGACTATGTGGTGTGCGTGCAGTCATCCTCATGATGTGCTTGCAGTTTGAAAGAGTGGTTGTGCAACACAATTTTGAAAAATCCAAGATCATTCCTCAGCCTCATGCAGTGTCTTGCTTCACCTGTGGTATCTTGTGGCAGCAAAGTACTAAAATTGGTCCTAAGACAAACCACAACTAACAATGCACATCTGCGGCACCCTGGCTTCTATGCACACCTATTGTGTTGTGCGTGCATGACGGTGAGGGTGTGAACCCTCGTGCGCAGCCTCTTCCACATCGACCCCATCTTGGTGTGATGTGCTCTTCGGCCCCCACACAAAGTCATGAGGGATTTTGCACAAGGCAAATTAGGCGAACATGCAGACACCCATATGTATGGCAATGCTCTTATGTTTTGAAGGATTAATATTATTTGCAAGTTAAAGGAGCCTGTATATATTACATCTATATAGTCTACAGATTATATAAATATTATCAAATATATTATCGGGAATAGTATTACAATATCTTTTCACCATTTGCTAAGAAAGAGACAAGTGACCTCCTTCATTATATTTGCAGTTTCCTACAGGGATACTACCAAGGAGATACGTGTAAACCATTCATTGGATCATCGATCAAGCATGCAACGTTTCTTTCCTAGATTTAGTATCATACTCCTACAACGTTTCTTTCCTAGATCAATATAATATATGCGCTCAAATTGGAACAACAGTTACGGATAAAATAAGAGATTCAGATCAAATGGAAGAACTTTCTTTGTCCATGCATTAAACAAATGAAAATCTTGCTCAGACGCAAACCTGAGAGGTACAGACTTGGTCAGATGCATTGAGAGAGGATTCAGGAAGATCTCAGGAGTAATAGGTCCAGTGATAGCTCCTGAGGAAGATCGCGTGATTTTTAGGTGCCTGGTGGAATCTGATTTTGTGACTGGATACCACTTCAAGTCAAGTTAGTATAAGCTCAAAAGAGGAAAGAAAATTGTATGAAGTCTGAAGAACTCATGATAGCAGTAACTGCTTGCGCCTTTGAAGGCAAGCACTCGAACACTCTATTTCCATCCATACATACCAGTCAAAGGCCATGTGAGTAGAAGATTAACATAATAATGGCATGAATGTCGATTGGATTCCCTATGCTATGTATTTGATATAGCTCTACAAAAGATATGTGCAATGATGTATTGAACTCCCTTGATAGATCAACAATGACTTCAAATTTCAAAGCAAGTTCTTATTAATATAGGTAGAAGAGGAAACTTTGCATTTGAAAGGGATAAACGCGATATTTTATTCTTCTACATGTTTTCAAGGAAAGAAGAGAGTTTTATAACTAAAATACTTGTTATAGAAGATATTGAAAAGAATAATATGAATGATCTCCACAACCAAAGAACTACAAATTATATGTAGGTAAGCCATACATTATGGTTCAATTTGATGACCAGACAATAGTGCATCCTCAATGGTGCAGCTATCCTTAGGCTTGAAGATATTAAACGACACACTTTAGCTAAGGGGACTCTCAGTAGAAGAAATCATTATAATTATGATTTATTAGAAACAAATTTCTAGTAGAATAAATCTTATAGATTGGTTTCGTTGGAAATTTGTGTGGAGTAAAATACATTACATAGAATACAAATATAGCTCAGAGTGGCATGGACGTATAGTGGATGTATAGTTGACATGCATATTCGACTTTATTACTAGCTTTGGCTTTAGACATGCACAGTGACAATGAAAGGACCCAAATGTAGAAACTCATAAAATAAGACACAGAGTAGAGAGCGTCAAGATACTCTTGTGGCCATGTAAACAACTACATCATCTGTAATGGGTTTGCAGTTGCACCTAGGAGATGCTCACAATTATTTTTCATTATTGCGGGACCCAAGTCTCATATTAATAAGAACATGGTAACAAAACTTCATTCATTCTTTGCTAATAATATTAATTTGGAAGCAAATGGATAATAATCGCTATACAAATGGTTTTGACCATAATATAATAAATTGGAGTTTGGAAGAAGATCAATACTTAGAAGGAAGAAAGAAGAAGATTACATCAAGAGGGATGTTGATGATCATTTTCTTCAAAATCATGAGATAAGTATTGTTTCTTAGTACCATTTTTATTTTGCGATTAGTCTCTTATTTGTATTCTTGTATGTACTATAAGAGTCATTTTCTTTGTTATGCTCTTTTTACCTTTTCTTGGTCTTCAAGGATGCTCTTGTAGGAAAAGAAGAATGGTGTATTAGGTATATTGCTGAGGCATTTGTCCAAGACTCGATCTTATGATATTAGCTGCAAAGTGGTCTTGGATCTAGCACCTTCAACCACATGTGAATGATGTCACATAATAAGAGTCTCTTGGAGCAAGCTATCTTTCATGATTGAGACTATGTGAGCAGGGTATCCTTTCGTGATAGAGGGAGTAACATCTCATCAAAAGCAACCTTGGATGAGAAGGTCAAAATTTTGATATATGAAAAGGAAGATTGATATCAGATTCAGAGGGAGTCTGACAATGTCAAGATGGAGCACGAACTTGAGCTTCAGAGGGAGCAACTAGAGGATCTGCATCTATGACTTTTGAGGATCTTGATTTAAAGGGAGTCAGTACAACATCTAGAGGATATGCCTTATTTGATCTCCAAGGATCTTGGTCATATTGATACAGAGGGAGTAAACCATATCGAGATGGTTTCCCTAGTGACTAGGAAACTATAAAAGGGAAAAAGAATTGTGATTAAAATGATGAAATTCCATGTATGTGAACTAGAAGGCTGTTATGCAGATATCTAGATCATGATATTCCTAGATAGATGGTAATGCAGACTAAAGAACAAAGACACGACTTGCTCACAGAAGGTTGATATTAGATTCAGAGGGAGTATAATAGTTCATCTAAAACAACCTTGGATGAGGAGGTGAGGAGGTTGTTACAAGACCTTAAAGGAAGCATCCAAAAGTCTATGATCATGAGATTGAGTCTCATGTGTGCTGGCTAAAATGCTTTTATGCTATCCCCTACATAACTTGGGGTTCACCTAGAGTGATACAAACTATATAAGAGATATAGTGCATAAGTATGCTATTCAAGGTACATTATCCCTTCAGAACATATGGTTGATATTCTCACCGTTTCTTGCTAGAGGTAAGGTTGTGTACCTTCAAGATAAACTTGGCATGTTGGAGAATGAAACCTTAGATGAAAAGGAGTTTCATCTATTATCTTGTATGTTATTGCATTCTTCTCCTTGAGAGAGAAGTCTAAGGTGAAAGCCCTTATTTCCACCCTTTGGGATGAGCCATGATGGATCCACCCTCTGACATGAGTCAAGGTAGATTTCATGTGTGTGACTCCAGGACTTATGGGCCCTCTTGTGAACATTGGAGAAAGGTGACGACTTTTCGACAATGAACACTTGTATTTGATGTTACAAGGTGACGATCTTGTAATGGAGATTTGTTATGGTAGACAGCTATATGTCTGTGCACATACCATAATAGGGTTATATGTAAATGGAATGTAATGTTCTTATTTACTATATCCTTGTATCACGATTTGCGGTGATATGAAAATTAGGTATCACGATATAAGGTGATTCCTCATATCAAGGTGATATGAAAATTAGGTATCACGATCTAAGGTGATTCCTCATATCAAGGTGGTATGAAAATTAGGTATCATGATCTAAGGTGATTCCTCATATCAAGGTGGTATGAAAATCAGGTATCACATGTTAGGTGATTCCTTATATCACATGTTAGGTGATATGTAAAATTGGGTGTCACATGTCAGGTGATTCCTCATATCACATGTTAGGTGATATTGAAAACTGGGTATCACATGTTAGGTGATTCCTCATATCACATGTTAAGTGATATTGAAAACTAGGTATCACATGTTAGGTGATTCCTCATATCACATGTTAGGTGATATTGAAAACTGGGTATCACATGTTAGGTGATTCCTCATATCACATGTTAGGTGATATGTAAAACTTGGTATCACATGTTAGGTGATACTTCATATCATGAATTATGTAATATATGATTTCTTAGTATCCATATGAATCATATTAGGATCATTTCTGAACTTAGTATTACATATTGATTGGACCCTATGAAACATATCACATAGTGACATGTCTCTACATAAACTTAGTATCCATATGGCAAACATCATGAGACGTATTATCATTAGACATACCATGGATATTTATGAGCTATGGTGAACATCATGTGACTTGATATTCTTGCATATACCATATCTCCTGATATCACAGTGGGGTGATATCTCCTCTCTTTCAAAATTAATGATTTATTACCTTGATGGATTTTATCTTCTCTAGCTAAGAGGGAGTGTTGATGTTTTGTATGGCTATAGTTAGGGTCATATGTGTTGACAAGAGAGAACACAACACATTTTGTTTGATCATCCTCCCTAGCTAAGAGGGAGTGTTAATATTTGTAGCTTCAATCGTATGATCACTTAGAATACATATAATACTTAGATATTGATTAATAAAATATATTATATTTGTATATATATATATATATAT
Organism: Chamaecyparis obtusa; assembly: GCA_027943335.1. NCBI lineage: Eukaryota > Viridiplantae > Streptophyta > Pinopsida > Cupressales > Cupressaceae > Chamaecyparis > Chamaecyparis obtusa. Next base: position 465,001 of record BSBK01002038.1, read on the forward strand.
ATATATATATATATATATATATATATATATATATATATATATATATATATATATATATATATATATATATATATATATATATATATATATATATATATATATATATGCTATATTATATATATTATTATTAATATATATTATTCAAATTTATATTATTCTAATATATATGATTGATTAATGAAACATTATAAAATGAATAGACATGACCCATGAAGGGACATGTCTCTCCTAGCCTCATTCCCAATATAAATAAGAGAGATTGTTGCATTTGGAAAATACATACCAAAACAATCTAGGCAGTGCTATTACATTTGCAACAATCCTACAATCTTAACAGATGACATATCACCCAACTTTACTTTTACCTTCAGAAGTATGCCAAACCTCCTCACAAATATACTTACATTGAATTTGCTTTCAATTGATATTATACTTCGATCATCAATCCATCTACATGTTTTGTAATTGAGTCATAGTGCTATCATATACTACATATTACCGTTCATTTTTTCCATGTGAGCGTGCATATCTTTTGATATGGTTAATACCACAAGCATTTGCTTTCAACCTCATGAAAATGCCTCAATGGTGTTCAATTGATGATAAGATTGCTCACACATTGTTTCCTCTCATTGTTTTCTAAGTTGTTCATTTATCATCTCTAATAATCATGCTTTTGATGCACAATAAATGATATGCCACAAACTTAGAAGACAAACTAGTTCCATTTAATTTTTTAAACTTACCTTCTGAACATGCTAACAAAGTAGATATTTAATTATTTTTTTAAAAAAGAATAGTCTTAATATCTTTATTTCTTGTACAATTTAGATCATCTTGTGAAGGATTCTTAATCAATTGACATGTAAACAAAACATTTTAACTTATTTCCCCAACACTTTCTTGACAATTTTGAGTCATGTAAGAAACAATGTTCCATATATATCTAAAAGCGATATATGTATTGATATGCAAATCACCTCATACTCTACAAAACAATAAATGATGCACTCCAAAAAGTAAACACGTTTATGCCTACAGCCAACAAATAATCCTACCATCATCCATGTTTTACTTTCTTGATACAAACCATTATTCAAGTATATATTGATTACACTACAGTCACAACTTGAAGAATTGGATTAGAAACTGCTTTGATTCCGTTAACTATTAATTTTCTTAATGAAAAGAATGTGTGTAAATCAAATGACAAGTTCTTGGTGTATATCTATGCATGCATATATATACTCGTGTATTTATCACTACGTGGAATGTTAACTACTAAGGTGATTAAAAGTAAAATTAAAATTAACATTCTAAATTATTGAAATTTTTTTATTTTATTGCCATGTGAATCATAATGACAAGAAATATTTAAAATCACAACCACCTTAATATGAACATGTATATTCTTAGACTATATATGCACATGTATATAATATTGAAATAAATTAATTAAAATGGTGTGTAATCATATGTATGTTTTTACGTGTGTACATTCATATGCACACATGTGTGTGTATATATAGTCTATGTCTATATATATACACACATGCACATTAAAATGCTAAATACTAAAATAATATAAATTTTTTAGACTAACATTATAAAATATTGATGATATAGATTAATTATATTGATATGTGAAAGTCATCATCATGAAAAACAAAGTCTAAAACCATAATAACCTCTAGATGACAAAGAAATTGAAAAGGAACCCCATTTATAAAATAATAGTATTGAGGGCCCTTATATATATATATATATATATATATATATATATATATATATATATATATATATATATACACTAAATTGTTTTAAATTAAAAATAAAACTGAAGTTTTGAAATATGGACATAAATTCATTATTTAATATGAAATGATCTATTATGGTTAAAAAAAATCATAATCAGCTTTGAAATGACAAACAAACAAAAACTAAATCCAATTATATAAAAAATCAGGAGCTTTGTCTACTATGAGGCATTGCTCATATATTACTCCGATCAAGGATTGATATTCTGTTAGAACTCTTTCTACTGGTCCATCCAAAGAGATCCATCTGGTCTCAACATCCTTGAGAAGCTTGTTTCCTAGTGTTACTCCCTCTGAGAAAATCTTAAATTCTACAAAACGTTCAGGACTTCTGCAGAAGTAAGAGTATATGTCGCGAACTAGATCTTCAACTTTTGACACTGTAGGAAAATCGCTTACAATTTTATATGCTAAATTCATTCGATGGGCCATGCAATGTATGCCAAGCATGTAAGGTGCAATACTAGTTTGTAATATTGCACAGAGGCCATTCCTTTGGCCTTGCATTACTGCAGCTCCATCAGCTCCAACACACACTAACTTCTTTCCAATTGTCAAATCATCCATACCAGCAACTTCATTCAAAGCATTCTTCACTTCAAAACATAAGTTTTCTGTTGTTGAATTGCCCCTCATTTTATGAACACGGACTAGATGAGCTTGGAAGACATGTTCTTTTACTATATACACATGCATATAGACCCAAGCAGTGTTATCTACTGTAGTAACTTCATCTATGGATAATGAAATGAATTTGGACTATTTTACTTTCTTCTGTAAATTTTGCTTTTCCACCTTAGAAAGATAGTTTTCCATTTCCCATCCAATGTTTGTTAACCAATGTGACATAGGATAGTGAGGAACTTTCAAAAAGGACAATAAATTACCATATTCTGATAAGTCTCTCATAGGATGCCCTCTGGACATAATATGAAAAATAACACTCATCTGAATGGTCTTTGCCAGGTTTGCTTCATTGGTTGCATGTTTAAACCCAGCCTTGATTGGATTTTCACTACTAGCAATTATTGTCATTCTCTTGTTATGGTCTTCATATTCTATGGCATACTTAACATGAAGACATTATTCCTTTGATTTCCATCTCACTACTGATATTTCTTGTCTATCTATGGTCTGTTTTTCATAAGCCTTACCAATATGCTTTTCTATAGTGTCAAGCTTTAGCTACAACTTCTCTCTTTTATTTTTCCGGGTACAAATCTTACACCTGTATTCTGTTGGTTGTTCATCATTGCTTAGGACTGGTTCAATGAACTAGTACTTTGCTACCAGATCAACCTTAAAATTTCTTGTCATTTCCCTCTCCCGCCCCATTTTTACTTCCCTTTTTCTTTTCTTCCTACCAACATCATTATTATCTACATTGCTAGCATTTTCTTCCAACTGCTTTTGTGTATCCCTTATAACATCTTCTCTTGTGCCACCATTATTATCCTCATTTGATGCATTTTTATTTTCATTTAACTCAATGACAACCCCAGCTTGTGGTACTAGTACTGGTGAGCTATTGTGAATGGCTTTTGCACTTGCAATTGTAGATGTTGATGGTGCAACTGCAGAAACATTGCCAACTCCAAAGAAAGCCTTTATGGTAGTATCTTTAAGTTTTGGGCATTTTGATGGCCTCCTAGGCCCTTCACTTCCTTGAGGAGTCTCACCCTACCCTTCACTGCCTTGACGAGTCTTACCCTTGTCTAGCTTTCCAATCTCTTCACTGCCCTCAGCACAGTGAGAAGTCTGAGTCTCAACCTCCCCTGATATTTGAATCTCAATCTCAGGATAGTCACCCTTGTCCGACATCTTCACCCAATGACCTCTCACTAGTCACTAGGATTCTAGCCTCTAGGAATTAAAATTAATAGAAATACTATGAAATGTCAACAAATAATTGCTTACCTTTGTCCTACTTCCTTTGAATTCAAACTCTCTGAAATGTTGAATCCTCTATTTACTATTGCAAGATTGTTACTTGTAAATTTGGACCTCCAAAAATTTGTAACGACGCACGATAAGACTACTTTTATAAATTTGATTTGAATTTATATCAATCCATGATCCCAAATTCCAAATTTCCAATTTTTATTTTTTTTAAATTCCCAGGCTTTTGGCGAAAATGTGCCGACTTGATAAATGTTATTTTTGGTGAAAAATTAGTAATACGTGATGGTCAATAAAACAATTAATTATCGGGTTAGCGAAATACGTCGTGGTCAATAAAATAATTAATTAACGGGTGGCAAAATAGGTCGTGGTTAAGATAACAATATAAACCATTTGGCTATTTTAGATTGTATATGCAATTCATAATTAATATCGTTGGCAAATAACAGACCATTAAAAGAACCACGTCAGATTGGTTATTGGCGAATATAATGGTCAACATCGTCAAACGACAAATCTAATTGGTGATTCCAATGAATATTTAGTAGTTACCGTGTCAAGATTGGGTGAATATGGGCCAGCCTGTACCTGTGTGATTAGCCAATTTCCCCAAACATATTCCCCAGAATTCGCCAAAAGGTGAATATTCGCCACTAAAAATTATGTTGTTGGCAAACTTATCTCTGTGACACGGGTTTGAGGCATTTCCCTAATCGATTCACCTTCTTAGCTTGTTAATGGTAATTTTGCAAATGATTCTTTTCTCACTTTAATTAAAGAGGAGTAAAACATCAAAGAATCCCTTCAATGTCTAAATATTATCTATTTGGCTTCTAGTTTTGTCATTCAATGGCATAAAACTCATTTCTATCGACAATCTTTCCTTCCAACTCTGCCCTATATACTCTAGTTTGGGTGGAAATAAATTGGAAATTAGAAAAAAAATTCATTTTCTTGACATTGCCTTAACCTTTTAAGCCTCTCCCAAGGACCTTTGAAATGTGGTCCTTAAAAGAATCGAGAAAAATATATCCTACTAGATTGTCAAGCCACTTACACTGGCTCATAAATTTTAGGTATGCTCTAGAATCCTTGCAGTTGCCCATGTTAATTATTCGTTTTGGACCTCCTCTAGGGTCTCTTAAAAAATTGAGAATTTGCTAAGGGATTTTTTATGGGCATCTTCAAAAGATCACCAAGGATTTCATAAGGTCACATGGAAGTTTTGATGTATCCTACATGACTCCAGTGGGTTGGGACTCCTTTCTATCCAGAAATAGGGCATGGCCTTGTGTGCTAAGTGGATTGTTTGTGTCATCTTTAGCAATGAAGCTTGGAAAATCCTTCGTAGACACTACATTTCTTCGAGTTTTCTAGTTAACATGTCATCTCAAAATCGGATTGGCTTTCAAACCCTTCTGGTTATGACAAATATCATCCATATCAAAGGCACGTTGGTGGCCAAAAGTATTTGACATGGTTGGGAAACTATTAAGCATTGGCTTTGGTGGGCCAATTCCAATTTTTGAGATGGCCTTTGTTTAGCCTAGGGTTTGTGCCCTATGTTTTCACAAATGTACATTTGCACACTCTAAGACCTTTTTCTAGAATCACTATAAATCTTCACTCTTAAAATGATATGAAATCTCAGTATTGGCTATCCCAACCATATCAATAGACATTCGACATGGTTGTGTCTCCTCTGCCTTCAAATATGTTACACAAGATTGGCATTCACACAATGAAACCCCTGTGGGAAGATTGACATTGGTTTCCAAACACTATCTTTTGTAATTACAAGCCGCAATTATCTTACCATTGACTCTCTATGCACCTTCTCATGGTGCTAGCATTGAATCTTCAATGGCATTTATAGTCGCCTTATTTGGCGGTATAGATTCCAAAATATTTGGTCTATTGTTATTAAGCATAAGCTTACCCACTTTACCTAGTGTATTACTTTCTAAGTATTTCCTATGGGCTCTTGCCTCTAGCATATGGGAAATCCTGAAACTTGTTACCTTTTTTGGGGGCAGCCAAAGCTCTTTACGCACCTCTTCTGGTTTTGCAATCATGCTAACATAATTGTGGATTTAGATTCATGATTTATTATGCTCCTCGATGGAGACATTTTCCTAAAATATGGCTTTGTTGGGGGATTTGCCTTGAATTCCCTTCAATTTTACCAAGATCTGGCATGCTTTCAAGGTGTAGATCCTCTTTTCTTTGTGGAAAGATAGGAATGTTGTTTTATTTTCTCATAGCTATTTTATTGTACATATTTTTCTTTTCACTAATGTGTGTAATTGTAATAAAGTGATGCTCCAAATCTAGGTCCAACCTAATAAAGTAGTGTTGGAGGTGGCCCACATCTAGGAGTTTCTCGAGCATTGGGGTAATTCCCCTTATACAATTTCCAAAGTCCCTCTGAATAGCTCTACCTCCCATGGTTGCTTTGCAACTCACAACCACTGGTGTCATCAAAGTTCCTTTACTCGGTGTTCTCAAGTCCAATGGTCACAAGCTCCCTGTAACTAATCTAGTGGCGGGATTAGTTTTGCCAAGCGATGCTTCACTTCTCAATTGTTCAAGGTCTTTACCTCCAAGTAGGGTTCAAGGGGTGCAGGGTCACCTATTGGCACTAACAATGGATGGTTGGATTCCAGAGGTGGTGGTGGGTTAGCTTCTCCAAATGACAACCTAGGTTTGCAATGGTGATCTCACCCACATGAGAGGATAAATGTAAAGAGAAGGTTATTGCTATTGATGAGGGGTGGTCTCTCCCCGATGACACCCCGACCTCGTTGATGTATGGGGTAAACTGAATGAGAAACATCCTCTGCACCTGCCTTCCAGTGCTACTCTTGCCACTTAGGTGACTATTTTATGTTTGATTTTATTTTCGTGCTTTGCCCATGTTTCGTGTCCCAAGTTCTTCCCATGCATATTTTAATTTCCAGGCACTACCTATATGACTCCTGGGAGCGACCTTGCATCCTTGTACCTTTGTTTTGTGAATAGTGTATACTAATTTAAATTAATAGAAACATACACGTTATTAATCAAAAAATGTGGAGAGTAATATATTTAAAACACATAAGATATTTATAGAAGGTATATATTGTGATGAAACTGGCCTATTTCACATTTTTCTCTCATTTAGTATTTATTTTATGTTTAATAAGTATGATCATTGTCATTTTTAATGATCTAATGCACTACAAATCCCCAAATTTGCACCTACAACACAAATAACCCTTTTATAGCTAAATAATGTGCTCTCATTTACTCTTGGTCATCTAACTACCATGAATGCCACTGCACATACAACCTTTCTCCCAAGATGTTACCATATCCACATCGTCATCTCAAAAACAACAATTAAAAGCTATTTTCTCTCATTTTAACTTCTATCTTTGTAGTTTACTTTACATACTTATCATCTACCACATCCAAATAATAATGGCATGGTACTTTTAGCAGTATTTGGATGAATGCATGGCATTAGAGCCAATGACACTTATAAGCATTTAAGCACACACAACAAACAGAACTAGTAAAAGTAAGTAGTATTTGGAATCAAGAAGTACAATAGAATGCCATTGATCTAGTATTTGCAATTATAGATAGATTCACCTAGTATTGATCCTACACATTTCATAATGCGCCCAATCACACATTTTTATGGGACTAAATTGATAGGAAATAAATTTAGCATTCAAAACCCCTCAAAGAAAGTCCCAAAAGGCACTTAAAACACCAACCCATCCTAGATATCAAATTTTTATTACAATTTGTTAGTTGCAAGATCAAAAAGGACATTGACATAATTGTGCAACATAGTAACACGAGAAAGACAAGATTGTAATTAAATGAAAATTTACACACCTTTCTAGATGGAACCATGTGAAAATTAGCCCACTTGATGTAGAACCCAATAATAAAAGAGATAAAAAGTACCAGGCAAAGCCCTAATTACTAGACTTATCTAACAGAGGGAAAAGTAGCATTAAACATAAAAGCGACTTAGCTTGGAATTTGAAACATATTTTTAAGAGTTTCATATGATTTGATTTAGAATCTTAAGTACATATTTCTTAATTTTAAAGAAATCATAAAACACAACAAAAATTTATTTAGTTATTACAAAGCAGATGTACCTAAATGTTTATTATAATAAAAATCATATGTAAAGGAGTTTTGCATCATACAATTGGACTATCATGATCCATCTGAGTAATTGCCGATAATAAAAGCCTGTCAAGCCTAGCAGTTTTAAGCATTCAATGGCATGCTAATAAGATGACATCCCTTGGACTATCACCCAAACATGAATGCCTACCAAACAAACTTTCTCAGTATCTCACATCATGATATAAATGAATGTTATCTCTAATATAATAGCATTGAAGTGATGTGTACCATATAATATCTATGTTAACCAAAGAATTGCATTATCCTTTAATATATTACACCAAGTGATGTGTGACACCTAACTACTACATGATACATAATAATATCATAAGATGAGGTAGATGACATATCACCCAACTTTATTTTTACCTTGAGAAGTATGCCAAAACTCCTCACAAATATACTTACATTGAATTTGCTTTCAATTGATATTATACTGAGATCATCAATCCATCTACATGTTTTGTAAATGAGTCTTAGTGCTATCATATACTACATATTATCATCTCCAATAATCATGCTTTTGATGCACAATGAATGATATGACACAAAATTAGAAGACAAACTAGTTCCATTTAATTTTTTAAACTTACCTTCTGAACATGCTAACAAAGTAGATATATAATTATTTTTAAAAAAAGAATAGCCTTAATATCTTTATTTCTTGTACTATTTAGATCCTTCATCTTGTGAAGGATTCGTATTCAATTGACATGTAAACAAAACATTTTAACTTATTTCCCCAACACTTTCTTGACAATTTTGAATCATGTTAGAAACAATGTTCCATATATATCTAAACACTATAGTTATATGTCTTGATATGTAAATCACCTCATCCTCTACAAAACAATAAATGATGCACTCCAAAAAGTAAACATGTTCATGCCTACACCCAAATAATTCTACAATTATCCATGTTTTACTTTCTTGCTATAAACCATTATTCAAGTATATATTGATTACACTGCAGCCACAACTTGAAGAATTGGATTAGAAATTGCTTTGATTCAACCTCGTTACTTATTATTTTTCTTACTTAAAAGAATGTGTGTAAATCAAATGACAAGTTCTTGGTGTATATCTATGCATGCATATATATACCCATGAATTTATCACGACGTGGAATGTTAACTACTAAAGTGATTTAAAGTAAAATTAAAATTAACATTCTAAATTATTGAAATAAATTGATTTTATTACAATGTGAATCATAATGACAAGAAATATTTAAAATCATAACCACCTCAAAATGAACATGTATATGCTTAGCCTGTATATGCACATGTATATAATATTGAGATAAATTAATTAAAATGGTAATAATCATATGTATATTTTTGTGTGTACATTCATATGCACACACGTGTGTATATATAGTCTATGTCTATATATACACACATGCACATTAAAATGCTAAATACTAAAATACTATAATTTTTTAGACTAACATTATAAAATATTGATGATATAAATTAATTATATTGATATGTGAAAACATCATCATGAAAAACAAAATCTAAAACCATAATAACCTCTATACGACAAAGAAACGGAGAAGGAAACCCATTTATAAAATCATAGTATTGAGGGTATATATATATATATATAATTAAAAATAAAACTGAAGTTCTGAAATATTGATATAAATTAATTATTTAATATAAAATGATCTATTATGGTAAAAAAAAAAAAATCATCTTGAAATGACAAACAAACAAAAACTAAATCCAATTATTTTTAGAAAACATAGTATGGAGGTAGGTTCTGGGAGATATTCTTACATCTTTGAGAATTACCAAAGATATTTTCTACTACTGAGGAAACTTCTAAAATACAAGCCTATAACTGTATTTGTTTAATTATTTTTATTTTTGTCAACCACATATCAGCACTGCAGGAAAATACCATGTAATTCAATGTGATAAATCTAAAAAATCTCTATTTGATGTTCCCTCATTGTAATGCATGGGATGCTTATAAGAGATATGTAGGAGATGAAAATAAATCTTATCTGAAATCTAGTCATTGCAAGAACAGCTGCCGTTCAATATACTTATAATATGATTCCCATTTCTCTGAGTAAACACTCGTAAGAATTGATATAATATTCTCTTTTAAATCTTAACAGTCTTCACATTTAATCCATAAGAAAAATTATGAGAAAGTGTTTTAGGATTAATTAAGCTACAGAAATTATAATAAAACAATACAAACGGAGAGTTAATTTCGGGAAGCAAGTCCAATGTATGAATTTCTTCACCTGCTCGTGATGTTGAAGGCTTAACACGGCTCTCATATGCAATTAAAGTAAATCAATATTATAATCCAAGAAATGAGTTTGTATCGTTTAAAGGAACAACAAATATTCTCAATGCCACATTCTACACAGCCAAAAGCCTTGCTTCCATCAACAGACATGGTTTTTTTTACCACCAAGACATAAATATACCACTGTCTATGCCCTCAAATTTATTCATTATTATACTGAAGCAAATCAGGATAATATTTTATCAAAAGTCAACCATTACAAAAAGAAACAACTTTCTTCAGTCACTTATACACTAACTCCTGCCTTCCTACCCAACAGGTACCTAAACATCAGAAAAAGAAATCTTTAGCAGAGAGATTTTTCATTGAATTTATGCTGCATCAATATAAGTGCCAAGAGATGAATTATTATCATTCTTGGGAAATAACAACCGACGTCATCGTATTATATTTTGTACAGCTGAAAACATCGCTCCTATCAACACATGTGGACATAGCACCACCCTCGAATTTGCCTTGCAACAGGCAATTTAAGACTCTTCCTTCAAATGCCAAAATGTAAAATATCCAACCAACCCAATCAGAGGGTAAATACAAATTTTCTTCCCAAATTCCAACTTGATAGAAGAGAAAGTTGCTTCATCACATAAAAAAGAAATCAACACGAGCATTAATATGTAATGGCATAACATTATGTGGTCACTTCTACTCTCCGAGTACTAAATGCTGCAGAAAAGAAATCACGGTGATGATTATATTTTGCACCTCCCTCTATTCACCGAAACTTAGAAATTTGGTTAAAGTTACAATACTACAATTTATTGTATTAAACTTGTTTTCCCATATCAGAGCTTCCAAATTAAAAAACTAGGTAACTATTTTAAGCAAACTACAGAAACTAAATGCAAAGCAATTTCATCCACACAAAGCAAAGAAAAACTTCAAATTATACAGCCACATGAAGAAGTCCAGAGACACCAAGAAGTTCAACCATTTTATTCATAACTTCATTCACATACACAGTGAAAAGTTTGCTACCTTGATCATCCATTGCCAAGATCATCTCTCTGCCCCACATCCATATTAATTCATCCCAACAATAACCCCATCAGAACTCACTGTAAAACATTGTAAATACCTACTAGCCGTTGAAAATTCAGATGGTTTATATCATGATTCACATCTTAAGTTAGAACTTACCAAAGGCACAAGTAACTAGGGATTCCTTAAGCAGATATCGAAAGTACAAGCAACTAGTGATTGTAAGAGCTCAAGCAAGTAAACTATAACATAGTAGACTATTCTGATTTCCATTATCTGAATTCCTTCCTCACGTTTGTTTTCGCTTAGTTTTTTAAATTTAAATCAAAGCTTCCATCAAATTAATAATGTTTGCAAGATATCTTATCCAGATAAAGCCATATATGCCTCGATTCAAACTACTAGAACTTTTCTTTCCAGTTCGTCTGCACACACAACACAGACATGATATGAGTCTTTAAAAAAAATTAAACATTTGAAGGTGAATTTGAGAATGAACGGTATGCCAAATGCCTTTGACTCTTCAACTACATGGATTACACAGCATAATATTAACTAGTATGATACTTCATCATTGATTAAGATAAATATTAAATGCCAATTGATAGTTCACAAATATTCAAATGGAAATAACTAATAAGCCATATCATATACGTCTATGTTCACAATTCCAATGCAAATCAGAAAATCATTACAATTACAGAATCTAAATTTAGTTCATGATAAAATGTTTACAACAAAATGAGATGAAAAAACAATGAATGGCCTCTCTATTAGAGCCATTTTAGGGTTTAGAGGCAAAAAAAAATTTAAAAAGGTAATTCGCACATGTTTTATTAGGTTTTAAGCTGAAAAAACGTCAACTTTGATGTTTTCTAGCAAACTGGGGCCTGGATGCTCGGGGATGCATCATGGTGCACGCTGGATGTACCCAGGAAGCGCATCACAGGGCTGTGGATGCCCTGTGATGTGCTTCCCAGGCGCATCCAGAGCGCACAAGCACCCACATCCACCTCCACAAGCACCTGCATCCGCCTCCAGGCCTGCCAGGAGAGAATCGGTAACTATGTAAATCATTGTAGAGAAATGGAACAAATTGACCACTTTGTTGCATCTTCCTGCCTTTGCATCGAGTCCCACATATTAGAATTCTCTGCTCCTTTTTATTGCCACTAGAGTTGCCCCATATACAGACCCTGAAGTTGTTCGAGGGTAGAATGCAACACTTCGTAGATTTTTTTATCTTTTTTTTTTAATTTATAATTTGGTACCTCTTAACTCTCTAATTTTGTTTTAATAGGTCGCTAGTTCATCCTATAGGAATTATAGCACATACTCCTCCATCCACTCAATAAAGCACAATAGACTACAATCAGATAAGGTAGAGGATTTGGTGTTTGTGCATTCAAACTTGCTGCTCCTTGCACACAAGCAAAGTGGCCACAAAGAAGAGGAGACAAAGAAATTGGACATCGAGCTGGTAATTGCTGTTGACATATATGTGCAGAAACCAATATAGTCTTTTGTTTAGCTGCCTTATATCTTTTGATCTTTTCAGATATTTCTCAAGTATCATGAATTAAATAAGGGTGTTGTTTAGGAAGTCAGTAGCATTAAACTTTGTTCCATGAGTTTTGCTACTTTTGGCTTGGAATTAAGTTATGGGTGTGTGCATTATTTCTTGCTAATTTGAGGCTTCTATCTGTTCATTATCATCTATGTTCCACAGAGCCTCAGAACAGGGGTCAGGAGGAAAGCTTTGGGGATGGTAGACCAAGAACCTTGATGTGGGGATGGCAGGAGTACAGCAGCTCAGGGGAGAGTGGGGGGGGGGCATTCCATTTCGAAAATTTATCGCCATTTTTCCTCCACCGCCAAGTCCTCACTATTTTTAATTTCTAACCAAAACTTCATTCTTCAAAAAACTAACAGCCAAGCTGTGCAGAATCTGACCGGCCTAATGATGAAAGCTATGCAATTCTTATAGCCTGTTTTGAGTGTTTAGGATGTGGGTGACCGGTGAAGCCCATTGGACTATTTGAATAAAGGTTAGTGGCCAAACTTTCAAAAAATGCATTTTCTAGTTAAAAAGTATTTTTTATTTGCTAGATATGGGGGACAGCTGCAAGTTTCCAAGACCTTCAACATCCCCATTGGGTAGGACACCCTAGATACGTACCCTCTCTAAGGGAGACGACACAAAGATATCTCCTTGGTGGCACTCGCGGTGGCTCTATTAAAGTAATATTGTAATATTTAGTCTATAATGGTCACCTGTGAGATCTGCACACGATGTTAAATAAAGGGAAGGCCTTCTTCCTGAAAAATATGCTTTTCTAAATCATTGTGGATGAGAAGACAGTTTCTCTAGAAAATTTGATGAAGATCAAAGACACTCGCAGTCAAAAGGAAGCTATAGGTTGCAAGATGGACAAAGTTATGGTGGTCATAGCATTGAAAAGCTTACCACGAGCATATGAACATTTTATTGAGACACTCTCAACATCACACCTATCAATGTTGACTTGAAGTTTTAAGATTTATGCAACAAGCCCCTGCAGTAGGGCAGATGGAAGAAGCAATTTGGCAGCAATACAGATACACCAAGGAGGAAGAGATCTATGTAGCCAAGGACAAGTGTAAAGGCAAGTTGCCTCAAAATAAAGGTCAAGGAAATAATGAAAATGCGTAGAAGAATCTAAAAAAGTATAACATGTCACTATTGTGGTAAACTTTGGCAATGAAGAAGCATTTCAAAAGGAGGGATTGTCTGAAAAGATATATATATATATATATATATATATATATATAAGAGATATATAGATATAAATCAAAAATTAATTCAAATAAATAAAAATATCTCTTTAAATAATTAAAAAAATCATAATTCTTAAATAATTACATAATCTATGCCCTCAAATTTATTCATTATACTGAAGCAAATCAGGATAATATTTTATCAAAAGACAACCATTACAACGAAACAACTTTCTCCAGTCACTTATACACTAACTCCTGCCTTCCTACCCAACAGGTACCTAAACATCAGAAAAAGAAATCTTTAGCAGAGAAATTTTTATTGAATTTATGCTGCATCAATATAAGTGCCAAGAGATGAATTATTATCATTCTTGGGAAATAACAACCGACGTCATCGTATTATATTTTGTACAGCTGAAAACATCGCTCCTATCAACACATGTGGACATAGCACCACCCTCGAATTTGCCTTGCAACAGGCAATTTAAGACTCTTCCTTCAAATGCCAAAATGTAAAATATCCAACCAACCCAATCAGAGGGTAAATACAAATTTTCTTCCCAAATTCCAACTGGATAGAAGAGGAAGTTGCTTCATCACATAAAAAAGAAATCAACACGAGCATTAATATGTAATGGCATAATTTTATGTGGTCACTTCTACTCTCCGAGTACTAAATGCTGCAGAAAAGAAATCACGGTGATGATTATATTTTGCACCTCTCTCTATTCACCGAAACTTAAAAATTAGGTTAAAGTTACAATACTACAATTTATTGTATTAAACTTGTTTTCCCATATCAGAGCTTCCAAATTAAAAAACTAGGTAACTATTTTAAGCAAACTACAGAAACTAAATGCAAAGCAATTTCATCCACACAAAGCAAAGAAAAACTTCAAATTATACAGCCACATGAAGAAGTCCAGAGACACCAAGAAGTTCAACCATTTTATTCATAACTTCATTCACATACACAGTGAAAAGTTTGCAAACTTGATCATCCATTGCCAAGATCATCTCTCTGCCCCACATCCATATTAATTCATCCCAACAATAACCCCATCAGAACTCACTGTAAAACATTGTAAATACCTACTAGCCATTGAAAATTCAGATGGGTTGTATCATGATTCACATCTTAAGTTAGAACTTACCAAAGGTGCAAGTAACTAGGGATTCCTCAAGCAGGATATTGAAAGTACAAGCAACCAGTGATTGTAAGAGCTCAAGCAAGTAAACTATAACATGGTAGACTATTCTGATTTCCATTATCTGAATTCCTTCCTCACATTTGTTTTCGCTTAGTTTTTTAAATCTAAATCAAAGCTTCCGTCAAATTAATAATGTTTGCAAGACATCTTACCCAGATAAAGCCATATATGCCTCGATTCAAACTACTAGAACTTTTCTTTCCACTTCGTCTGAACACACAACACAGACATGATATGAGTCTTAAAAAAAAATTAAACATTTGAAGGTGAATTTGAGAATGAACAGTATGTCAAATGCCTTTGACTCTTCAACTACATGGATTACACAGCATAATATTAACTAGTATGATACTTCATCATTGATTAAGATAAATATTAAATGCCAATTGATAGTTCACAAATATTCAATTGAAATAACTAATAAGCCATATCATATACGTCTTTGTTCACGATTCCAATGCAAATCAGAAAATCATTACAATTACAGAATCTAAATTTAGTTCATGATAAAATGCTTTCAACAAAATGAGATGAAAAAACAATGAATGGCCTCTCTATTAGAACCGTTTTAGAGTTTAGAGGCAAAAAAAAAAAATTAAAAAAATGTAATTTGCACATGTTTTATTGTGTTTTTAAGTTGAAAAAATGTCAACTTTGATGTTTTCTAGCAAACTGGCCCCAGATGCTCGGGGATGCATCATGGTGCGTTCTGGATGTACCCAGGAAGTGCATCACAGGGCTGTGGATGCCCTGTGATGCACTTCCCAAGTGCATCCAGAGCGCACAAGCACCTGCATCCACCTCCACAAGCACCCACATCCGCCTCCAGGCCTGCCAGGAGAGAATCGGTAACTATGTAAATCATTGTAGAGAAATGGAACAAATTGACCACTTTGTTGCATCTTCCTGCCTTTGCATTGAGTCCCACATATTAGAATTCTCTGCTCCTTTTTATTGCCACAAGAGTTGCCCCATATACAGACCCTGAAGTTGTTCGAGGGTAGAAGGCAACACTTTCTAGATTTTTTTTATCTTTTTTTTTAATTTATAATTTGGTACCTCTCAACTCTCTAATTTTGTTTTCATAGGTCACTAGTTCATCCAATAGGAATTATAGCACATACTCCTCCATCCACTCAATAATGTGCAATAGACTACAATCAAATAAGGTAGAGGATTTGGTGTTTGTGGATTCAAACTTGCTGCTCCTTACACACAAGCAAAGTGGCCACAAAGAAGAGGAGACAAAGAAATTGGACATCGAGCTGGTAATTGCAGTTGACATACATGTGCAGAAACCAATATCATCTATGTTCCAAAGAATAGAATCATGGATCTTGGCATTGGGATTTTGAATATAAAGATCACCCAGCCGGCCTCCAGTCCTTTGGAGAGATATACACGCAACCACTGCCACTACCACTGCCACTGCAAAGCACGCTCCGTCCTGTCCTGTCTTACCTACTCTTAAGCATGCAACATGTTTAATCTATACGTACGTTGCTTTATTTTTTTTTATTGTTATCGCAAGCACCACAACTGTGTCCTTATCCTTCTAGAATAAGGAGGGCAACCGGACCACCCATGTTACGCAGACAATCGAGAATGTTTACTATCTACATTACATGCTAGAAGGCAACACAAAGCAGGGAGTGTTATAGTTGTAGTTTCCCCCACCTCCCTCCGGTTAAGGCCGGACTAGCCTGGAGTTGAAGGAAGGATGGATGGTTGAAAGGAAGTGTTTGGCTATTGCTTGTTCCACTTCATTGCCCCATCTTCATTTTACAAATCATGTCCCTCATATCTAATGGAGGGGGAAGAACTCGCCTAAACCATTTACTCTTTTTCCATATACTAACGGAATACATCTTCTCATTTCACTTGTAAACATTGAAATTTGGATGAATTTCTATTATAGACCCACATAATTAGAAACCACTACTCTCCTAATAGATATTCGAAATTTGGATGAATTTCTATTATAGACCCACAGAATTAGAAACTGCTACTCTCCTAATAGATATTGCTGAAATTGCACAATTTCTTTAATTACAATAATTTTTATTTTAAAAGACAATAGACAATAATAATTTAATCGTCCCCAACACATAAAGAATTCGATAAAAGAACTATATGAAGTTACATTAACTATTAAGTTTATATATATTCAAATTTGATATTCAAACATAAATTGCCTCAAAACTAAAAATATAACTTTGCATATTACATGTGAACGAATTTGGTGTTTCAACAACATTATTCCATCCTATTTTATGATATTTTAGCTCTAAACTTTTAGGTTCCTTTACAAGGCATTAAAATCCCAATGCCAAGATCCATGATTATATTCGTTATCATCTATGTTCCACAGAGCCTCAGAACAGGGGTCAGGAGGAAAGCTTTGGGGATGGTAGACCAAGAACCTTGATGTGGGGATGGCAGGAGTACAGCAGCTCAGGGGAGAGTGTGGGGGGCATTCCATTTCCAAAATATATTGCCATTTTTCTCAACCGCCAAGTCCTCACTATTTTTTATTTCTAACCAAAACTTCATTCTTTAAAAAACTAACAGCCAAGCTGTGCAGAATCTGACCGGCCTAATGATGAAAGCTATACAATTCTTATAGCTTGTTTTGAGTGTTTAGGATGTGTGTGAAGCCCCTTGGACTATTTGAATAAAGGTTAGTGGCCAAACTTTCAAAAAATGCATTTTCTAGTTAAAAAGTATTTTTCATTTGCTAGATATGGGGGACAGCTGCAATGGTCACCTGTGAGATCTGCACAAGATGTTAAATAAATGGAAGGCCTTCTTCCTGAAAAATATGCTTTTCTAAATCATTGTGGATGAGAAGATAGTTTCTCTAGAAAATTTAATGAAGATCAAAGACACTTGCAGTCAATGCAAGCTATAGGTTGCAAGATGGACAAAGTTATGGTGGTCATAGCATTGAAAAGCTTACCACGAGCATATGAACATTTTATTGAGACACTCTCAACATCACACCTATTAAGTATAAAGGCAAGTTGCCTCAAAATAAAGGTCAAGGAAATAATGAAAATACGTAGAAGAATCTAAAAAGTATCACATGTCACTATTGTGGTAAACTTTGGCAATGAAGAAGCATTGCAAAAAGAGGTTGTCCGGAAAGAAAAAAAATATATATATATAAGAGATATATAGATATATATCATAAATTAATTCAAATAAATAAAAATCTATTTAAATAATAAAAAAAGTCATAATTCTTAAATAATTACATTATAAAATAAAATAACTCAAATAAATAAAATAATACAAAATTAATATCTCTAATTATTTTAAGTAATATATTTATTTATACTATTTATAATTTTTATTATTATATTTATTTAATTAACCTTAATGCTAAATATTCCATCCGCAATTTGATTTGATTTGATTAGTTTTAAACATTTTGTTCGAATAACAAATGTGAACAACCAAAAGCTTCGCAAGAAAACGCCCAAGAACCATTGTTCAATAGACCACAATGTTGACCTATGCAAAGTTGAGGGATGGCGGTGATTCCACTATGAAGAGAATCAATCACCACTCCTGTCGAAGACTACCAGCTAGACCAACAGTTCGACTTCCTTTTTGATTGCCAAAGTTGCCAATTGGATGCCCAGAAATGTATTAATGCCTGTAACATTCTCGTAACCTCTCTGTTTTCACGTTTTTTATCCATGTCCAACTCTTGCTTTCACCCTTTCCACTTTTTGACCAGTTAATGGCAATTTTTTGCAAGTTTGTTCAGTTTTTGGCAAGTTCTAATGTGAGGTTCCAACGAAAATTAGTTTCGCAATCCACACAAGTAAACCTATGAGTCACTCTGTGTGTCTGCAGACCCATAAGAACTCGGCACCTCAGCAAGTACTCGCTGGCTTTGCAAACCATGGCCCGAACTATCCCTAAGTGAAGGTAGCAATACTTAACATAAAGAGGTTGTTTTCTTTACTATAATTGAATAAATTAAAAGAAAGAACAAAAGTGTTTTTAAGAGCTAGAATATAATATTAGATGCATAAATAAACAGAGTATAATGCTAATTCAGTGGACTCAAATTAATGTTCTAAGAAGTAAAAAGTAATATTACAAGCTTGAATTCCAAATAGACTACAATATTAGTCAGGCATAAGATGTCAACAGCATATCGTCCATTTATTTTCGTTGTCATGAGGCCATGGCATCTAAAAAGCGCAAGGATTTTTATAGAAAAGCAAACAAAATTTTATAGCAATTTTTGAGGTTTGACTGGTAATCTAAATAAACTAGAGGATGAATAACTTTGGGGAAGTTTAAACTTCTATTGATGACATTTCTTGTCTACCTGTTGACAGAGTCAACCTGAAACAGCCAGGTACAGCCAAGGCATAGCCAGACATACCCATGGAATACCTGGGACAGAAGTGCCATACCCTGGCCAAACCCACGATGTTCAAGAACCTGTTCCTGAACCTGTACCATCCAGTACAACAATGGAGCTGAAAACTTAACAAACAGGTAACTGAGAATTATGATCAAGCTTAACAATAGTAAAACACATACATCTCCAAGCTAAAATCAGAAGATGGAAGAAACAAAAATTAATAATCAAATGGCTGCAAATGGGGGACAGAAACACAAAAGACTTTCTTACAACCTATAAACTTAAAAAAGATGGGAATTTCATCTCCAAGCTTAAACCACAAGATGGAAGGAAGCCGTCAAATCCTCCTTGGTCTCATTTTGGGCAAATATGCTCCTAGAGGGTAGTGAGTACTACCTTGATAAGAATGAGATCTTTATAAACCATAGTCCTAACCCGATCAATCAAGCAAATAATGATTACGTTATGAGGGGGATAACTACTAATGATGTCTAGATTGCTCTTTAGATATGGCAGGAGAAAAGCTCCTGAATCTAGTGGTTTCTCTACTCTCTTCTTCCCACACTTGAGGGGCCTCCTATGTGAAGAGATGGTAGATATTGTAGGGGAATCAGAATTCCAAATCTATTCTAAAACCTCTCAATGCTAATTTACTCATTCTTATTCCCATGAGGCAGGAGGCTAATATTGAAGATTTTAGACCCTCTATTTTGTCTAATACAATAGATATATATATATAATCATCTCCAAGGTCACTTCCAACAAACTGAAATGTATTCTTGAGAATATGATCACAGAGGAACAAGGTACGCAAATCACTAACAGTATCATCATTGCTCATGAGTTGCTACACTCCTTATAGGTAGAAAAAGAAAAAGCATATTCCTAAAGTTAAATGTCTCGATGGCTTACAGTAGACTTATTTAAAATATTTTGTATCAAATTTTGTAGAAGTTTGGATTAAGCCATGATTGGAGAACTCGGGTTGAAAGCAACTACTCCTCAACAAGCTTTTTGTCCCAGTCAACAACTTAGTTGAAGGTCACTTGCAACTTTCAAGCTTCTTGGAGGCAATGACAAAGAGATCCCCTTTCTCCCTACTTGTTCGTAATTATGGTTGAAATGCTACACAAGTTGATTGGAGCACTCCTGGAAAAAGGGAATATGAAAGGGTTGTGAGCCTCCCAAAAAGGAACAGATTTCTCTCACCAACAAATTGTCAATGACACTGCATTTTGCAACTCTGTTGATTAAGGAATGCAGGGCTAGTTTAAGACATAAGAGACCATGAACAAGCTTCAAATCCAAAATTAATAGGGAGAAATCTACAATCTTTTGTATAAACAGAAAAGATCAGGAACAGGCCTCTATTTGTAGATGCTTGTCCTTCAAAAAGGATCTGTCTTTGATGTGTGTCTCAAATTTTCACTATTTGCAAGGTGGAACAAGAAACGACTTTGGTCTTTGATTCTAGAGAGGTTATTTTCAAAGCTATTAATATTTGTAAATTTTCTATGATGTTACACCCCAAAAGTATCATCTCCAAAATCATCTATGCCATGTGGAATCTCCTTTAGAAAGCACATGAGATAATTGCAAAAATCCACTTGTTCCATGGACTAAGTTTTATAAAGATAAAAAGTCCAGTGGTCTAGGCATCAAGCAAACTTTTGTGTTCAACCAGACTTCAAGATTTATATCTAACAAAGTGACTCTGTGAATTAATTCCTTATAAGAAAATTACTTTTTTGGTGATAATCCTTTGACCTTCTCACAAGAAATGATTTGCCTAAAGGATTTGTCATATGGGAGGTAATGAAGGAGGTCAAGCAAGTTATAGGTCTATTCAACTTCTCTATAATTTAGAACAGCTGAAACACTTCATTTTGAGAAGATGTTTGGATCTCTATAAAAATGATCAACAGAAATACTTGGTTTCACCCTTTAATACCTCTCCTTAAGGAATCCTAAGGTGAAAAACTCATGGACTACCTACATGTACTTTTAGGAAGTGAAAATCTTTCCCCCTTTTTGAGGGTGCTTAAGTTAACATGGAAAGGAGCTTTGCCACTGTTCTCCATAATCTCCATCCTATCTAGAGCCAAGAGGAGGATGAAACCTAAAGAGGACTATACATCCTCCAATTAAAATAGGATTTGTCTTTCTAATGACTACTAGAGTGCCTACCACTCCAAGATGCTGAAGTGGGATTAAATGCAAAAAAAGAAGGCTTCGTGTACTTTTAGGAAGTGAAAATTTCTCCCCCTTTTTGAGGGTGCTTAAGATAAGCATGGGAAGGAGATTGCCACTATTCTCCATAATCTCCAGCCTATCTAGAGCCAAGAGGAGGATGGAACCCAAAAAGGGCTCTACATCCTCCATATTTTAATTAAAATAAGATTTGTCTTTCTAATGACTAGCCAACACCAAATATCTTTCTCTAGAGTGCCTACCACTCCAAGATGCTCAAGTGGGATTAAATGCAAAAAAGAAAGCTTCACGCCAAGTCAATTCCCTTTGTGTTTTTGTCATGAATTAGAAAGCGCTCAACGTACTATTAATTGTGATTTTTATGGAAGACATAAAACAAAGCTATCAGCTTTAATTTTAAGTGGGATCTTTTGTTTTCTCTTATAAAGGCTATTGAAGCTTAGCAAAGTCTATTGGCTCTAAATTTCCACCAAATTCTCTGTTATATGCTACCCAACTTTATTATTCTAAAAAGTTGAAAACTTGGTTAAAAAGAAAGAACAAAAATCTTTAACAATAAGGTTAAATCCAAAGACCAAATCTAGATGGAGATTAAAGAAGCTTGCTCTCACTATCTAAACACACCTAAGCTTACCAAATCTAAATAATTAAACCCTATTGCAGTTACTATATTAAGGAATTGGCTTGAGGTAAGAAGCATGTTGATGCTTCTAGGCTCAAAGCCCAATTGAACCCCATCACGGTTACTATGTTAAGGAAGCTTGAGTTAAGTAAGCAAGTTGATACTTCTGGGCTCAAATTTTGGGCTTTAAAATCCCAAACTAATCGGAGTCCACTTCCACATAATTGGGTCAAAATGAACTTTGATGAGGCTTCTAAGTATTTTGAAAAAAAAAAGTCTCAATCCCCTCATGGTAATAATTAATGGGTATAAAAAGCATTGTAATCCATCCCAAAATGCTTCCTAAAATGCCTTGAAGCACCAAATTTCAAAGGTAATTTGTGAGGTTTTTTAAGCTAAAATGAACTTTGACGAGGCTTCTAAAATCAACCTAAGTATTTTGAAAAAAGTCTCAATCCCCTCATGGTCATAATTAATGGGTATAAAAAGAATTGTAATCCCTCCCAAAAAGCACCCAAGAAGTATACATGAATGGTATTGTGGGGGGAGCATTCAAAAGAAATGTGCAGGTTGGAAAGGTAAGCTCCTTAGCCAAGTTGGTGAGTATAACCTCCTTAAAGCTTCTTTGCAAAAGATTCATGTCTACTTCTTGTCTTTATTTAAGATTCTTGCTTTTATGGCTAAAAGAATAGAGCAGATCCAAGTAAAAATTCTTGTGGAATGGCATTGAGAGAAAAAAAAGATTGCCTTAGTTAATTTGGAAACTGTTTGCAAAACTAAGAAGCATTGGGGATTACGTATAAAACAGTTTTGAGCAATTAGCAAAGCTCTTCTCTCAAGGATCGGATGGGATCTCCTTTTGAATCAGAAAGACAGGGCTTCTGTTGCTAAAGCTAAATACCTAGGAAATGGAGACCAGTGTTGCTTCTTATCTCCCCCCTCTATCTCTTGAGGCTCCATTATTTGGAACAATTTATTGAAAATAAGGAATTTGCTTAACCAAGGTTTGTGCTGGAGAGTGGGAATGGAAAAAATGTCAACTCTTAGGATGACAACTAGTGTAAGGGTTCTTCCCTGTCTATTGCCCCTTCCCTTGCTCGCTTGATGGAACTTCTAGTGAGGTGGTTTGGTACTCAGTTGAATGGCTAAATTGATTGGAATTGTTTGGGTCCAAAATGGAAAGAGTTTCCTCAACCTTCGAATCAAAATATTGGGAACAATGTTCGCAATATCCAATTTACAATGCATTTAGGGTATTGTAATTTTTTAGCCTTTCTACAAAAGATGATCTCATTTGGACCCTCAACCTCTGGTTGTTTCTCTGTTGCTATGGCCTGTAGCATGAATGTTAGTGAAGCCTCCTACGTACCTCTAAATGGAATTTGATTTGGAACCATAGGATCACTCACAAAATCAATTGTTTTTGACAGACTGTTGTTAATTATTAAATCCTCACTACTGGCAATCTTGGGAAGAGAGGGTTTCAATTTGTTAATAGGAGTATCCTATGTTGCACTGAAGATGAGACAGTGGAGCATCTTTTCTTCAATTGTAGCTATGCTCATGAAGTGTGAGAGGAGATTTTGCTAGTATAGAATAATCTTGTATTGTTTTGAATATCCTCAAAAACTTTATCATCAACTGGATTCATAATTCCATTTTCCTATTACTAGAGAAATATGGAATCCCCTCCTTTTTCTGGTTTGGGGTCTCTGGAAGGAAAGAATGATAGAATTTATAGAGAAAAATTTTGGAAACAGCAAAAAGGTGTTCCAGTCAATTAAGAGAATGCTTAAAGAAAATATCAATGTGACTAACTTAGGAGAAGCTTCTAAGCCGCCTTCCTCCCTTGCATTAAAAAATAGTCTTAACTAGGGAATTGCTTAACCAATGAACAAAATTAACACTACAAAGAAAATTGTGAATAAACAAATTGAATGCAAAAAACCAAACAAAGTTTGGGTCAAACTGAATTTTGATGGCTACAGTAAGGGGAATCCTGGTCATGCTGCAGCAAAAGGAGTCCTAAGAAATGAGAATGGGTTAATGATTGGATGTTTTGCTAATAATATTGGGGTTTAAACTAATAATATTGGATATTTTCTCCTAAATATATCTTGTTCAAGGCAGGTCGGCAAATAATATTTATATTTTTTCTAGAGCCAACCTAGAAAGGTCACTTGGTTTTGTATTTAAAGAGGATAGAGTCCTCTCATTTAACAATCAATTTATTTCAACTCAATTTGCATCTTTTTCAGCAGCAGCAGTTTACCTCCTAGCAGCAGATCCGATTTTAAAAGAAGTGTAATCATTTGAATTTCACTTTAAGAAGAAGTGTCTCCTTTCATTGTATTAAACGCAAACTTGTCTAGGACCTGATAAAATTGCAGGTTCTGCCTTTATTCATCTGATATATAAGAGATCACTTTTGTTGGGTTTTTCTCCCTCAAGTAGGAGGGTTTTCCCAGGATAATTTGCTGTGTTCATTGATCTATGTGTTGTATTTCTGCTTACTTTTCTGAAAACTAACATTGTTTTAGAGCAGGCTAAAGTAAAGATCCAATCAGATTTGTTTAAAGCAGACAAGGCAACTATTTATCTAGGGCAGTCTCTCAAAGAAACGAAGGTGGTGAACAGCGTCAAGGTAGAAGATAGGCTTGATGGAGCATCAAATTTCAAATCCTGGATATTCAGAGTTCTCATTGTCTTAGAAGAGAATGATATTCTGGATTTTGTGTAAAAGGAAGTGCCCGAGCCATCCGATGATGCAGAGAAAATTCAATGGAAGAAAAATGGCACAAAGGCTAGAAAGATTATGAGACTCCATGAAAGATCACCTAGTTGTAATTATCTCCAAGATGAAGACAGACAAAGAAATGTTTGAGGCTTTACAAGGATTGTATGAGATCAACAATACCAGCAGAGTCCTTGCCTTGAGACAACAGCTCCATCATATAAAATTGACTAAAGGGGATTCAGTTATTTCTTTCTTGATGAAGATTTCTGAAATGAGAGATCAGCTATGCACTATTAGAGACATAGTTGAAGATAGAAATCTGGTTACGTTGGCACTAAAGGGTCTTCCTCAATCTTGGGAGCCTTTTATTCAAAGCATCAGAGGGAGGTCTAAGTTGCCCAAGTTTGATTGTCTTCGAGCTGATTTCATTCAAGAGGAATCCAGATTGGCAGCAAGAGGAAATGGGTGAAACTCTCATGAAGAAAGCAATGTCCTTGCTACACATACTTCTAGAAGAGAAGGAAAAAGAGGCACTTTCAAAAGGAATAGAGACAGAAAATCAGATTCTGTTCCAGAAACAAAGAAGAAGGATCTCTCTCACATCCAATGTTATAGGTGTGACAAGTATGGTCACTATGCTCGATATTGCATATCAAAATCAAAGCAGCATGCTTCTATTGCAGATATTGATGACGTATCACCACAAAAGGAATCTAGAGACAACTCAAAAAAAAATTATTCTTCTCCACTCTTTCAAGCAATGTTCCAACTGATAGTGACACTTGGTTGATAGATAGTGTTGCTTCACGCCATATCACAGGCTACAGAGAGCAGCTTACAGACCTAGTAGAGAAAAAGTAAAACCTACAATTGATAATCGGGAGATGATGCTTGTTACTCCGTATCAAGTATCCCTCTTCATTTGAGTGATGTCTTGTTTGTACCAGGGTCAAAAGAAATCTTGTCTCCATTTCAGCCTCGGAGGACAAAGGGTACAAGGTTGCTTTTTCTGAAGGAAAAGTTTTTGCATGGCCCAAGAACTCTAGCAAAAAATCAGCTCAGGTGATTGACATTCAACAAGAGAACCCATACAGATTATCAATTTGACCAATTCAGGCTAAGTTACCAATTCGGGTGCGGGTGCAAGTGCAAGAATCTGATGCGCGGATGCGTGAAATTTTTTTTTGGGGGGGGGGGGTTTGGATGCGTTTATATGTATATATATATATATAGATGCAAAAATGCAAGAAATATACAAGATTAAATCATTTGATAGTATGATACTTCACCATTGATCAAGATATTTCATATTTGATAATTTCTTCAAACAAAAAATGAGTACAAGGGCTCTGTCAATTCCTATTTCTGAGATATGTAAATTCCAGGCATAGCAGATTTAGTGTCAATACCATTTAGAATGGTTTCTTCAAACGAAAAAATGAGTACAAGGGCTTTGTCAATTCCTATTTCTGAGATATGCAATTTCCAGAAGGTTCTTCAGAGCTTTTCTTTTCAAGGGTGATTCTCCTTGTAGTTTACGTGTTGGGCTTTATACGAAATGTTGCATGCAGCCTTGCAAGGTCTATGGAGATGGGATATAATGACAGCCACAAGGATTCAAGCATTTTCTATTAATATAATTTTAACAAGTCAAAATTTAGTTTATATTGTTTAAGTCAAACCATTGAATATTATGACAGAGAAGATGTTATGTGCACCATTTCTTTGCATGAACACAACGAAGTTGAGGAGATTCGTAAATTGTATAACTGTGGTCATATTTTTCACAAAGGCTTTTGACATAAATGATTTGATTAAGAACACGTTTTCTGACCTCTACAAATCACCCATTGCTAACAAAGTAGATATTTTCAGCCATTACAATTGTAACTCAAACTCTATTCTCTAAAATATGTTAAAAGTTGAAAAACTATATGATTGGCAGTCATTTGTCTTATCATTTTAAGGGTTCAAAAGTTCGATTTTAAGGCTGGCAAAATGCCATTTGAATGCAGGTTTTACCAAACCAATTACCAACATGATGTTTCAAAAGTTATTTTGCAGATGTTTTAATGTTTTTTAAGTTGGTTTTTGGCTGAAAGTGACATTTTTTATTGACTAGGCCCACAGATGCCTAAGGAAGCGCCCAAGTGCCCTGTGGATGCCACCCGAAAGTGCATCCTAGGCCCCCGAATGCTTGTGGATGTGCATCCATAGACATCCGGGGGCCCAAGATGCGCTTCCATGTGGCATCCACGGGGCACCCAAGCCAGAATCAGCATCCGCCCACATCAGCTTCTGCCTATGGGCATATCCAACAAGAATCGGTAACTAAGAGTTTGGGCATTATTGCACAGTTCTATCAGTTTGAGTGAGCTATGGCACAAGAAACTTGATCACTTACATTTTAGAGCTCTTCCATCTGTGGAGAAGGTAGTTACTAGTCTTCCAAAGCTTGGTCTAGAGTGCAATGCCATTTGCAAAGGATGTGCATTTGGTAAGAATATCAAGAGCCCCATTCATTGTAGTAATAGTAGATCAAAAGAAATTTTAGACCTTGTTCATTCTGATTTATGTGGACCAATGTTTGTGACTTCTTTGAGTGGTTTTTGGTATTATGTAACCTTCATTGATGATTATTCTCAAAAGTCTTGGATCTACTTCTTAAAATCTAAGGAGTCTGAGGAAGTCCTTGATAGATTCAAAGAATTCAAGGCTCAAATTGAAAATATGTCAAGAAAAGAATTAAAGTTATGAGATTGGACAATGGAGGGGAGTTCACTTCTAGAGGTTTTCGTAATTTCTGCATTAATGCAAGGATCCAGAGGGAATTTTGTGTTCCGTACAATTCTCAGCAAAATGGAGTTGTTGAAAGAAAGAATAGATCCATAGTAGAGGCAGCCAAGGCTATGATTAATTGATCAAGATTTATAGAGTTTCCTATGGGCAAAAGCTTCTAGAACCGCAGTAAATGTTTAAAATAGAAGCCCTCATTGAATATTGGGAAACATGATTCCTGAGGAGGCCTTAACAGGCGTGAACCCTGAGGTTAGTCATTTAAGGATATTTGGTTGTCCTTTTTACATTCATGTGCCCAAGAATAAAAGATCAAAGCTAGAACCTTCAGGCAAGAAGGGTATATTCGTGGCATACAGTGAGTCTTCAAAGGCCTACAAAGCTTATATTCTAGGGCAAAAACAAATTGAGATTAGTGAGGATGTCACCTTCGAGGAGGAAGTGGCCTTCAAAAGATCCAAAGGAACTTACATGGAGATAGACAATGAGGAGCAGGATACTTCTCAAGATATGGACATATCTCCTGATCATACCCCTGACATTCAGAGGGAGTCTAACAAACTGGTTGAGTCTATTGATCTACTTGATCATATAGAACTAACTAATGGGCCTAGAGATATCGTCGTTGGTCATAAAAGGCCTCTATTGGCTTGTCAAACTATGCAAGAGGCAAAAAAATATGCTACTCCTCGAGGAACTTTTAAGAAAAGTGAGAGACCTCAAAAGTTCCCAGGATATGTGACATTAATGAGTCACATCATTGATTTTGAGCCTTCAAGTTTTCAAGAGGCATCCAACCAATAGGTATGGTGAGATGCAATGACAGAAGAGTAGCAATCCATCATTAAAAATGATCCATGGGATGTTGTTCCGAGACCTGAAGGGAAATCAATTGTGTCTTCCAAATGCCTCCACAAAATCAAGCATACAAGTGATGGTAGCATTGAGAAACATAAAGCAAGGTTTGTGGCAAGAGGTTTCTCTCAACGGGAGGGAATAGATTATGAGGACACATTCACTCCTGTTGCTCGATACGCTTCTATCAGAACAATTATTGATATTGTATCCGCTAAAAGCTGGAAGTTACATCAAATGGACGTAAAGATTGCTTTTCTTAATGGTGTGATTGAAGAAGTGTACATCAAACAGCCAGATGGCTTTGTGATTTATGGGAAAGAGTCTCATGTATGCAGATTGAAGAAGGTCTTGTAACGTCTTAAACAAGCACCTCGTGCTTAGTATGAAAGGATTGATAGATATTTGATGATGAGATTTTGATATTGGTTCTTTATGTTGATAATTTATTTCTCACTGGATTAGAAAAGCCCATTGTCAAATGCAAGAAAGAGTTAGCCTCCGAATTTGAAATGAAGGATCTTGGTCTTTTGTATTACTTCTTGGGACTGGAAGTGTGACAAAGACTTGATGAGATTATTCTAAGTCAAGGAAAATACACTATAGACATCTTGAGGAGATTTGGGATGATGGACTGCAAGTCCGTGTCTACACTTATGGAGACAAATTTGAAAAAGTTGAGTGACTCAATAGCTAATTCAGATTCGGTAGATCCCACCATGTATAGACAATTAATTGCATCATTGATGTATCTAGTCAACACCAAACCAGATATTTGCTATGGAGTAGGTGCTCTCAGTCAATTCATGTGTGAGCCAAGACAAATACATTTAGTTGCAGCAATGCATATACTGAGATATTTGCGTGGTACAATGGGATATTATTTGAGATATACTTCCAGTGAAGATCTGAATTACAAGGTTACTTTGATTCTAACTGGGCCAAGTGTAACTGATAGGAAGAGTACCTCTAGATGTTGTTTCAGCTTGGGGTCTGCCATGATTTCTTGGTGTAGCAAGAAACAAACATATGTGGCCCAAAGCACTGCAGAAGCTGAATACATTGCAGCATGTCTCAGCTCGAGAAGCAATGTGGCTTCGAAAGCTCCTTGTAAGATTGTTCGGTCATACATTGGAGCCGACTGTGATTCATTGTGACAATCAAAGCTATGTGAAGCTCTCAATAAATCTTGCATTTCATGATAGGACAAAGCATATGGAGATCAAGTATCATTACATCAGAGACATGGTGTTGAGGAAAGCAATTCACCTCAAGTACATTTGCACTGATGATTAGACGACTAATATTCTCACCAAGCCTCTTTCCACAGTGAAGTTTGCACATTTCTGAGATAGTCTTGGGGTAGTGGAGAATGTCACCCTTGCTGAAAGGGAGACTCAATATCATTAAGATTTGTCATAATGTATATTTCTCTGAGATTGAGAAATATGAGGTGAAAGCCCTTGTACATCTCTGAGACTGAGATGTGTTTCTTTCCACACATGGGAGTAGCCATTGTGGATGTTATGTTGAGAGACTATATGACGGTGTGTTTCTTTCCACAAATGGGAGTAGCCATTTGTGGCCATCAAGTTGAGAGACTCTGTGATGAACCCTTGTACATCTTTGAAACTGAGATGTGTTTTCACAAATGAGTGTAGCCATTGTGGGCATCATGTTGAGAAACTACATGACAACGATATCTAGAAAATACGTCCATAGCTAAGAGGGAATTCTATGGATATCATTTCACCCTTTTAAACCATCTTCGACATGGGAAAGTCAATATCTTTGACTTTTTCCCTTTTGTATTGAATGGGAAAATCTAATAATGTAGGTTATTACCCCTCCCTCAACCAAGGTCTGGTGCCTTCTTTATATAACTTTAGCCTAAATGTCATCCCTCTTGCCAATTTTCCCATCCATGGCCCTTCTAATCACCATGCAAATTCAAAACCCTACCCTAAATGATAAAGTTAAAAGGTAAATATCTCCCTTCCACTTCTAAGGCCCAAGGTAAGTCATTGGTATATCGCCCTCCACCTTGGCCTCCAAAAAGATGAAACCTAATAAGGGTGTTGATGGTTGATGAGGACAAAAGCAACAAGAATGATAAGCCT
Source organism: Chamaecyparis obtusa (assembly GCA_027943335.1). Taxonomy (NCBI): domain Eukaryota; kingdom Viridiplantae; phylum Streptophyta; class Pinopsida; order Cupressales; family Cupressaceae; genus Chamaecyparis; species Chamaecyparis obtusa. Next base: position 495,925 of record BSBK01002038.1, read on the forward strand.
GATCCGGAAAAAAAATTGTTGTCTTTACAAGATGAAGGAAAAGACATTATTTCTATCCCCGAAAAAGATATTGCTAAGAAGGAAGCTTGGCATGTTAAGGGAAGGAAATCCGATTAAAAAAAATAAGCTGCTTGCTATCACTAAGTCTTGAAGCCTTGCTATTGACATTTTTTATAGTTAAAATTCAAAAGACAGCAATGCTACCTCTACAGGGGAGAGGAGGTCTACAAGACTTGCAAAAAATTCAGTTGTCAAAAATTATTTTGCTCATAAGAAAAATGAGGGTCAAGAAGGTAAAGAGGAGAATTCCCTACAGTTTAGACTTTCGTACACTATATTATTGAATGTATATACCTTCAAGTTTATACCAAGTTCAATTCGATTGTACCATTGAATTACTAACAAATGGAAAATTATATGAGGTTTATTAAATTAGAACATTAACTTTTCTTCTTCAATATATGGAGACACGAGATACTGAAACCAATACAAGATAAACAACTACATTTGATAATGAATTGTTGTGACTTATATGACTCTAAATATTAGACTAATTAATTATGCCAATGGAATTTTGTCCTTAATTGGAAAGGCTTTTGTCTCAAACCAAATGAAAAAGTTAGGCAATAAGATATTCCCAAGAATTCAGAGTTACAATGCATTAACTCGCATTCAAGATGAGAGTTGTGTTGTCCTTAATTTTGTATTAGCAAAATTGGGGCAACCCTATGGAAAATTTCACAATTTAAACTCTCTAAGGCATTTTCTTAGTTGTTTTGTTTGACTTTGGTTTTGTTTTCTCCCTAGAATTGTTACATTTTCAATTCCGCTCGTTTTGAGCTATCTTAGGCTTTGATCAGAGTTGTATTTCAAGAGATATAGAGGAATTAAGCACATTGCAAAATGGAATTAAAACTCCATCTTTACATATTTGCATGAGAATATGTGAATTTTAATGAGTTTATAATGTAATGGTGGGCTTTTCAAGCTTGATTACATATTTTCTCTTTAAAGTTTAAAATGCTTGTAATAATGTTTCTAAAGCCCGTCAGAGAGGGAAAGACGTCATTTTCAACATGCATTACATGTTTAAAAGCTCAAGTGTATGTTCAAAATGACATGTGAGTGGTCTTCTAAATCCTGTCATTAACTTATAAGGGATAGGTGGCAATTTTAGGAGTCATCACATATATGTGAATGACTTGTAAATGCTCTTGTAAAGCCCGTTATTATACAGATTGGAGTTTTTGAAGTGTGTTACATGTTTTAAAACTCATGAATGTGACTTTTTACATATGTTATATGCTTTAAGAAACCCATCACCAAGCAACATCATTTTTTTTATGAAATACATATACCAAAATGCATTTTAAATTAAACCATCGCTGCTTACATGATGTTAATACTATCAAAAAGCCTGTGATTGGTTGTAGGGAGCATTTGCTAGTTATTTAAACATATAAATGAATATCCAAAACCCATCACTGCCATAATGCAGCATTTTAACATGTTTTTGTATGATCAAAGCCCGTCATTATTTATGGTTAAGACAGGGCGGCAATTTTATGAGCAACAACATTGTTTCAGAGCTCATCGTCATTACTTGGGGTGTTTTTACCTTGCATAAGGCTTATAAAAACCCGTCACTACCTTTAGACAACATCTCTATATGCTAACAAGGAAAAAGCCCGTTTTTACTCTTGGACGGGGTTTTTTGGTATGATCTTCATGCTAAAGAAGCAGCAGTTTGAATATTTGTTTCCTTCTTAAAGCCCGTCATTACCTTGGAAGGGCATTTCTTGAGGTTATAACATATGCAAACTGCATATAGAAACCCATCGCTGCATTCTTTATTGTTATTTCTCACTCTCAGCACTTGTATCCTGGGCTGAAAAGCCCGTATAGGGCATTAAGGCAGGTTTTTAGAGTTTGATTTGGCATTTAAAAAGCCCATCTAGGGCAGAGACGCGACTTTTTGAGGAGGAAGGAGACATTTACATATGCAACAGCAAGTCTAGAATTCGTCCAAAGCAAGAAACAAGAGTTTGCAGCTTGTAATACATAAACAAAAACGTGTTTGTCCTCTATAGACACCGTTTTAACATTCATTACATATTGGCTTGCAATCTCATTCAAAAACTCCATATTGCAAGGTTGAACCAGTCATAGAGGAGCTATTCTCAAGTAAATTGTTTCTCACCATGACCATTTGTCGAGGAATCATCAAAGACTGCAAAATTGTATTGATGGAGGAGAGTTCTAATACATTTTGGTTTGTATTACTCCAAAAACATCTATAAAGAGTTGCAAGTTGAAAGATCTTTATCTGGATTTAGAGCAGCGGTTTTGGTTCCAAGTGGTGCAAGTTATTCATGTTTCAGCTGTTTTGCTATTATGTTCTTGAGCAATTTTTCTACATGGTTGGTGATTCAAAAGAGGATTTTTGGCTTCAAAAAGTTTGATTGTAATGTTCTCGCAACAATGCAAGTTCTTCCCTTCATGAAAAAGCTCCAAACACTCAGTTTTCTTGCATTTGCAGTCGGGATTAAAAACCCCTTGTTTTATCTAAAAAGAGCAAGGTTTTTAAATTTTCCCCATTATGTAATATGAGCTGAAAAGGCCACCTATAAATGTTTTCCACACACTGACACTTTTTCCAAGGCTGCAAATGGACTTCAAAAAACAGTTTGTAGGCGACAAGTACTTTCCATATGACTTGTAATGGGACTTAAAAACCCCACTTATAAGAGAAGTCTTCCCACTTATCTATATATGCTTGTGCAAGGAGGAGAAAAAGTGAAAACAATTGAGAGCATATAAATCTTTCAAGACCAATTTCAAGCAGGTGATTTGTCAATGCCATCAATGCAAAACAATCAAGGATCCAGATGCTTTCACCAAACTTGAACACTTCAATTATGGAGCATCCTGTAGTAGCAAGAAGACCAACAAAGGATGATGTAGTAGGGGTCATGTCTTGTCACGCACTTAGTTTATTTTTCGTCATGCAGTTTGTAACTTTGTAATTGACAAATTACATATAATGTGAAAACAAGATGTGATTGCATGTGATAGTATCACTTGCAAAGTTGTAACATGTAATCACCTTGCAAGTACATTAGGACTTGCAACATTGAATAAGTCAAAGTAGGAGTTTGAATAGGTCAAAGTTTGTTGGGTTTCTCCCACCTTTCTCTCTCAGCCCATCTCCTATAAATAGGAGGGAGCTTCAATGTCATTATCATCTTTTGGCAATGCAAAAAAACTCTGCCAATTTGCATATGCACTTTAAGACTTTCAGTTTAGATGTTAATTGAATTGCTTTCAATAAAAGAGGCAAGTTGTTTTGAGACTTTGTGTCAATCCAAATTGTTAGTGACGACATTATCTTAAGTTGATTGTGAGTTTTGGTGCTTTGTTCAAGAAGGATTTGAATTCAATCGTGCAGACTTTGAACTGCCTATTGCATTCAGAGTTATAATTCAATTTGAGCTTTAGAAGACTTTGTGTTGCAGGAGGTCAAATTGCTATAGTTAATAGTGGCTGCAAATACTTAAAACTGAAAGACTTTGTGCTTCAGTTGTTAGTACTTTTATCAAAGGTTATGAGTATTCAGTAAGAGACTTTGCGCCTTACTATTTATTCAAATTATAGAATCTGCATTCGGAATAAGCGCGGGAGACTTTGGGTTCCTGTATCTATTCCACAAGTATAAAGGAGATCATTATCTTTTGGTGTTGTTTTTACATCAACCCTTTAGCCACCGATATTATTGTAGCAATAGGTATCTTTTTGTTAAGTTTGAAAATTGTAGTTGTTTGTAAATCATTCCTAAAAAAGAGGAATTGATTAGAAGAACCACTCTTTTTGTAATTTCAGTTAAGTTCCTGTTGAAGCCACCTACAGTAAGAAGGGAGCCTCCCCTATTGTTGAGAGTAGAGCGAAATCTCATGAGATTTTGCATAAAGTCACAATTTTGTGAGTTGTGGTCACAGTAACTACCAAAACTTTTAGCCAACAAGTTGGTTGTCCTTGTTAGTTCACACACAATTTTCATTGCCCTAAGTATTCTTGACTTGGACGGTACATGCATCTCTTAAAGCTTTGATTATCAGCAGCTTTTAAAACTTATCATTAAATATTCCCATTAGCAAAAAGGATGTAAATGGGTTAAATCTTCAAACATTCATCATTATATTTTTAATAACAATAGGCATTCTACAATTGCAACAAGGGGTGGAGTGTAATAGTGTGAGCATGTTAATGTTAACACAAACTCTTACATTGAAGTTGATAATCATTTACATGTCAAAAAAGTAATATTAATTATAAACATAATATTTCCAAAATTAATATAAAAAACAAAGATAAATGTATAAATATAAAATAAAAATATTATTTTGTCAAATAATGATAAGTTTAAATTTTAAATATATTATTTTCAAACTATTAGTAGACATTTTATGAATCATTGGTTCAGTTAAAACATTATAAAAAATTATATTTTATAAATTTTAAATTTTATATATTTTTGAAATAATGATAAAAAGTTGAAGTTTTGAATATAAAAAATTAGATGTAAATAATTGAATTTTAAAAATTTGAATAAAAATGTAGATACAATAAAACTTAAATATGTTTGTATATAGCAAGTGCAACTATAATTATTAATTTATAATTAAAATAAAATAGTTTCAATTGATATCTATAGGCATTTCTGTACATGTTTTATCTTCAACAAATCAATTTAACCTTATGCTTTGACTAAAATACGTTGATTCATCTTGAGTTGTGGCATTGAATCCAAATGGTCAATCAAACTTGAATTCCTCTGTAAATGCTCTTCAAGGTATAATTCTCTGTCAAGAAATTGGATGTCATAAGATATCCTTATGACTAAACAACCAAATGGTTACTGTCCTTTATTTTAAATTTTGAACTTAGATAGACAAATTTGATTTGATGTGGCACTTACACCGCTCTAAACAGCATTCTTGAGCAGCCATTGTGGATTATATCAAGCTTGTCCTAAGACCTAAAACTTTGTCCCAATGCAGAATTAGCAAATTTAATTTGGCTTTTACAAAACCAATTGTGACCTTCCAGGACCATTCATCACAAGTCCAGTTGGTTCTTTTCCAAGTCCTAACAATTTTCACAGATACAGACCAATGCAGGCCATGTCAGTGGTGCTCATTCCAAAACCCTAAATAAGGGCATCAACCTCCAATGAAGAGCTTCATTCATGCAATAATGTGCCAATGGTTCAAATTCATATACTCTGATATTATTTGGAATTTCACATATCTGGTATATTCAAACAATTATTAGCATTTTCGTATAAAACTAAAAATATAGTCCCAAGGGGTTGAGCTTACTGGTTGAAGGATTGGTTTCTAATTAGTGACTCTTAGTCTTCCATGGCTGATTTCTAGTGTGTGTTCCTAAGGAGCTTCTATTGGTCTATGAAGTGCTCTTAAGATTGCTTTTTTCTCGTGAACAATCACCAAATTACAAATTAAAAAATTACTAACAGCCAAGAGTTAATGTTTCTCTTGCCCAATTTAAGTACAATTTTATTTCAAAAGTATATTATTTAAGCACCTGACAACATAATTTTTTAGCTTGTAATGACTATTCTCTTGCCCAAATCAAGCACAATTTCATTTAAAAAATTTCCCTGCCATGACTTGAATCAGTATTTCACTATTTGTTAAAGATACTAAAATATCTAGAAAGCATGCACACGAAACATTAAAGCGCACACATAGAATGCAAATTGTTTCAAATGTATCTTCTATATGTGAAGACAAATTAAAAATTCCTTCCCAGCATCCTCCTATCATGTGCCAAAATTAAAGGCTTGGAATATGGCAGACATCCATCGGCAATTATTGAAAGAAAAAATTTTGGCAGATACTACGGTTGGGTCCATTTAAAATATAAGTGTAAATAATGTAAAAAATTTGTTTTGTCCATTTTGGTTGTCTCTCCTTTCTGTCCTTTCTATCATTTCACTTGCAATTGTTTTTAAATCGATTTGATTGAATTTGTTGATATTATGGCCTTTACGGCAAATATCTCTACCTTGGATAATAATAATAAATATATAGAATATATTTATTATTATAATAAATCGATATGCATAAATAATAATAATAAATATTAGAGAAATTTATTATTTATTGTTTATTTAGTGGATCGATTTAACTTATATATATTAGAATGAATTAAATAAACAAAGTTTATTTAAAGGTCCAAGTCGGCCTCTTGGAATAAATGCATTGTTGTATTTTGTAAATCCAAGTCGGCCTCTTGGGAAATGTTTTCATTCTCATATATATTTGGTTCGAGTCTTGAGGAGGAGAGACAGCAAAAACATAACATGCCTTCTCTCCTTCAAGAATCGAAATCATCTTTGTGTAACTGGAGCAGCGAATTCCATCATGGATCAGAGGATCGAGTTCATCCTCTTGCTGGAGCGAAATCTTGCCATTATATGCAAGCTCTGTCAGCATGCGAAAATGTCAAGGAGACTCAGCAAACTCGATATGCTAGGACTGGTAACCAGTACAAGTGCAATTCAAGGGCAGAGAACTGTAGAATATACATCAGCAAAGTCTGATATATATATAGGTATTGAGACCTGTTGTTGATGCAGTCCTTAAGCTTGCAAATTGGATCCATGACAAATATAGTGCAGATTGGGTGCAGTCACAATTGCAGATCGAAAGTCACACATAGTGCTGGTTGATGTAACCTTGGATCTAAGTTGAAAGGAGCCCTAGGTGGGCTAACTCGGGTCACATCTAGAGGGAGTAGAAGGCTCAATTTTGAAGTCTCCTAAGTCTGAGATACTATCTGGTTACTATCTCTCCTTCTTGTGATTATTCATACATAAACAAGGAACATAAATGATGTTCTAGTGTGTTTAAGTTATATTCTGTTAATAAATATAGCTTCGATCAGATAATAATATTATGTAGATAATAATAATAATAATATTATTATTATATACATATATATTAAAATATATTATCACTATTATTATATATCTGAAATATTAATAGCATACAATATCTGATAGTGATCGGATTACATACAATTCTGATCGGGTTTCATGTACTAACCTATTAGGTGAACACACCGTGGATACCTATTGTTACCAATTACCATTGATATATATTACCCCGATTAATATCAGGTGAACACACCATATTATCGGGTGAGCATACTGTATTGTTATCGGGCAATTTAAGTTACAGTGTATTGTGACTGTTATGTATTAACAGTCATGATACTATCATGACTGTTAATACATAACAGTCACGATAGTGACTATACTACCCTATATGATACGCAGATTAGTACAAAGCAACCTGAAGAAGTATAATATGATTATTGTTCCAGGATAGGAATCGGTTCATTCTATGATTAGTCTTTATTACTGTATAGATACCAGCGCTTACAAATAATATCTAAAGGATACGGTTAACAGAACAAAGTCTAATCGATAATGAAGGGAACGAATGGTAATTGTTCTGAACAGTCACGTCACTTCATTATGAACTAACATGTCATTTCTAATGTGAACAGTCACGTCTTTTCTTATTTGCTAATTCAATATATATAGATATTCAAATGTGTAGATTCAATCAATAACTAAGGCAATTGAAATCTACTACATATATTCAGTTTATATCTTATCCTCTGATCTCAAATTATTTAACATGGTATCAGAGCCAAGTTCCTTCATTGAAGTCTAACCACTTGAAGGAAGATCCGAACAGATTAAAGGAAGATCAAGATCAGTTTTTATTTTTTAAAATCTCAAAATGGCAAATGGAATGAGACTAGAAGACTGACTTGAAGGTGCCTCTGATTTTGAATCATGGAAACTTCGAATGATGTTAGTATTAAGGAAGAATGACTTGAAGTCAATAATAGAGAAACCTCCTCAATCTAATGAAAATGATGAGAAAAATAATTGGGAAAAGGACAATATTAGAGCAATGGAATTATTAGTAGATGGAGTGAAAAATCATTTACTACCTGTCATCACAAAGTTGGACTCTGCTTATGACATGTTCAAAGCCCTAGAAAACATGTTTCAAATAAACAACACCAGCAGAATTCTTACTCTTAAAATCAACTCTCGAATCTTAAAATGAGTAATGGAGAGACTATTACTTCATATTTTATGAGGATAACAGAATTAAGGAATCAACTCTCTTCTATTGGTCACATTTATCTATAATAAGGAGTTATCTATGATAACTCTAAATGGGCTCCCCATCTCATGGGAAAACTTTAGACAAGGAGAAAGTGCTCGCACCAAACTCCCCAAATTTGATCGACTAAAAGCTGACTGCATTCAAGAAGAGTACAACCTGAAATCCAGAGGAGTCTTGGATCCACTAAAGAAGATGTTCAGGCTCTCGTCACTGGTTCAAAAAGGAAAAAGGGCAAGAAGACATATGGTCAACAGCCGTTCAGGAAACCAAGAGACTACTCTTCAATGCAATGTTTTAGATGTGACAAATATGGTCACAGCACAAGAAACTGTCCTGACAGACTTAGAATGCAAGCTTCCCTTGCTGAAGTAAATAATTCAAATGTATGTTCAGAGAAATGCCTTCTCTAAATGGAATTCAAGATACCTTATGATTAAGAGGAGTTCACTGATAAAGATAAGAACACTTATGAGGTAAACTTGTAATGATTATTGATTATTATGTTTATTTTATTTTATAATTATGGGCCCTGTGTAAATCATAAGGAAGTGACGACTTCCAAACGATTTATCACTTGTATTTGTTAAAATTATTGGAAGGTGACAATCTTGCAATAATTTTTTCTTTTGTAATAAATATATCTTGCTTGTGGATAGAATCGCCGATAGAGGCAATCCACTCTGAAGCTCATGAGTTGTGGATAGAATCGCCGATAGAGGCAATCCAATCTGAAGCTCATGAGTTGTGGATAGAATCGCCGATGGAGGCAATCCACACAGGAGCTTGTGGATCGAATCGCCGATAGAGGCAATCCACACCTTAGCTCATGAGTTGTGGATAGAATCGCCAATGGAGGCAATCCGCATAGGAGCTTGTGGATCGAATCGCCGATAGAGGCAATCCACCTGGGAACTGTGGATAGAATCGTCGATAGAGGCAATCCACCTGGGAACTAACCCTCACAGTTTATGAACTTATTGTGAGTTATATTTTATCTTCCCTAGCTAAGAGGGAGTGTTAATAAATATAGCTTCGATCGGATAATAATATTATGTAGATAATAATAATAATATTATTATTATTATATACATATATATTAAAATATATTTACACTATTATTATATATCTGAAATATTAATAGCATACAATATCTGATAGTGATCGGATTACATACAATTCTGATCGGGTTTCATGTACTAACCTATCGGGTGAACACACCGTGGATACCTATTGTTACCAATTACCATTGATATATATTACCCCGATTAATATCAGGTGAACACACCATATTATCGGGTGAGCATACTGTATTGTTATCGGGCAATTTAAGTTACAGTGTATTGTGACTGTTATGTATTAACAGTCATGATACTATCGTGACTGTTAATACATAACAGTCACGATAGTGACTATACTACCCTATATGATACGCAGATCAGTACAAAGCAACCTGAAGAAGTATAATATGATTATCGTTCCAGGATAGGAATCGGTTCATTCTATGATTAGTCTTTATTACTGTATAGATACCAGCGCTTACAAATAATATCTAAAGGATATGGTTAACAGAACAAAGTCTAATCGATAATGAAGGGAACGAATGGTAATTGTTATGAACAGTCACGTCACTTCATTATGAACTAACATGTCATTTCTAATGTGAACAGTCACGTCTTTTCTTATTTGCTAATTCAATATATATAGATATTCAAATGTGTAGATTCAATCAATAACTAAGGCAATTGAAATCTACTACATATATTCAGTTTATATCTTATCCTCTGATCTCAAATTATTTAACATATTCAATAAAGGGTGCATGAAATAAGTTTTAAATTGTTAAAATCTCTAAATTTCAAGGGCTTTTTAAATTTGCCGATTCGTGGCCGATTCGCGATTCGATTCGGCCTTGCCGATTCCAATCCAATTCTGATTCTCGTTACTTTGCAAGGTACCCCACACCCCCAAACAGAAAAGCATTATTTTAATCAAAAACAAAAAACCAACATTTCCAAACAACAAAACCCAACTAATAACCTAACCACAACCACTGACTATTGCAATATTTTAAAGTAAAACATAGATATAACTTTTTTAATTACCTTTAGAATCTGATGTTGAATTATTAATTATTAGTTGTGTTCTATATTTATTTTTATATATTTCCGTACAAATTGTGGCTATTTTTTAATATTATTGAATTTATTTTCATTGCCATATAGACCATACCAAGCCCAGGAAAGAAAACAGGAAGCAAACTTACCTGGCCATATCAAAGACATCTGCAAACAACCATTCCCAGACATTCCAAAACAGGCAACCTATGAGATTCTATGTATCAAAACCAAAGCATATTTACAAAGATATTATTCCATTATTACAGATGTTCAGGCATTTGGAGAGACCAAGGGCACCCTACAGACCCCCTTTAACAGGTTTACATTTTTAAAGTCTGAAGTACCTCACTTGAATTCCTTATCACATCGTCCTGGCCGATGGTTTTATTCTTGACAAAAAAATCAGAGGACAGACTCTCTGCAGAAAGGTAAAAAAGACACAAACTCAACAATGTTTTGATTGAATTTTTATTCATTAGCCTTCTACAGAAGTAATCAAGAAGAGAATGAATTCTAAGATATATCCCAGTTAAATTGTGCAATGAATCTGATTACACACAAACCTGAACAAAAATTAGATTGAGAACATAAAACTCATTGAGAGAAACTGTAAGACATAGTAATATACATTTGCATATCGCCATACCAAAATATGGATAGAAGTATAAAAATAGAGTATAAACTCACTTGTGCAATTTAAAGCTGACTTGATCAGATATCTCTTTAAGCATCATATTGAACAGCTCTGACAAACACGTCTCAAGGTAGGTGCCTACACCCCTAGTAGATGAATACATAAAAATTGATTCTGAAATTTACATGGCATAAGCATGGGCAAACTTTAGACCAAAAGAACGATTTGATGCTTCAATTTGTTATTATATGATGTCCCCTTCATATTTTATAGAGGTGTGTACAAACGTAGCCAATGCATGCATCCTTCAAAATCACCATTTTACCAACAACAATCATGAGGCTGAGCCAGCCCCAGGTATCTCATCTCACTCTGCACAAATTGAGTGATCTTCAATAGTGCTAAAATTAGTCATTATCTTACCAAGAAAAGGTATGAACAAGCCTAGAAAATGTATTCCTTGACACTGTGCCCAGCAGTATATGACCTGTGTGCAGCATCCTCCCACGCCATTATTTTAAGCCCTGACATACTTATTCATATATCCCTGCACACATAAACATGCATCCACATCAACTACAATTAAAGAAGAATCAAGGTTTGTGTGATAATAAAACTTGATCAAAAAGAAACCCACCTGAACAAGTTTAGAAAGCTTGCCCTCAGATGATGCAACATACTGATCAATTTTTACTCGTGATTTAGGGATTTGATGGTTCTGCATGGCACCTGCAACCTTATCAACGGCCTTTTTAACGATAGTCTTGAATGCTTCTTTACTCATGTTACCTTCCCGCCATGAAGGTTTCAGCATGTCTTTCACAAATTCTGCAAGTGCTGACCTCAAAAGCTTCATTGATCGGCTATCTTTATTCTTTTTGCTCTTAGCAGTTGTATGACCTTGATCAATTTCAATCTCTCCAGCACCTCCTGTGGCTAGCTCTAGCGGATGACCTGGACTCCAGTTCTTCATTTCTTCCTCTAGAAGAGGGCTTCCATTTTCTACTGCACCAACCTCAGCATCCATTGCTGCCTCTGCAACATTATCAACTTCAATCTCCTTAAAAGCAGAGGTGGCACCATCTTTATGTTTGTTGTTTTCTTCCACGTCTAGAACACGAGTTGAACTACCAATTCTGGTCTTCCCAGGATTGCGGGAACTAACCTTGTCCAACACAGGTGCTATTCTTGACTGCTCTCCAGCTTTAACATCATTATCCTTCTCTATATCAGACTCAAACATTTTCTTCAACGTTTCGTTAGCTCCAAGAGAAGCAGGTTCAATACTATCATGTAAAGGATCATACTGATCTCCAGGAGCGGAAAAATCTCTATCAGGCTGATTAAGTGTCTGTGAACCTGGTACAGAAGATGCCCCCATATGAGAATATGGATAAGATTGCCATTCTCCACCAACCACAGGTGCACCAAGAGGTCTAAGTAGTGGCTCTAGTCCAGGCCTAGGAATACTACGTGGAGAAAGAGATGGCAAAGTAACTGGTCTTGTAATATAACTTCCTTGGCCACTTCCCGATAAATGTGGTAAATTGAATGGCTCAAAGCTGCTCTCCGAATGAATTGATGCATGATGTGTAAAACCTGTCTTCCCTGCAGTAAATGAACTTGTATTCAAATCTGACTCTCGCATTGTTGGATTAGACATGAACCCAATCTGAGAATCTGAGTTACGGTTTAAGGTAAAGGAACTGAAGTTGTTTGATGGTGGATATCCCCCAAAATATCCTGGGCGTTGATTATCAAAATTGCTCGTCAAATGGAGATTTGAGGATAAAGGTGAATTTTCTTGCAAAGTATTTCGCTGCAGCAGAGAAGAACTTCCTGGCATAACTGAGTGCGTAGATGATAACTGTTGTCTTAGAAGATCATGATGCTGATTACTAGGAAAATCTCTATGAACAGGCGGGAAGCGTAACTCATCTCTGCTGTAAGGATTAGATAACAATTTATCTCTAGACTGTATATCATTTCCTCGGATACGAAGATCTTCTCTAGGCAAATGCTGAAAGTGTAAACCATCTTTAAGCAAAGTGTCAGAAGAAAACCCATTTACTGGAACTTGTGAGGGACCTCTTTGTAATGCATGTGCATGTGAATCATCCCTTAACAAATGAGGAAGATGCTGTTCTTCTCTGAATAAAGATGGAGCTCGTGAATCATTTCTAAACAAAGGCTGGCCACCAAAATCTCGCCTAAAAACTGCTTCTCCACGTAAACCATCCTGATTTGTAGTATGTAAACGTAAATCTTCACGAACCAGAGGAGAACGAAAATCTTGTCTAGGCAAGAGATGGTTCTGAAAACCTTCCCTATTTGCATCTTCTCTCATTAATGTCTGAGATTGAAAGCTTCCTGTTGGAAAAGGACGAGATTGCAAGTTTTCCGTTGTCAAGGGCCAAGATTTCAAGCCATCCAATGAATGAGGCCGTGACCGGAATTCCTCCCCTAGCAGAGTGCGTGACCTGAAGTCCTCCCCTTGGAAGTTTTGGGACCGAAAGTTTTCCCCTGGCATGATCCAAGACCGGAAGTCCTCCCCTGGCAGGATTCGAGTCCTGAATTCCTCCAATGGTGTTGCTCGAGGCCTAAAGTCCTCCCCTGGCAAAGGACGGGACCTGAAGTCCTCTCCTGGAAAGGGACGAGACCTAAATTCCTCCCCAGGCAAAGGATGAGTCCTGAAGTTCTCCAACTGCAAGGGCCGAGACCTGATGTCTTCTACTGGCAGGGGGCCTGATCTGAAATCATCCATTGACAAAGGTCGAGGAGGAAAGTTTTGCCCAGGAAATACCCTCGGTTGAAATCCTTCTCCTACAGGAGGATGGGAACGAAAGTCTTCTTTTGGAACGGGATGAGGTTGAAAACCATTTATTTGGAAGTGTTGAGGTTGGAAATCACCTACTGGGAATGAATTTGATGGTGGCATAGATCGTAAGTCTTCTGTAAATGAGGGCTTTGCCAGTGGCTGAGTTTGAAAATTTTCCATTGGCACTGATTTTGATAAAGCCTGTGATCTGAAATCTTCAAAAGGCACAGGCTGTGATCTGAAATCTTCATGATGCACAGGCTGTGTTCTGAAATCTTCAATGGGCACTGGCTGTGATCTGCTATCTTCATGCTGCAAAGGCTGTGCTCTGAAATTGAAACTTTCTTGAGGAATTGTGAAATCTTTCACTGGTAGAGATATAGCAGGGAATTCTTCTGTTGAAAATTGCTGTGGAGGGATTTCCTCCGAATGAAAAGGTGGGTTTTCTTCAACTTTTGAGGGCTGGGATTGGAAATATTCCATTGGCAAAATCCCTGAAGGAGTACCTCCTCCATTTTGATGCAGAGCTTGTACAACTTCATTTTCTCTAGGAATTGCATTGGGATGGACACTCTCCTCAGGGACCTGGGCATTAGCACTCACATTCATTGCTGGTATCTTTACATCATGATTTTCTGTCCACACTGGCAATCCCTTTTCATTCAATGAAGCCTCATTTAACTCGTTTTCCTTTTCACTTGATTTTTCTTCTAAAATAAGGTCAACTTTATCATTAGAAAGTTTGCCTGGAGATGAACTCTTCACCTGATCTTCCTCTGTTGCAACAGATATTTCTGTGGCAATTTGGGAGCTGTGTATGTCTTGCCCAGTCTCTCTGCCTCTTCTGTTCCTTTCCCCACCAGATGACTTGCTAATATTTTCTGGTGCCTCATGATGGATAAATCTACAAGATGCCCCTCTGAAACACTTACCATCTCTATTAAAATAAATGCATTCTGGAACACTACCCCTCCTCTTTCTTCCCTCCCCTTGTTCATCAGAACGCCTAGATTCAGCTGGAGGTGTCCTGCTCCTTTTTCTCCTTGGCGACCAACTGAAATTTTCACAAAAACATTGGATCAGACCATAAATACAGATATAAAATCCAAACTGAAAACCGTAACATGAGCAAGAACAAAATCATGCAAACCTAGCAGTGATATCATATATCTAAATGCCTGGAGAATAAAATCTAAGCTTCTCAAACCTGCGAGATCTGCTCCTCCTGCCCTTTTTCCTCCGTGGACTGGGACTCCTCCTCCTTCGATGCCTGGCAACAGGAGACAGACTTCTACTCCGACTTCGGGATGTTTTCAGTTCTTTCCCACTATATAAAACACCATCTGAATCGCTATCACTGGCACCTTCCCTTACCAGTCTGCCAAACTCATCAACATTTAGCATTTTGGTCTCTTGGTTTGCACGTTTTTCCAAAGTTGACTCCGCATTTACCTTTTCTTCAATGCTGTTATCTGGTAAAATGGGTGGTGGAGGAATATCTTCTAGAGGTTTATTAGCTTCACTTAAATTGATATATTGTGAACTGGTTTTAACAGCTTCTAATTCCATGCCCTCCGTTTCATGAATTGTATTATCACCACCAATCTCACAGACAGAAACACTCAACAATGGCTTTACACTTTCACAAACAGTAGGGTTTGGACCAAAAGATTCATTTGTTGATAAATCTTTTTCTGGCTCCACATTCATTTCAGTCTCATATTCTTCACTGAAGACAGTGGATGTGTATCCTTCCTTCTGAATAGCTTCTTCATTATTGTGAGGTACTTTCAGTTCTTCACCCAAAGATTCACCGGGACTCATATCACCTGCAGAAGGTTCAGAAGGTGTATGACCAATATTTTTTGGTGAGGATCTGATTAGGTTTGGATCTCCTACACTAGGTCCTTCAGAAACAGATTCAAGCTCTTTTGGTGAATATCTAACTGGACTCAGATCTTCTATATACATTTCCTGAAGACTTTTCAAAGAGGATTCGACTGGACTCAAATCTCCATAGGGTACATCAGATGCATCCTGAAGTTCTTTTGGTGAAGACTGAACAGGACTCAGATCCTCTACATGAAGTCCCGCAGAAGCCTCGCAAAGATCTTCTGGTGAGGATACAACAGGACTCAGATCCTCCACACGAAGTTCCTCAGATCCATGTTCAAGCTCTTTTGCTGGTGATGAAGCAGGACTCAAGTCCTCTACACGAAATCCCTCAGATCCATGTTGAAGCTCTTTTGGTGAAGAATTGGCAGGAATTCCTTTGGATATATACTGCATCTCACTTCTGAATGAGCAAACAGGACTTGCCTCTCGAGCACAAGGCACATCAGAATTATGTTGGAGATTGGATGGGGAAATTTGAACTGGAGTCAGCTCCCCGACACAAGGATTCTCAGATACTTGACGAAGCCCTTCAGGTGAAGATTGAACTTGTACTGAGTGCTCTCCAAAAGCACCCTCTAATGGGTTATGCAACTCCTTTGGTGACGATTGCACTGGACTAAGGTCTTCAACGGAAGGCCTCTTAAATTCAGACTCATGGCACACTTCTGGACAACATCACCATCATATCAGTTATTCTTAGATTTCTCGCTATTAAGTAAAAAGAAGCCATGAATTACAATTCTACAGTCCAAAAGAAACTATAACATTCAATATTTGATAGCATCCAACAATGAGTTCAATGGTACTAATTGTACATTACCTTTAATTGCAATGTTCGTATTAAACTCAGGGTGCATTTAGGTCAATTTCATTTCAATCAGATGTGCTCCAATGAGTTCAAAACAGGACACAAATCCCACCCTTATAGTCAATAATATTACCCCAAATCAAAATCACAAGGTCATGTCTGAAATCGGGGAGCAGATAATTCAAATCCTGTTCGCTATTGATTAGAGACTTTTCACAATAACAGCATTTAGTATTACACAACAAAAGTGATGTAACAGCCAATGTCCATAATGATTGAGATGAGGTCAGCAGTTTGATTCCCTTGAGGAAGTGTCAAAGGATGAATACATCAGAACAGTTATATAGTATATATATAGTACCATAGAAGCAATAATCTACGAAAAATCCCGATTATACCCAAATAATCCTGAATCCTAGAGTCAGCCGATTTTTTCCTGAAAAATCCTGATTCATGAAAAAATTGTTGACCCAATTTTCAGTAACCTTTTTACATTTAAAGCATGTTAAAATCATATTTTAAGTCCTAAAAATTGGCAAAAAACATAAAAAGTCATTGCAAAAACCTACAGAACCCTACAAAAAACTCATGAAATTGACAAATCACTCAGAAATAGGATTGACTCCAGTACAGAAGTGAAGTCAATTGTAGAATCTGCATGGAAACAATTTGTTATTTTGTCCATTTGATTTTCTTTCCAACCTCTGGAAAACCCAAAACAGAGGAGCAATGTTGATCATCAACTGAATTTTAAAGGGCCTCAATCGTCTTAAATTGTGGGGGGCATGTGAGATAGTATAGAAGCATTGAATTTGCTCTAAATCGCAGTTTCAATATGACCCGAGCTCTCTGCACGCCTCACCCCATGGATTCTAATGGGGTCAAATATATAATTAATACTATACACTAATTTAAAATTATACTATTACAGATGGCCCTTTGAGGGGGAAGCAACAAACCCCTAAAATTTATAATTCATATTATACAGTAGTTTCAAAATTTAAATTATTATTGACTATTAATATATATATATATAATAAACTATAAATTAAAAAAATGTAAAATTTATAATGTATATATGATTTTTAAATTATAATTAATATTTTTTATTTTATCATTGACTTTTGTCTACACCTAAAATAGTAGTTGCCAAAGCCAGTTGCTTGCTAATCTTTTACTTGCCAATTGCGATTATGGGATATAAAGCATTGCAATTATGGAATCTGATTTGATAAGAGTTCTCAAAAATTGAAGTAGCCCTACAAAACTCCTTGCCTCAATCAGAATGAAAGTCTTGGATCACTTCAAAATGGTTTCCACTTTTAATAAATTACACTTTTGATAAATTCCTAACAGTAGCCAGATCATTGTCTGATAAATTTTGATCTCAGTAACTTCATAAACTTAGCTAATATTTGATCTCAGACTTAGACAGCTATTTGGTGACTACCCTCTTAAAAAGTTAACTGAATATTCGCCTATGCAATCAGCAATAGACAACTATTTGGTGACTGCCATCTTAAAAAGTTAACTGAATATTTGTCCATGCAATAAACAATATGAATAAAACAACAAAATCTATTTTCTACAATTCATAAGTTAAATTCTATTTTATTTTCTCTTTATATGTCCATGCTATGAAAACACCTTTAAGTTTTAAAAATAGTGCTATGTAATTATCTGGGGTTCGATTGTGGAAAAATTTTTAACATCAACGTTTCAGATCACACTCCGTGATCCATCCACAGATTGTAATCCGAAACCTTGATGTTTAAAAATTTTACACAATCAAATCCCAGAAAATTACATAGAACTGATATGGGTTGTGGAAATCTAACAGCTTTGATTTAAAAAATAGTTTTTCTCTTTTTCTACAAATTTTTTACTTCTTTTGAAAAACCATGTTTCCACTATTTTTTCCTGAATTTCTGCCAATATTTTCAACAAATCTTATACTTTGGATTTGCTGATTAATTCCCCAAACAGTTTTTGCTCCTATATACCTTAGGCACAAATTTATACTCCTGATTCAAAGCTCCTGTTAAGGCTCAAAAGCATTTAGAATTCCAAAAGACAGATATTTAATAAAGAAAACTTTTGTTAAAAGCTAAAAGTGGTGGACTAAGTTCACCAAACCTCCTGCCACTAATGAATGCTGAGAGGTGTCTATGTGCTAAGTGGGTTGTTGTGCTGTGTAATCATCACCAGCATACATAAAAAAACATTTCTAGAAAAGCAAACACTGAAAAATCATCTACCATGGGATGGAATGCACATCAAATTAAAAGTTTTTCACAAGAGCTAGGGCCCACATTGAATTGAACTGTCTTTGACAAAAGCATTGGTTTCTTTTTTAATCCTGCATTTAATTTTAACAAAGAATTCAAAGCCAGTACTGAGACATTGACTATAAAAATTTCTAAAACCTACCCAAAAACTACCCGACCCAAAAAGCCCTAACAAACCCACTACAGGACACGAAAGAATAGAGACCTCCGCCAAACATTTAGCAAGTTTTTCATCTAGTTTCAAAGCTAAGCCACAGAATGGCTTCAATTTTTATAATTCAAACAGAACTTGCAGTCACATTTTTTCTATTGCTTCCACCCTTGTTCTTTGAACCAGATTTGCAGTCAAGGTAAGCAAGAACTATGGCTAACAAAGTTCAAATACATGCAAAAATGCATATGACACAAAGGATGCACACAAATTCTGAACGAGCCAGTCAAACAGAAGTCTTTGTATTTATTCTCGAATCCAAGAGTTAATTCATCATGCCACACTTCAAACATATCATGGCCAGATTGCACAGTTCACTGTATGCGTCAACACTTCATATTAATATATTATGTATCTAAAAACTCTTCCTAAACTATAATGGAATATAAAATAGAATAAGTGATACCACAAAAAAAAAGAGTGTAAATGAAAAGCTACTAAAATTGAATAGAAGTTGCAAAGGAAAAAGCATTTATTTCATACAAATAGAAGAAATATCTGACTAAAATAATACACTACACCATTTATGACATACTGCAAAAAGGCTAAACAAAATAAAGAGTAATAATCACCTTCCATTTCTGTGTCCGTAGCTGCAGGAGAATTTGAGACATCTTCCAAAGTAATCCCGAACAACTCACTGTGATTTGTAGTACCAGACAGCGGGAATGCACCTGCACGCTCCTTTGCTTCTGTTTCCTGCTGCATTTTCAATTCTGCAGTGCACTTCATCTTCATCCACTGAAAATAAGCGAACCCAATGGAAGCATCACTACCAGGCTCCCCACCAAACAAAAAGGCAAATTTGGGATTACCAGCTTCCCTGGCTCGAGCCATGCTCTCAAACTCCGGTCCGTTTCTAATTATAAACTGACATAGAGTTTCAATATGGTTTACAACTTCTTCATCCACGGGTTTTGGTGGAGGTGGTGGAGGTGGAGGCAATGAATGTGACTGAAACTGAGGATGGGCCTGATCCGTATCAGAAGTCTTTTCTGCTAGTGCATCTGTTGGTGCCTCAGCCGGGTCTTCGTTTTGTGAACCATAAAGTGGTGATGCAGGTGGTGGAGGCGGTGGCGGAGGAGGTGGAGATGAAGGTGGAGGTGGTGGAGATGGAGGTGGCATGGGTGGGGGAGGGATAGCACCTCCTGGAGGGAAAACAGTAAATGAAGGTGGTGGAATTGGAGGAGGAAGCACAGAAGTGCCTCCCGGAAGTGGAGGAGGCCCTCTAGGTAAGGGTCCCGGTGGCGCCACAAAGGAAATAGGTGGTGCTTGATATGGGAGAGGGGCAAGTGTTCTTGCAGGCGGTCCAGGTGGCATTGAACCTGGTGGCATCCCGGAGGGCATATGTGCAGGAGGCAGACCAGGTGGCATAGCATGATTCATATTTGGCGGAGGCCCAAATCCAGGGTGCTGATGCTGTTGCTGCTGTCCACCCGCGAATGGAGGTTGATGCATAGGAGGGCCCATTCCTTGCATTACAGGACCAAATTGCCGATTCATGTTTATCATCCCTGGAGGCGGACCTGGCGGTCCTGGAAGCTGGTGTCCAGGAGGCCGTTGTCTAAATTGAGGAGCATTCCTTGGAGGTCCATACATTTTGAATCAAACTGTCTGCAAAATAACAGATGCCAGGTTCCTTATTTCATTGTCCATGCCCCTTTATAACCCTAAATTTCCATATCTCATAACACCAAGCAATATAAAGCCTCCATACCATTTAAATTTTCTCAGTAGCAGAAGTCCAATTCCAAATCACTCCACACTGATTCTAATGTGCCCACATTCGCAATCTGCCAATTATAAATTGTGAAGGGAGATACAAAACCAAGGAATAGTTCAAAAATATCCTTCCAGGTCCGCGATTAATAATTTCTTCTTTCCAGGCGCCCGTTGGACTGTACCGAGCGACAGAAGGTCATTCGAAGCAGGTTTTTCAGAGGCTACGAGGTCCGTGAGAGTCGAAAAAGCTTTGGCGGCGTAGATTTTTTAAGAGAGTGTGTGCAGAGAATAATAGGAGCAAAAGAATCACAGTAACAATTCAAGGCAATGTGATTTTTTATTTAAATGATTTTTGATGTTCGGGTGCGAGTCGAGCCACTTCCCCGGGACAAACATGGAAGCAACCTTTAACCTAAATTGTATTTAATTAATAATTAATAAAGATTAATTTTAAAGAAAAAGGTAAAAGTAGTTTTTAAAAGTAGTTCTCAAGTAAGATATAATTTGGAATATGAGAAGAATAATAGAAAGCAAAGTAATTGTTGTGATGAATCCGATTCTCATTTTAAATTTAGGATGGGTGTAAGAAAATGAATAATGGAATTTGAGTTTAGTAGAAAAAATATTCATATTAACATATTTTAATGGAAATTATTTTGTACATATACACTATATTTTATATTAAATATATACACTATATTTTATATTAAATATAGAAACCTTGAAGAAAATATTGAAGTAATTTCTAAACATAAAACTTGAAAAATATATATTGTTTAAAGTTTGCAAGCTTAAAGACAATAAAAAAGATTATGAAGCTTGTTTCATTAACTCTTGAGATGGTATATATTAATGGTTATTCTTAATATTATCATTTTGTTGTTTTTGTTATTCTTGGTTTTGTGTTGTATTTTAATGATATGTGTTGTTATATTTGTTTATTATTCGTGTTGTTGTATTTCTTTATAATATTTGAACAATCTTTTTATGACTACAGTTTTCTTTATAATCTTCAGTTCTTATTCAATATTATACAATATGAAAAGGGGATCACATAAAAGGGCTAATTACACTAATTCATATAGCACATTCCAATGCAAAACAACCTCAAGACAAATATGATTAACACCACTTATTAAGAAAGATGGTAATACAATATATGTGCTTGAAAGGTTTTTATTCCTTTTGTTGCTTAAAATTGAGAAAGAGAGGAATGGAAGAGACTAAATAAGAGTATATCTAATCTAATCCAAATAAAAAGAAGATGTCAAAGGGAATGGAGAGGAATTTGAACATGCACTAGGAAATGAAATAAGAGAAGTGACTTTTTAGAGTTCAATTCATTATTGTTGGAATCCCAAAAAGACTTGTAACTGCATAATTGAGATCTTAAGACCTACATCTTTTTGCACCTAAAATTTTACTAAATGGTGGGAGGCACAGGACACCAATGACATTTTGTACCCTAGGTTTTGGTCTAAAATTCATATGGGTGTTTTGTATGGTCCTGATCTTTCGAATCTCGTCCAACAGCTCTGTAACCTGTTCCTACACACGAAAAAAATGGGGAAGAAGGTTGGTTAAAGGGATTTACCTTAGTCAAACTTCTATTTAGGAATCAACTTTGAAAATGAAAGTAAATTGCATAAGGAAATATGAAATAAAAGCTAGATTTGAATTGTAAATCACCTTATACCTTGATGATGCAATGCTTCTTTGGATGCAATCACAAGTGTTCATGCAATAGCTTGATCCAAAAAGAAAACATGAAAGAAATATCTTAAATGATGGATATTGTAGTTTTCCACAATGCTTAATGAAGAAG
This sequence comes from Chamaecyparis obtusa, assembly GCA_027943335.1. Lineage (NCBI taxonomy): Eukaryota > Viridiplantae > Streptophyta > Pinopsida > Cupressales > Cupressaceae > Chamaecyparis > Chamaecyparis obtusa. The sequence goes on from BSBK01002038.1 coordinate 518,478, forward strand.
AAGATGATTGCTTTGAAAATTGAAGACTTGGATGCTCGATTGTTGAAGATATTTTGAATTCTAATTCATTGATTGATCATGAATGCTTGAAAACTTGATAGTGCATGCTGACACTTGATAATAAATACCAAAATGAGGAGAGATAGGGGATTTATATACTAAATCCATCATTTTGGGGGTTAAAACTCAAGCAAGCTAACCATATAATCAAATCTCTTATAAATACCCCGACATAGGGCCTTGGGCCAAATATAGGCCTCAATCCTCAGGGACAAAATGTCATTGGCATTTTGTACCCTCCAATTAGGACTCAACTTTGGACTATGGGACCTGGAAAGTCAGCATGTGCAATATTTTTAGGTATAGCTCATTTCAAGGTCGGGAGAGAAAATAAAGGCAATAAATGGTAAGATAGGGCCTAGGAGATGAAATTAATTATTTGATTGGAGGAAAAAGAGAGGAACACACTTAGAAATGATGTCTAACCTCTAGTTTTGAATAAATCAAATCAATATAAGACTTATAATATTAATTTGAAGTCCAATAAGTGTTAGGAGAGCATGAAATCAATGTGGGAACCCATATATACTAAATTGGGGCTAAAATGAGCACCTAATTAAGGGTGCTTATTTTTTAGGATAGTAAATCTAGCCCCCACTTCAACATAAGGATGAGTCCACCTCATGCTCATGGTAAAGTAGAAGAAAGAGAGAGAAAGATGAAAATCATGGGCAAATTGCAATGAGATAAGATATCGTTAACTTGAAGGATACGAGCCCCCAAACTGATCTTAACTTGTACATCCATATGCAAGAACACATAAAACAAAAACAAAAACCTAAAGCTTAATAAGATTCTAAGTCAATTAATTGAAGATACCTTGCGAAAGAAAAATGTCTCAACTACTAGCATCATGCTTAGAAAGCTATTGCAAAAGTACAAGTGGTCACCTAAAAATAGAAAGAGTGCACATCAATGATAAGATAAGACGACGTGAGCCAATCAACTAGCAAAGTGTGGTATGTTATGAAATCATGGACAAAAGAGAAAAGATACCCATAGATGATACAGGCTAGCCAATTGTGTTATGTTGCATGATCCATGAAAGAGAGAATAAGAGAGAGAGGTGGGGAAATAGTCTAGAACAAATTGTGTTATGCTAGTTCCACCCATCAAAGAGAGTGTAAAGAGGGAGTTGATGGTCTAGAGCATGCTAGTTAACTCATGGAAATATCTGTAAATGAGAGGTTGAAGGGTCTAGCAAACTATGTTATGTTAGTCAAATTGTGAAAATGATAAGTCAAATGGTTTAGCAAATTGTGTTATGTTAGTCAACCAATCTTGAAAATGTATGCAAAGAAGAGGTCAAATGGGATAGCAAGTTGTGTTATGCTAGTTCAACCAATCCTAAGGATAGCCAAGGAAAGCACTATATCCAAGGAAATATGCCAAAAATGTATAAAGGAGAGTGATTCGGCCTTAGAAAATTGTATTATGCTAGTGTACTCTACCTGAAATGCTTAAAGTAAATAAAATATTTTCAATAAGGAGGCAATATATGCCACCCCATAAGATGAAAAAAGAGGACTATTTTGACATCTTAAGGAAAAGAGAAACAAGGATAAAGCACCTTTTAACACAAAGGAGGTATCCCGCAAGCAACACCCAGTCCAAGCCAAAGAGGTCACATCTCCTATGATGTCAAGGGAGGGATGAATGCAAAGAGATACCATGCAAGAAGTGTAAAAGGGATCCTTTTGAAGGATGTTAAAGAGATGTGTGGAATAAGAAGGGAAGATTTCACACATTCCCCATTTCTAGGTAAAGAGATTCTTGAGGAAGAGTGACACACTTTTAGTCCCCAAGATAAGGGATTTGTTTACCGTGGATACCCAATTGTGAATAAGGAAAAGGTTATGATCCAGGATGCATATCTCTTATATATGAGAGAATCCCTAATGTAAATAAATAATTCCATGTAAGATTATATATCATGAGATTAAAAGGTTTGACTTAACTAAGAGAAAAGTGGATCCTTAAGAGAAGGGTGAGAGAGATTGAAAATACTACCCTTGCCCCCCAAGTGGACATACAAGAATAAGGTGAAAGAGGATCTATTATGTTACTCGCAAAGTATGATCACACCTGAAAATTGTGCCACCATGCATGACAATGAACCCCTAGAGGATAGGCTAACAATGTCACATAGTGTGGAGCAACATAATAGGAACTTAAATATTATTTAAAGAAATCAAATTTGGATATTAACTCATTGTGACACGTTATGTGAATGATACCATAGTCATTGAGTTTTTTAATTCTATAATGCAAATCTTGATATTCATTAGTAGAGTGGTCATGGTATTAGAGATACATGCAAAGAGGGAGATTAATAAGATTTTGACTATGCTTCTTTTTGTGTTCAAGTCGAGTAATCAACTTGGCATGAAGAAGGTTAAACAAAATGATTTCTTTATTCAAGCTAGATACAAAAGAAATGTTAGATGATAAAGGAGGCGATGTTGACAAAGGAGAAGATTTGAAACCTTTTGCTTCCATGGGTTTATCATGAGTCTCAATTCTTTATTGCACACATCATAAACCATGTTGGAGATTATGAGTTGAATTGTTTTGAGAATCGGGTTGGACAAATGAGGCACTAGGTCCTTTGAAGGTTCTTGTGTTAAAGTTAGTAATTTTTTATTGAATCACAAAAGATAGTGTAAAATATAATGACCCCCAATCATCATCTAATAGGGCACTTGTAGGATAATTGTTACTACAATTGATGGTGATGATGATGAAGACCGACTAAGATCAGAGGTATACAAGATAGTATAAAGATTAGATCAGTTACTATCTTGTCATCAATGTCAAGCAATTGATATCTAATTTATATTGCATTATCATATCATTCAGAGTATGATATAAGTTGAATGAGTTAAGGAGAATAAGAAGTTGAATGTTGTGAAGATGAAGAACTTAATTGGGCAACTGATACAGATCAAACAACGTTAATATTATGTTGATATAATTATTTTCTACCTAATATATGATTATATCAAGTCGGTAAAGAATGTTAAAGAAGATTAATCAAATCGATAAGTAAAACAATTTTGGCTACCAAGAAGAAAATGGCATTCAAAAAAAAGAAAAAATTCATTCGGTAAGAGAAAAGTAAGTTTTAGTTTAGGCAAAGGAACGCAAGACACTGAGTAGAAGGTTTCAGTCATCGACTGAAGTTAACCGAAATTCAGTTGAAGAGAAGAATTTAGTCATCGAGAAAGGAACATAAATTAAATACAAGGATTAGAACAATATTTAATGTTGAGCTATGATGAGCTGGAAGATTCTAATGATGAGGAAGAGTTAGTTAGAGAGATCTACGATTAGGAAAATTCATGATGATGATCTACGATACAAATCTAAGTGGCTAAAAGAGAAAGAACAAGTTTCAAGAAAGTTCAAGTTCCAAGATGAAGGTAAAACATGTTACCGAGATCTATATTCATTTAATAAGTTTGTGAAATGAATTGAACAGATGAGATTAATCAAAAGAAAACATGATAAAGGAGATTAAGAGACAAAATAAAGTATATATAAAGGATAAATTTGTATGAACAAATGGCTTGCAAATTGAAGGGTTATTCAATCACCGACTGATGTAGTGAAGAAGGAAAAGGTTGAATTTTAAGTCAATAAGCAAAATTTGATGAAGTGTTGAAGCCAGTGGAAAGTGAAGGATTGAAGTGAAGATAAAGAGCCCACAAAGGATTTGATTATGCAAAGGATAGTTTTGGATTTGCAGTTCAATATATTCATTGTTGCTTATTAACATTTGTAAAAGACAAATCTCTTAACCGAGTGGACTTAACAGTCTTATTGTGAATTCCTTGCAAAAGGTAACATTCTAAAGAGTATTTGAAGACCTTTAACCATGCCACTCCTAACAAGGTGAAGATACTAATAGATCTGAGGCAAATCCCTTGACCGGGTCACACCTTGCAGTGTGTATTGTAATCTTTAACAGGATTGTCTCTTAACCGAGCATACTTCAAAAGAGTATTTTATTTAGTGGGTGACAATTACCACAATGGTTTTTTCCCAAAGCTGGGTTTCCACGTTAAATACTAGTGTTATATGTGTTGAATGATTTGTGTGATTGTTATTGTTGATTGTAAAAGTTTATTTACTATTATCGGTAAATAGTGAATTGTGTCTGACTGAGTTGACACCAAGTTTAATCAGAGAAAGTTTTAAGGTACAGAGAATGAAGGATTACTGATTCACCTCCTCTCCATAATCCAACAAGAATAAACATATTTAGGAGGGGAAGATGTGTTTTGTTTAAATGGTGTAGGAATAGAAGGAGAATGAAATTCAAATTTGTAAGCAATTTTGGATTTTATCATCAACAACAAGGGTATGCATGATGTTGTTATAAATGAACTTTACTTTGTGATGAAGTGTTCAAGGAACAAAATGCATGGAATGTATCCACAGTCGTCCTAAGAGAAGATTATAATTAAGAGCACAAGTCATGACATGAATAATTGTGGGTAAAATTACAAGACCTACCTTAATAGGTAAAGTAATAATACCCATAGTTGTCTTAGAAACACTGTCAAATTCATGGATAGGAATAGAATTAGGTTTGATTAAAGAAAAAATTGCATTTATCTTGTATAACAAGTCAATGCTACAAACATTAAGACCATATACATGATCAATTAAATTTATTTAAATAAGGTTTTCATTGATAAGAACAACCACCATAAGAGAATCATGTTGATGTTGAATTTCGTTAGAAGGCAAATCATCTTGAGAAAATGTGATTTGAGATTTTTTATTGGTTGCATTCATGCATTCTATTATAGAAGTTATATTGTATTGCCTAAGAGGTGAGACATACACATTTCTCAAGGCTTGTTGTAACACTTCATGATAAGTAGGTGAAGTTTGAAGAAGCTCCCAAAGAGATATATTGGTATGAGTAACATAGAGTTGTTCTACTAAATCATACTCCTTTCCAAGATTTTAAGGGAGACAGGGTGCAAAAGGATACACCAATTGAGAAGCAGGACGAGAAGGAGGAACAACTAAAGTTGTAGGTTGTCATCTTATAAGTGTTGGAAACCAAATGATAGTTGGGTTTTTGAGCACCTTTTACCATAATGACTGGTTTATTTTGATTTTGAGAGATATCTTGACAAAGATGAACAAACACCCTGGGATTTTCAGTTCCTAAAACATTGACAACATTGAATTGATCGATCCCTTGATTATTCAAGGTTTTCTCACTAGAAGGGATAGTTTCAAGGAAAGTAGTAATGATATTATCCTCTTCTTCCAAGGTATCCTTATGAGTAGGACAATCACTAGAATGGATATTAGGGACTTCCATTAATGCTTCATCTCTAAAATATCATACATGAATGTGTCCTCTCAAAAGGGAGCAAAAGAAATTTCAACCACAATATCATCCTTTTTTAACAACGTTGCTTCAAGAGGGAGAGAATAGTCAACATCATTATCTATTGGTTCATCCCAAATAGGGAGATCATTGTGAGTAGAAATAGAAGAAACTTTAGGATAAGGATGATCACAATTCATTGAAGCTTCATTCCTAAAGGGAAGGTCATAGAAATGAATAGAAGGTAAAGTATCACAAGGGGAATTATCAATTTTCGGCAAGGTATTCTTATGGGGGAAGCACATATTAGGAAAAGAGTTAACATCAATCTTCAACATGACTTATCCCCAAAGAGAGAAATCATTGAAAGAATGGTTAAAAGTATCTTCTTGCCTCAATATGTCCTCATTGGAGAGGAGGATCCTTAGGAGAGGGATAAAGTGATAAAAGGGATGCTAAACCACTATCACCTTGAGAAAATATATGTATTGTAAAATTAATCTAAAAGGAAATCATGCACATGAAACAACAACAAAAAATTGTTTTTGTCTTTTTTTTTCATTAATGCAAATACATAGGATAATACAATGTAATGCATACAAATATAAATGTACAATATGTATGTGTACCATTGTAAACTGTAAGCACCTAAGTGGTGTACAATTTCATGATTGTTTAGCATCTACCTTAGTGTGTTCTCATTATAGATTGCATAATAGGACTTCATAATTGCACTTAATGCACACCTAAATTTGAATATGGGTCCTATATCTCTTTAATATTGCTCAAAATTGATGCAGTCAAGGCTGCTGGATCCAATTAAGGACTGACCAACCTTGCAGCCAAACCAATATGCAACGAAAATACACACTAACAATAACATATTTGAAACAAAGTAGAAGTCTGTATTCATCAAATCACCGATTACATGCAATGTGTCGGGCTGTAAGGCCTTCCTAGTTACGACCAAATACAAAGCAAGTAATAGTCTACAAGATCTCACAGGATCTAAATCCTTCCCCAACATCTAGATTCAACTAGTCTAGGTCTACAATACACATCACACTGGTAGGCACCCAAGAAAGATCTAAACTTGTACTCAAACTTCCAAGCAATCTTCCTGCTCCTAAGCTCGCAGGCGACTAACTTTTCCTTTCCACCATCTCCTTCCCCTAAACAACTACCCAAGCAACTTATAAATATTGTTTCCCAGCCATAAGTTGACTGATGAAACAATAAACCCTTACAAACAAATATTAAATTCTAAAACATTAGTCGGCTCTCACATAGCCTTACAAAATAAATAAACTCTCAAAGATGGCCCCAACGGTCATTAGATCCATATAGAAGAATGCAACATGCCAGATCTAAGTCCCCACACGTCCAATGGTCAATCCATAACATGAAGAGCGTGACCCAAATCAATGGAACTAGTTGGCTAAGTCGATCCAACAAAATAATCCAATCAATAAGTAAGAACACCGAGCACCAGTTGACCAACCATGCCAAGCATGATTGAGGAATGCAGTTATCGTCAAGCGCCAAAGAACCGACGCCTTTAGTCACCGAGCGTTCTTCAGAGACTAAGCACCCCGGTAACCAAATAAACTGAGCAACCAGTCTCCCAAACTAAGCAAGAACTCCACCAAACGAAGACCAAAACTAACAATCTACCCTCAAAGACAAACATATTTTAGGTTGATACAGGATTGCCAAGAATCCTAGGATGCTCCTGCATTAGACACCCCAGGTAAGAAAGATTTTCTCATAAGGAAATCAGGAATGCCTCAAGGGAATTAGAACAGGTATGCCAAATCTATTCTTAACCCATATCTCTTTTTGTCCTTCATCCCAAGTAGTCTTCACTTCATCCATTGTCTCATGCAGAAAGTTCTTCTGCTTTCCATTTTGCTTATCCTTTCGGTCGACAACTGATAGCAACTGACTCTGACCACTACCGATCACATTAGTGCCTCAGTAAGGTTCATCCTCTTCAGATTCCTCAACCAACTCAGTATCATCTGCATCTCTTTGTGTCACAAATGTCACCATCTGTTGTACCATCTTTGCCAGCAAGACCATCTATTTCTTAATCTCAACAAACTCTTCAGAGATATCATTATCCTTCTCCTTCAAACTATACTTAACAGGAATAGGTTCATCAACCTTGTGCTCTTGAGGTTTGTCATAAGGAAAACACCTAGTAACTCCACATCCCTTAACCTCTGTCTCCTGTAAAGGTATTAGCTTATGCTGAGCTTCTTCATGCCTAATCACATAGGTATTAGCATGACCATCAAATAACATATTTCTATCAAACTGCCAAGGTCTGCCGAGCAACAAATGACAAGCATCCATAGGCAATACATCACACAATATCTCATCATGGTAAGATCCAATCTGAAACTTAACCAAGCATTGTTCTTCAACTCTAACCTTAGAAACATCTTGTATCCAACTAATCTGATAAGGATTGGGATGTTTCCTTCTTTCCAAATTCAACTTACTGTACACTCAAAATGTGCACTTCTCCAAGTCATTACTTCCAAGAGAATCCATGGATTGGAAACCTTGAGAAAGTGACCTAGAGCTCCCTAGGCATGGAGTCACAAGGATGTTTAGAATGCTCTTAGCTAGAGCTATTAAGCCTATAACCTTGCTAGTAAACCACAGAATGGGAGATTCAATGAGACAAGGGCAAGAATGTCAATATCCTCAAGAATCAAAATGAGAATGCAATGCAATGCTATGCTAGAAATGAAGAATGCAACCAAGCTATGAAAATGAAAGTATTACAAGCCTTGCTAATTAAACTATGTGAGTTAAGCTAGAACATGAAAGGAAAGTAAACTAAAATGCCATGAAAGCTAAGCTATGATGCACGAATGAAAGCTAGAATGCAATAAGATCTTCAAAGCTCCAAAATCACCAAGAAATCCTATAGCATAAGATTAGTATGAAAGAATTGGGGATCTTTGAATGAGAAAAGAGCTCTTCTTTTATAGAAAGTGAGAATTAACGGACGATGGAGATTAAGAGGCAAAAGATTTGATCAAGGGTGGAGTTTGAAAGTGGGAGCAATCCATGTGCACAAGTCTCCTCTAATAAGAAAGAAGTGTTGACTTTTGAGCCTCATGTGAGACTAAAAGACTTTTTCTCCTTTTTATAAAATAGGAATAATGCTTTATTTGTGCAACTTAGGATAAGGGGAAAGTGGGGGATTTTTATTTAATAAAAGGGGAGGGAATTCCTTTTATTTAAATAAAGACTTAGGATAAAATGGTTAGCTCATAGAATATAATCGAATAAATGATAGAATTAGGATTTGATCAAGGAAATTGATTTAATTTTGAAAATATTGCAAAGCATTGATTCAGGAAATTGATAAATTGAAGAATGGGGCCCAAAGTCTAGGTGACCATTTTAGGGTGCATACATTTGCCCCTCTTTAACTAATGTGAGATCGATTTGGGATCACATGTAGTCAAAGAATGAAGTTGAAATGTGAGATCGATTTGGGATCACAAAACAACCCAGACGTGTGTTCGACGGATGGGAACACATCAAGACAAAGATAAGATGATTGAAAAAGACAAGGCCAACACACCCATAAATAGGTAATTGTCAAGTCTTAGATAAGGTTTAATTGACAGGTTTGATCAAGCTAAATCAAGGATTGAAGTTTGATAGGTACTACCCCCTTGTGATCAAAATCGAAATGAGATAGAGGAGAAATAGTAAATTGATAAATTTGATCAAATTGAACTAAAAGATAAGGTTCTTGATGTAAGATGAAAGATATAAGGATCACAAAACCAAGGTAGATCATCAAGCATGAAAGATTATGCCCCAAAGTCGAATTAGAAGAAAAGAAGTGGGGTGAAAGTGAATGGAAGATCGAAGTTTGGAAGAGGTGAAAAGAAATGAAGAGAAGAAAGAGAATTTGCCTGAAGAAAGAGAATGCCTCAAAATCAATCAACTGTTTAAGATAGGAAATTTCAATTGAGATCACAAAAGAAGATAAAGAAATGGAGATCAAAACGTGACCACAGTTGATTAAAAGTCCAAAAGATGGAAGGAGAGCTCTCGCCATATGCAAGATGCAAGACTAAACTAACATGAACTTAAGAATGCAAGCTACTATGAAAAGTGGTTTACTTGCAAGGTCACAAAGCCATTAGACTCTAATAATCATCATCGAGCTTTATTGGTAGCGTCGCAAGATCATACAATACACACTAGTATGACTATGGGTATATGAATATGATCTGTATCAGATAGATATGTGGGAATCCTACCTAGGCATTAAAGACATGTAGGTCAAGATGACTAGTGCAGTGAGGTCCCCTAAGTTTGGTATAGCAAGATTATGCTCACATCGAGACACAAGAAAGTCAAGATGACTATAAGCATGCACTTGCGAAAAATAGTCAAGGATAATACATTGTAGATCCTAGTGTCAAGTGGAACAAGCATAAATGCTCATGATAGTTGAGATCAACAAAATATACCCACAAGCAGAAAACAAATAAAACATGTCCTTATGCCCCTAGTCTTCTAGTCATGCATCATCGAAAACTATTTAGGGAGAGAACACTCATCAAAGAAATTATCATAGACAACACACAAAGAAATAAAGTCAAACAAGTCTCAGCGAGTCAAGTGTTTAAGTGTGTGTGTGTGTAGGTCATAGAATCAAACTTTAAGTATTGCATCTACCAGTGGAAAATATTGTATCATTCGAGACTGCGGGTAGAATATCTGATAAGTGTTAAGAAACACTTGACGCTAGGAAAGTGTTAAAAAACACAGTTGGGGTGGTGTTGAAAAACATCGTTTGCAAGATGTCCTTAAAGACTAACACATCCAAGAGACCGAAGCTAACACAATTATGCCCCCTAGACAAAGACAAAGACCAATTCCAAACCAAGGCAACAAGGACAAGGCATGATGGAGAAAGGCTAAGTGTTGAGGATGTGTGCTAAGAAACAAGGGTGCAAAGGCCTCAAGTAGCGCTTGTTTCTAGGTTTTCACCACTTGATAGATTTTTTTGATTTTTTCAATTTTTTTGTATTTTTGCTACCAAGGCGCCTATTTCCAAGTTTTCACCAAGGCACTTTTTCTATTTTTTTTGAAATTTTTTGCAAATTTTTTTTTTTTTTTGTATTTTTTTAAGGACTTTATATGCTTTTTAGGATTTTTTCAACATCATATATGAATTTTTTTTAGGATCAATAAATATGTACAAAGGATGCCCCCAGACAGAACAGGCATCATGGATAGAACTTCTTCAAGTGCAAGATATTGATAGGATTAGGGAGTTGTTCTCCCTCTGCAGTAGATAACAAACAAGCACCTGTCCCAAAAGTAGCAATAATGATGTAAGGTCCAAGCCAATTAGGTTCAAATTTTCCCTTTTGATCTCTATGTTGTTGATTCTTAGGATTTTCACGTAGGACAAGATCTCCCACTTGGAATTCTCTAGGCCGAACCTCTTTGTTGAAAGCTTTGGACATGCACTTTTGATAGACCCTCATATGGTCAAATGATGTTTTACGCTTCTCATCTAGAAGTTATAGCTCTTGGAGTCTCATGGCACGATAGTCTTCATCTGTAACTAGACCTTTGAGGGAAACTCTAAGTGAAGGAATCTCAACCTCTAAAGGTAACACTGCTTCAGCACCATAGGTAAGGGCAAAAGGAGTAGCCCCTGTAGGAGTATGAATACTTGTTCTATAGGCCCACAAGGCTGGATTTATTGTTTAAATTCCAATCTCTACCATTCTTATGAACTGTTCTATGGAGAATTTTAAGAATGGTTTTATTCGAAGCCTCTGCTTGACCATTTCCTTGCGGGAAGTAAATGGAGGACCAATGTTGTTTAATCTTGAATTGTTTGTAGAGTTGCTTAAGGTCCTTATTTTTGAATTGACCTCCATTGTTAGTGATAATCTCAAAAGGCACTCCATATCGACAGATGATATGGTTCAAGATGAAAAGAGAAACTGTCTTGCCTGAGGCAACAGAAAGTGGGACAACTTCTACCCATTTGGTAAAGTAGTCAGTAGTAGTGATGATAAATTTGTGTCCACCTAATGAGTTGGAATGAATCTGACCAACAAGATCAAAGGCCTAGCACTGAAATGGTCAATGAGATATAGAAGGAATAAGCTCCCTACTTGGAGCATGTATCAGGTTACCATGTTTTTGACACTTTTCACAAGATTTGGCAAAAGCTACTGCATCCATCTGCATGGTAGGCCAATAGTACCCTACCCTAAGCAACCTTTGGGCCATGGCAAGACCATTGGAATGTCCCCCATAGATGCCCTCATGAATGTCAACTAATGCTTGATCAGATTCCTCCTTTTCTAAGCATCTAAGAAGTGTCCCATCTAGACCCCTCCTATACAAATCACCAGAGATAAGGGTATGGCGAGAGGCATTTTAGGTAAGGTTTCTCTATTTAGAGCAGTTAAAGGTGTCAAGGATAATGCCATCATGAAGGTATGAGTAAATGGCACAATATCAGGATGATTCATGACCAACAAGGGTACAAATGACATGGATTTCTTGGGAGTCATAGATAGGATAATGTATCTCTTCCACTAGGAATTCAAATATGGACTCATGTTGCTCTAACTAGAGAAGTGAAGCAAGTGTAGCCATAGCATCGGTTGCTTTATTTTCTACTCTAGGGATTTGTTGAAATGTGACGAATGTGAAGTACCATCTCAATGAATTAACCATTTTCTTGTAAGGTACCAGTTTTTCATCTTTTATTTGATATTCTTCATTAACCTGGTTGATTATCAACTGTGAATCCCCATAGATATGTAGCTCTGTGATTCTCCATTCTATGGCCATCTTAAGCCCATTTTTCAAAGCTTCATACTTTGCAATGTTGTTTGTACATGGGAACAATAGTTTGTATGACTTAGGAATCATGTAACCATGAGGAGAAACAAACAACACTCTAGCTCCTGAGTCATTTTGCATAAAAGAGCCATCAAAGAACATCTTCCATGTTCTCTCAGTCATGTACATAAGGTGCTCATTTGGAAAGGAAACTTGAATAGGCACACTATCTTGAATTGGGAAATCAGCCAATTGATCAACTATGGCTTGTCCTTTTATAGCTTTACACTCAATGTATTCTATGTCAAATTCTGAAAGAATCATCATCCATTTAGCAAGTCTACCTGTGAGGGCAGCCTTACCGAGCAAATACTTGAGGGGATCAATTTTTGCTATGAGGTGTATTGTGTGCACAAGCATGTAATGTCACAACTTTTGGGAAGAAAACACCACTGCAAGGCAAGCTTTTTCAATACTGGTGTAATTAACCTCATATAAGACAAGCATATGGCTGATGTAATATATGGCTCTTTCTTTCCGATTTTCATCAAGTTGAGCCAGTAATGCCCCCAAGGAAGATTATGTTGCTGAAACATATAGGATGAGTGGTTTTCCTAGGATAGGAGGCATTAAAATAAGAGGATTTGCCAAATATTGCTTGATTTGGTCCATGCTCTTCTGACAATCCTCATTCCAGATACATTTAACTCCTTTATGCAAGTTCTTATTGAGAGGTTGAGCTCTGTCTACCAGTTGTGAAATGAACCTCCTTATAGATTGAAGGCATCCTTGAAGACTCCTCATTTGACTGATGGTTTTAGGAGGTGGCATATCCATAATTGCCTGGACTTTTTCAGGGTCTACCTCAATTCCTTTTGCTGAAATAATAAATCCCAGAAATTTTCCAGAGGTAACACCAAATGCACACTTTTTTGGATTTAATCTTAATTGAAACTGCTCCATGTGATCTAGAATGACTTCTAAATCACCTAAGTGTGTGTCCCTTTTCTTAGATTTAGCCAATGTGTCATCCACATAATCTTCCATATTCTTATGCATCATGTCATGAAAGATAGTTGTCATAACTCGTTGGTAGGTAGCTCCTGCATTCTTTAATCCAAATGGCATAACGTTTTAGCAATAGGTACCCCATGCGCAAGTGAATGCAGTCTTTTCCTGGTCTTCAAGAGCTATCTTGATCTGATTATATCCAAAAAAACCATCCATCAATGAATAGATCTCATAACCCATAGTCATGTCCACTATCATGTCTATATTTGGGAGTGGAAAATCATCCTTTGGGCATGCTCTATTGAGATCTCTCAAGTCTATGCAGATGCGAATGGATTTGTCATGTTTTGAAATTGGTACAATATTTGAGATCCATTCGGCATAATCAATAGCTCTTATGAATCCTGCACTGAGGAGTTTTTCTAATTCTGCTTTGACTAAAAGAGCTATATGAGGATGCATTTTTCTCAATTTTTGTTTGACTAGTTTCACACCTGGAGTTATGGACAAGTGATGCATAATGAGATTAGTGTCCAACCCTGGCATATCTGAATAAGTCCAAGCAAAATTAATCTTTTTCCTCTGTAAGAACTTGGTGTATGCTTCCCTTTCTAGAGGTGACAAGGACTGAGCCAAGTGCACTATCTGCGGAGCTTCATCTGTTCCCAAGTTGACTGCTTGTGTTGGCTCAACAAGCACTGAAGATATGTCTTAAAAGTAACTTGGGAGACGATCAAGTACCTCATCCTTAGGTGCCTCGGAGAGGTTTTCACCCTTGGATACATCATTTATTTTTACTATTTTTGGTTCTAACACCGCCACACAGTGGTTTTCACCATCAGAACTCTTATTCTTTTTATTTTTCAACTAAGGTACTTGATGTCAGGCTTTGTCATGCTTGTAGCTAGTTCACTGGTGGAAGAGACTATAGATTCAATTGCATTCAGGTAACAAGTTATCTCATAGTCATTCTGGAATGTTAAGAGCTCAGGCTCTTGATAACTTTGGGACCAATCAATGAGGTGAGGATTAGTAAGAGGTAGGTCAATGGTGGGTTCAAGATTGTGGATACAAATGGCATTATCTCTGGTGACTGAAGAGTTGGAGTCTGTTAAGTATCCCTCTAAGTTACCCAAATCAAGATTCGTCCTACCAAGAGAAGAATTGTCCACTAAAGCGACCTATGGATTCAAATTTGTAAATCCTACATGTAACTCGTTAGCTACCTCAGGATGAGAACTATAAGTATGGACAACATCAACATTCATGTCAACTATGGAAGAATCAGAGAGAGACTCCCATTCATACTTGTGTGAATCTGTATTTGAATCCTGACTGGGATGTTTACACCATGCATGTTTTCAATGTCTTGATGTGGAGGCTCTAATATCACCAAGGGTGACACCTTCTCGAGCACCATTCGTGTATTGATGTTCTTGAAAAAGATCTTCAACAATGGATTCTTCTTGTTCTAGGCTTGAAATTGTTGTATGGGCAACTGGATTGTTTGAATCTCCCCAAAGGAGATTGGTAGAAGGGACCCAATCTTCACACCTATCTTGTTGATTTGTCAAATTTGGCATGTATCTTGGCTCATCTTCACTATCCTACTCATCAAGGCTAGGAGTAGTTTTCTTGTCATGACTTTCAAACCCTAGGTCAACCGTCTTCTTAGAGTTGCGTCCAAAAAGAGCATGATCAAGAGGTTCAGCCCTAGCATCCAATCTGTGACTAAGAGGGCCATGTCTTCGATAGCCCATATTTTTGACAAAAGTGTACCCTCTTCCATATGCCTTAGGAGAGGGAGAGAAGTTCTCATTGTGCATGTACTTATCTTCTCTGTAAATCTAGTCCTTAATAGCTACCTCTTCTTTTTAATCATGGATAGGAACTGAGGACTCTACAAATGTACCAAACAAGGTCATGGCCGGAGAGGAGGTCTCATCTGTTGGGAAGTCTTGCCATAGGACCTAGGTGAAACTGGAAGTTTTGTAAAGGAGTCAAGTTGATACCTCCCCATACCAAGGTCTATTGACTTGAACTTATCTTTGCACTATGCTAGAGTTGCATTGAAATCCTCTGCTTCTTTGTTGAGGGGAACGTGAGTCCCTACTGAAATGGAGTTGATAGATAAGGTGTTATCCCTAGGTATACAAATTTCTACTCCATTGTAGGGGAACTTAACACATTGGTGGTAGGTGGATGGCACTGCTTGCATCTCATGGATCCACGGTCTACCAAGTAAGATGTTGTCAGCAAGAGGACCAACATCAAAAATTTGAAACAAAATATCCTTCTCCATGGGGCCAATCCTAACAGGAAGGATGACCAACCCCTTAGAACTCCTTTCTACCTCATCATAGGCTTTTATTGTGATCTTCTTTTGGGTGTCTATGACCTCTTTTGAGTAACCCAATGTTTTCAATAGACTTAAAGAACAAATATTGAGCCCAACACCCCCATCTATCAACACACGACTGACATGGGTTTTATGGATCATGACTTCAATGTGAAGGGCAAGATTATGTGGGTGGCTCAAAGCTTTGTCATCATCTTCTGAAAAAGTGAGGTAATGTGGGCTAGCAAGATGATTGACCATGTTTTGGAATTGATCAAAATCTATGTTGGTAGGAACATTTATTGTGCGCAAGGTGTCCTCCAGGACATGCTTCTATCTTGGGGACAATTCCAAGAGTTCAAAGATTGAGATTTGAGCTGAGGTTCTCTATAATTGGTCAACAAGATTATAGCTCATGTTGGGATTGACTGCTGATTTGGTGGTGACATTCTTGGATGCCACTTGCTTTGGTTTACTGGACTGGTTGGAACTAGGACCTCTAATGACCACAAGACCTTGACTTCTTGTGATAGCATTAAGAGCTTGGGATGACCTTTTAGAGTGAGGACCCCTTAGCACCACCATAGGTTCTTCATCAAATATAGGAGGAGATCCCACATCATAACCATAAGGATCCTTGTCCCTCATCATGTTGACATTTTCCTCCACAACTTCAAGCATATTGACCACATTTTCTATAGCTATGTAGGTGTAGTTGATTTCGGCCTTGCCATTCTTTGGTTTAGAGGTTTCCCCCTTCTCATATTTAGGCTGAGGTTCCTTGAAAGCCTTGTGATCAACATTAGTGTTCAAACCATCCACCTTAAGTTTCGCACTCTCAATAAGGTCTTGGATAATATGCTTTAGTTTCCAACAATGTTCGATGTCATGTCCAATACCATTGTGGAATTTGTAGAAAGCCTTCTCATCCCACCAATGAGGTTTAACATCGGGAATATGGTGCTTTGTGGGATCTTGAGGATGTGCAAGATTGTTGGCAATGAGCATTTTGAAGACATCCTCATAGGAATCACCAAGCTTTGAAAATTGACGCCTTTCTTTCTTAGGCTTTTCTTAGTACCTTGGCTTATGTTCTTGTTGGTTGGATGTGTTGAGCTTCATAGCTTGAACAACACTAGATAAGTGAAGAACACCTTGATCCTTAGGTTGAGAAGAGTCCACCACTCCATCGTTAACCACTTGCTTGTTCTTATTCCAGTGCAAGTTTTTTCCTTTGTCCTTATTAGCATTGTAGTTGTTTTGACCATTGCTGTTATTCTTGTTGTTGGTCAAAATTCCTTGCTCTTTCAACACATCCTCAATTCTGCATGCGGTTTCAACCATGGTGTCAAAGGAGTCAAAGACCATTTTCCTCACTTCATATCGCATCTCAGGAATCAAGTTGCTAATAAGAATGTCAATCTTCTCCTTCTCAGGAATGGTCCTAGAGTAACGAGAACATTGACATCTCCATCATTGTAAGAAAACCACAAATGACTCCCCTTGATTTTGTTTCAAGTTACATAGGTCCAACATAGTGAAAGATCTCGAAATATTGTAGGCGAAGTGTTGGACGAATCTATGAACAAGCTCTTTGAAAGTCTTGATGGGGGGAGTAATATTGGTAAACCACTCCATTGCTTGACCTTTGAGACTCCTTGGGAATAACCTCATGAGATAGGAGTCATCTTGGTGGAATTCAAAGCTCATAATGTAGAATTGGCACACACGGTCATGTGGATCCCCATTACCATCATACTTGTCATATTGGGGGATTTCCACCTTCCTAGGAAAATCCTTCATGCTCACACTCCTGTCAAAAGGATTAGGACATATTGAGTCAAGTGAAAAGGAACTCTTAGGTGCCAACACCTTTTCCATCATACGCTTGAGTTGCTTGATCTCCTCTTCTTGAGATGGTCCTTGCTTCTTGATCTTTCTATCCACATCAAAGTTGTAAGGAACCCTGGCACCCTTGTTGATCAAGCTCTCTAGGAACTTATCCTTATTTTTCTCTAGATATCTCTCCACATATTGTTGGAAGAGTGATTCTTGTTGCATCCTCATGAAGTCTTGAGCATCAAAACTTAAGCTACTTCCTCCATGTTGGGAGCCATGATGAGCTCGTTGGGAGGGTTGTCTTGAGTTCCTAGGATGTGTTTGTCTCCTATAGTGAGCATGTTGTGAAGTCCTTCTTCCTCTAGGACTAGGAGATCTTGAAGGGGTCCTTGAACGCCTTTTGCTTCATGGGGTTCCCGAAGGAGTAGATGGAGGAGAGTTGTTTCCACTGTCGATATCCCTGTTGTTGAATTGGGCATTGAGTTGTTGGGCTAAAAGCCTATCTTGTTCATCTTGAAAGGCTTTTCTTTCCAATTATAACAAGGCTTGTCTCTCCACCTCTAGGAGTTTAAACTTCTCTTCTTTTGTGGCTTGTTAATCCAAAAAGATTTTTCTTTCTCATTCAATTCTTTTGAGCCTTTCACTCGTATACCTTGAGGTTTTTTGGAGTGGAGAGTTTGGTCTCAAATATTTGAACAAGTCATTAGTAAATGCCGCATTCACATGAGCATCACAAGGTTCATTGTTTTGGTCTTCATGTTGTGACCGTTCATCTTGGTGAGCTCGTCTCTAATACCTTTCAGTCCTCTGATGGGCATCTAAATATCTGGTGTTGATAGGGGGTGATTCTGGTTGATTGTCATCACCAAATAGCATGTTGTCCCTATGTCTCTGAAATATGTCATCAAGATTTTGATCCATTGCTTCTCTCTCCTTTATAGTCATGGTGTAACTGTTACCCAAATTTTCCTGCCCCATACAAATTTGGCCACTACTTGGGAGGTCCAATATTCTGCAAATCCTGTTTCACCTCAAAATTTCATGTTTTTCTACCTGTTCTCCTAGTCTCTGCAAACCTCTTGCCCTCTAGTCTGCAGGTTTAAATTCAAAATCTAGCCGTTGGACCCTTAAAACCCTAAAAAAACCCTAGGCATGTTCTAATTTGCCATTACCTTTTTGGCCACTTCAGTGATTTCTTTTTCCACGTGCTCTTTATTTCTTTCTTCAGTCATAGAATCTCTTATTCCTAGCGGTTAACCCCTTAACACCCAGCAATCTGGCAAGCAGTTACAGTTTGGTTGGTGCTCTTAGCTCAGTATTTAAAGTGAAGAATCTAGATCTATGGCTGGTGCATGATTGCATAGGCCAGGAATATTCCTTGCGATCATGTGATGGTCGTCGATCTTCACTGTCTGCAGAGTTCGGTTGTTAGTGGGTTCGATGCCAAGTCATGCCGATGTGCAAGCTTCTGATTGGTCAAGGCTAGTGATGTGGAATTTTGTCAGTGGGCCCAGTGGGTTATCAGTCGACGATGATCTAACGATTGTCATATGATCGCATGGAATATTCCAAGCCCATGTGATCATATGCCAACCGTTGATCTTACTTTATCTCTAGGATTTGTCAGGTGGGTCCTTTCCTGGTGATGTGCTCATTCTTTATTGGTTGGCCAGACGATAGTTGGGCTTTGTCAGTGGGACCATGTTAGAGGATCCGTAGGGATGTCAGTAGATTTTAGATCTATGGTTGTCACTTGATCACAAGGGATCTTCTGAGCCCATGCGATCTTGCGACAACCGTCTGATGAGAATCTTAGTTAGTGGGTCTGTGTTACCAAGAGGCGCTGACGCGCTTGCTTCTGATTGGTCACTGAGTATTACAAGTGGCATTTGGCGTGGGTCTAAAGAT
The DNA here is from genome assembly GCA_027943335.1 of Chamaecyparis obtusa. Lineage (NCBI taxonomy): Eukaryota > Viridiplantae > Streptophyta > Pinopsida > Cupressales > Cupressaceae > Chamaecyparis > Chamaecyparis obtusa. The sequence continues at coordinate 537,845 of BSBK01002038.1, forward strand.
CTTATGTGAGGTGGTAGTCGACTATGATCTACGGTTGTCGCATGATCGCATGGAATCTTTTGAGCTCATGCGATCATGTGACCACTGTTCGATGCAAAGTGAAGATTCTTCTGCCTTCTATGCTGTCGGTCATGCTGAGGTGTTCAATTTTTATTGGCTTCTGATCGATGATGTGGCTGATGACTTTTCAAAGGGTCTCCCGACTGTCATAAGGTTGGTCTGAGCCATTCGATTGGCCGAGAAATGTTATATCGATGGTCACATTTTATTTTTGACTAGCCAGCCATTGATTTTCAAATTTAAATATTTTCTTGCCAGTCTCTTGTTGTTGGTTGAATGCGGCCGCGGGTAGCTCAAAAAATTTATGTCTTCAAGATAGTTGCAGTCAAGGAAGTGTTGAGAAAGATCTGGTGGCCATCTCTTATGATTTCTCAGGGTACAATGTTGATGTTCCTGCACCGAAGAAATAATTAAGAGGTTGGTGCCACCTATGGTCTCATGTGCTTCGAATTGCAAACATTCATGGCAAGGCTGATTTGCAGGGGGTAGATAGGTCAAGGTAGCTTGTCCATAGGTAGATGTAGTACAGAGATGGACATGCAACATGATATCTGATCGGTTGAGATATTTCCATGACATTTATGATCAGAATTGACATAATTAGGGTTTTATCATGAAAATCTATAACCCTAGTTAGGTTTTGCTCCTGCTTGCGTGCAAGAGGAGATGTATATATTAATTTTTGGAGCTTTTAGAGAAAAGGTTGACAATTTTAAAAAGAAGGATTTTCTCTTTCTCAGAATTTATCTATGGCATTCTTTTTGCCCTCTGATTTCTGCAGTTTGTAACTTTCATTGATTATTCAGATATTGCAAGGTACTTTGTGACATTTTTCATGTCCCCATGCTTTCTTGCCTGAGTGGTCTCTTAATGAATTGAGTATTTGTATGTTTTTAGTAATTTCTTAGGGTTCTTGATCCTTCTTTCTTTCTGCAATTCATGTGTATTCTTGTGGATGATTCGATTTGAGTGCTTTTGTGGGTATACTTCCACCCCTGGCAATCTGTCTCATTCTTATACCCAATTGTAGAGGTGAATGTCTGTTTGCAGGTTATAGTTTGTGTCTAAGTTCTTAGGAGTGCTATTGCCTTGTGAAATTCTCTCTTTCCCTGCAGAGCATCTCTCTATTGTAGACCCTTCTATAAAATATTGTTGCAAGCCTATTTAGTGAGTTGTGATCTCCTAGACCTAAGCTTATGTACTGATTTCATCCTCTATACTGTGACTCATACCATATTTTCGGTGCATCACCTAGTAGGTAGTTTGCTTTTCAAGTCATTTCCCTTTCAGCATTCCTTCTATCCCTTTCCCCTCAAAGATTTACTTTACTGTCATAAAAGCAAATTAAGGTGATTATCCAAGAGGAACCAGCCTAGAACCTAGAGGTCTCATCTTAGTTAGCATAGGTCCCACAACCTGGAGATGATTCCCATGTTATACTAGGTTATCAATACCAAGAGAGCTTGAAAAAAGGGTGCAAACTTAGTGTATAACAATTTTGGTACGCCCGGTGGGACAAAGATTGGATTCAAATTCAGGAAGACACCCCACCTTGGGTGTAACAATTATGGCACGCTCGGTGGGACTCAAAAGGAAGTCAATTTCAATGATTATGCTATCTCTGATATACTAATTGCATAATATAGACCTTAGAGAGGTTAGTATTCAAGTATATTTGGTGACTCCCTTGGTGTTAAGAGACAGTGACCCAATTTTTGATATAGCTTATGGAAAAATAGACCCTCATGATGGCAAGACAATTTGCATTTGCACCCTTTAATCAGGGTAGTCCATTAAATTTTGCCCAACACCATGATGTGCCCTTGGCAGCACTAAAGAGTCTACCTGATTTCACAGGTGAAGGCCAAACAACAACTTTTGAACACAAGAGATGTGGCTACCATTTGTCATATACACAACATCATAGAAGAGGATGTTGCCACCAAGTTATTGGCTACCTCCTTTAAAGGTAAGGCCCTAGAATGGTTTAGAGGTCTGGTAGTTGGCTCCATTACTTCATGGGATAGACTTGGAGATCTCCTTAGCAAATACTTTGAGGATGATTTAGACTCTTTGTCTCTGGTAGAGCAACTCCAAATTATAAAGAGAGATCCTCAAGAACAAATGACTGATTTTAATGGAAGATTTCTCAAGACATGGAATAGGATCCCAATCAATATAAGGCCTTCAACAAATTGTGATTTCCTTTATTTTTTGAAAGGCCTAACTAGTGATATATCTGTCATGATTTAATCTTTAGGAGGTACTTCATTACCTCAGGCTTTTGACCTAGCTGTAAAGGCAGAAAATTGCTTAATTCAGGCTGGTATGATAACCCCAAGGCCACCCATGCCTATCTCTCCCAATCTTTAGCCCACTATACCTCTGTAGATACCTCCATTTACTCCCATACCTGCATTAATAGAACCTCAGGCCTGCACTAGCTATGGGGAGTCCATAGGCGACCCTTCTCAAGAGCTACTCAAATTAAAAAGCAATCAACGAGAGGTGAGAAGTGATCAACGAGCTAAAAACCAAGAGATGATGAGCCTGCTGCAGGCTCTAACCGAGGATTTGATAATTTTAAAGGGGTAGAATTAAGAGGATAGGCCATCTTATTGACAACAAGGTCAAAGTCCTAGCCAGCAGTGCCAAGCTCAGGAGCAATCCTACCAACAAAGTAGACCACAGTATCAAGAAAAGCACCAAAGCAGAAGGCAAAATTTGGTAAAGAGGCCTTTCCATCCATATAATCCAATCAGGAGGACATTCCCAACACAAAGCATCAAAGAAGCTAGCAATCACCTAAACCCATTTTTTGGGAAGGAGGCTACAGATTTTTCGTTTGTTCTCTTGAACTATGAGCTTCCTGATGGAGAAAGGTCAGAGGTGTTACAACAGGAGACAGTGACTTCTCAAGCACATTCCCCTAAGGATGGAATGCAACAAGTGACCAAACAAGAGACTCACAAGGTTCAAATCCCAAGTTTCTTTCCTAGTAAGTCCACTGACACTTCTGTTGAATTTCCAAGCTTTAGATTTTATCCTCCAGTTCAGAATCTTAGTCAACAAGAGCCTAATCTCCATGCATTTTTAGAGCCTATTCATGTCCCTATCTCAGATTTCCAACCACTTCATCCTATTCCTATAGATGAGATACCTAAAAGGTTTGATTTCCTAAATGATAATGAGCCTATCCTACAACAGATAAGGCCCTATGAACCAATTCCTAAAGAGCCCCCTACACCTCATAGCATTTCAGACCACTAGAAAGAAGATGATTTTTGTCTTTTAGGTATACTTTTTCATGATGATCATGAGGAACAGGTAGGGTTATTACATCCAAATGGATTAGAGTAGTCAGATAAGGATAAGAAAGAAAGTGAAGAAGGTGAAAGCCTAGTTGATCTATTTGAAGAGATGCATTCTTACATTGAACAGGATGAGGTAGTACAAGATTCACTAGTTGAGCCCTCTGATTGTGAAAATAAAGATGATACGGTTGCTGCTGACTTAGAGCAACAAGATGATTTTGATTTGATAATTGATGCTTTCTGCTCAACTCTTGTTGATGTTCCTCATCTTCCTAAAAAGGATAATGGCTTGCATGTTCTTGAAGAGGAGTTTGGAGATCAGGGGGTTAATTGTGTCCCAACTACAGAAGAGGAAAATGTACGACATATTATCATGGAGGGACAATTTTTTTACCATCCTGCTGAAGTTATTAATGAGATGCACCCTGACAACAGCAAAGGGAACCCCAAGTTCACTCTTTCTAGGGGTTTCCCCTTAAGGTACTTAGTAAGAATGGAGGCCAACCATATAAAACTAGTCATGTTTGTGTCCAAACATGAGTGTTCAAATGAGGCTGAAACTGAAGGTGAGCTTGCAATTCAGCAGGGACAAGCTCAACTCACTTACCTACCCCTGGATAATGAAAATAAGAATCTGTTGGTGGAGGTGAGTCAATTTGTTTATGTCTTTCAAAAGGTAGTGCATAAGCTCTTCACACAACTATGCATACTTCATTCCCTATTTGCTATCCTCATGCATGTAAAATATTGTATCTTAAGGAGGAGGGGTAGTTATTTCAACAAACCAGTGAATGGTTTTGTTTAACCAGTTTTCTGCACTGGTTAGTTTAGGTTAGGTTAGTTTTCTTGCTTTCTTTCCCTGCTTTCAGTTTAGTTTTCCTGCTTTCCAAGAAGTGCCCGTGCACAGTTTTTTGAGCCAGCTCTAGGTCTCTCTCAGTCAAGCAAGTTTTATATTTCAGTAATGACTCCTATGCCCAATGAATATGTCAAGGCCACTGATCTAATGTCTAGCAGGTTGACATCCAGTAGAAATCACTAAAATGTTACCCAAATTTTCCTGCCCCATACAAATTTGGCCACTGGTTAGGAGGTCCAATATTCTGCAAATCCTATTGCACCTCAAAATTTCATGTTTTTCTGCCTGTTCTCTTGGTCTCTGCAAACCTCCTGCCCTCTAGTCTACAGGTTTAAATTCAAAATCTAGCTGTTGGAGCCTTAAAACCCTAAAAAAACCCTAGGCTTGTTCTAATTTGCCATTACCTTTTCGGCCGCTTAAGTGATTTATTTTTCCACGTGCTCTTTATTTCTTTCTTCAGTCACAAAATCTCTTATTCTTAGTAGTTAACCCCTTAACACCCAACAATCTGGCGAGTCGTTACAGTTTGGTTGATGGTCTCAGCTCAGCATTTAGAGTGAAGAATCTAGATCTACAGCTGGCGCATGATTGCATAGGCCAGGAATATTCCTTGCGATCATGCGATGGTCGTTGGTCTTCATTGTCTACAGAGTTCGGTTGTTAGTGGGTCCGATGCCAAGTCATGCCGATGTGCAAGCTTCTGATTAGTCAAGGCTAGTGATGTGGAATTCTGTCAGTGGGCCCAGTGGGTTGTCAGTCGATGATGATCTAACGATTGTTGTATGATCACATGGAATATTCCAAGCCCATGCGATCATATGCCAATCGTTGATCTTACTTTATCTCTGGGCTCTGTCAGGTGGGTCCTTTCCTAGTGACATGCTCGTTCTTTATTGGTTGGCCAGACAACAGCTAGGCTTTGTCAGTGGGATCGTGTTAGAGGATCCGCAGGGATGTCAGTAGATTTTAGATCTATGGTTGTCACTTGATCACAAGGGATCTTTTGAGCCCATGTGATCTTGCGACAACCATTTGATGAGAATCTTAGTTAGTGGGTCCATGTTGCTAAGAGGCGTTGATGTGCTTGCTTCCGATTGGTCGCTGAGTATTACAAGTGGCATCTAGCGTAGGTCTGAAGATCTTATGTGAGGTGGTAGTTGATGATGATCTATAGTTGTCACATGATCGCATGGAATCTTTTGAGCTCATGCAATCATGCGACCACCGTCCGATGCAAAGTGAAGATTCTTTTGCCTTCTATGTTGTCGATCATGCTGAGGTGTTCAATTTTTATTAGCTTCCGACTGATGATGTGGCTGACAACTTTTCAAAGGGTCTCTTGACTATCATAAGGTTGGTCTGAGCTGTTTGATTAGCTGGGAAATGTTATATCGACGGTCATGTTTTATTTTTGACCAACTGGCCGTTGATTTTCAAATTTAAATATTTTCTTGCCAGTCTCTTGCTGTCGGTCGAATGCGACTGCAGGTAGCTCAAAAAATTTATGTCTTCAAGATAGCTGTAGTCAGGGAAGTGTTGAGAAAGATTTGGTGGCCATCTCCTGTGATTTCTCAAGGTACAATGTTGATGTTCCTGCATCGAAGAAATAATTAAGAGGTTGGCACCACCTATGGTCTCCTGTACTTCAAATTGCAAACATTCATGGTAAGGCTGATTTGCAGGGGGTAGATAGGTCAAGCCAGCTTGTCCGTAGGTAGATGTAGTACAAAGATGGACATGCAACATGATATTTGATCAGTTGAGATATTTCTATGACATTTATGATCAAAATTGACATAATTAGGGTTTTATCATGAAAATTTGTAACCCTAGTTAGGTTTTGCTCCTGCCTGCGTGCAAGAGGAGATGTATATATTAATTTTTGGAGCTTTTAGAGAAAAGGGTTGACAATTGTAAAAATAAGGATTTTCTCTTTCTCAGAATTTATCTATGGCATTCTTTCTGCCCTCTGATTTCTGTAGTTTGTAACTTTCATTGATTATTCAGATATTGCAAGGTACTTTGTGACATTTTTCATGTCCCCATGCTTTCTTGTCTGAGTGGTCTCTTAATGAATTGAGTATTCGTATGTTTTCAGTAATTTCTTAGGGTTCTTGATCCTTCTTTCTTTCTGCAATTCATGTGTATTCTTGTGGATGATTCGATTTGAGTGCTTTTGTGGGTATACTTCCACCCTTGGCAATCTGTCTCATTCTTATACCCAATTGTAGAGGTGAATGTTTGTTTGCAGGTTATAGTTTGTGTCTAAGTTCTTAGGAGTGCTATTGCCTTGTGAAATTCTCTCTTTCCCTACAGAACATCTCTCTATTGTAGACCCTTCTATAAAATATTGATGCAAGCCTATTTAGTGAGTTGTGATCTCCTAGACCTAAGCTTATGTACTGATTTCATCCTCTATCCCTTTCAGCATTCCTTCTATCCCTTTCCTCTCAAAGATTTACTTTACTATCATAAAAGAAAATTAAGGTGATTATCCAAGAGGAACCAGCCTAGAACCTGGAGGTCTCATCTCAGTTAGCATAGGTCCCATAACCTGGAGATGATTCTCATGTTATACTAGGTTATCAAGACCAAGAGAGCTTGAAACAAGGGTGCAAACTTAGTGTATAATAGTAACTCATGTCCATATCTGATTGAGAAGGTGCTAAGGATGTGCTCAACTCACTAGGATTGCTCTTAGGATCAAACCAAGCTTTTGGGGTACTCCTAGGGGATTGATCAAAGATGGACTCTTTTCCCTTATGCTTTTGATGAGTTTGGATTAAGGGTAACTGGTCAAAGACCACTTGAGGTCATTTTCCTTGATTGACTTGATACCTTGTCATAACCGACATGAAAGAAAAGACCCTTGGTGATAAGATGACCCTTCGAAACATTGATACCAAATTAGAATAATAAAAGCATTCAATTGTCCAAAAGAAAGATGGTAAGATAGAAAATTGCAAAAGGTGTAAACCAACACTGCCATAGAGGTGCCCAATCAAAGGATAAGTATCCTAGCACATATGGATTAGGAGGATGATTTACCCAAATTATATTTGAAATTGAAATTGATTTTTGTTGGAAATGAATTGGACAAGAGACTACTAAGACTCTCCAAGTGTGTTACCAAAGAATCTAAAGGTTTACTTTTTCAACAAGGATGACTTTTAACTTATCGATTCCAAACAAGGTCACTTGTGAAATCAAAGAATACTAATTCAAGGGGTCAAAAACACAAGAATCCAAGGTACAAATAGGCTTCCAACTGCAGGGTAAGAGACCTACTAAAATCTAGATCGACCAAAGGAAGATTGAAAATGACACAAATCAGACAGACAACAAGATTACTCTGTGCGACAGTTTGCAGGGTATTGGTACGATACAATATGTCTAGGTGATATTTCGCACTAAGGTCATGCGATAGTTTTCAGACAATAGGTGTGATATTTTCCAGGCAAGCTGTGTGACAATTGTTCAGTATCCTACGATATTTTACCAGTGAGTGTAAAAATTTTAGTTTTTGAAGGCAATTCGTCTAAAGTCTCAGTTTGATGGTTCAATTTCTTAGCTCCAAACATAGTAATAGCAAAGAACAGACAGGTTTGCAAATAGTAAGTGATCAAACATGTCGAAAAACACTTGCACAAGGGCAAAAGTAACCTTGTGAAGACATGCAATTATGATATCAAAGCGAAAAATCCTATGAATGCTATCATGATGTTTGATGTTTGAGAATGTTTATATGGGTAGATCACAATGAAAACAATTCAAGCACTTACTAGCCTAAAAAGACAAAGGCTCAATACTTAACAACTTGGACCACACTTGATGTCCCATCGCCTCACACAAAGTGGTTGCCCACAATAGATGTTGGCTTTGTCGTGGAAGTGCCAATGACACAACCAAAGGAACACATATGGTGAGTAATCTTGGGGTGATTTGGGTTAGTCCACTAGGATCGATCCTTGCACCAAGATGCTAAGTGGCAAAATTGGGTAGCTTCTATCTATGGTTCATAGTAAGGGCTTCCATTTGTAATACCTCTCTTGCTCCCCAAAGAGATTCCTTACCTTGCGGCAAGTAACGAACCTCGCGGCCACAAGAGTACCTTAAGCATTCTTGCTTAGCATTTTCTTCATGGTCTCAATCCCACAAGTACTCACACTAAATGAAGACAAGTACTACATCTACCAAAGTTTTGTGTCCTTGGTAGCCTTGATTTTATAGTGGGTCGGAATAGCTTGGTATTAGCTTGTCCCCACTTGGGTCATTCCTCTTGATTGCTCAAGAGAAGGCCCGCTAAAGGATTCTAAAACTAAACAAAAAGTGGATTAACCTTTGAGGGTCAATATTTCTGGCTCACCTCAATGATGAAGAGTATACTCTCCTATCTCAAAAATCTTTCCCAAACACACCAAGCAATGTTCAATTAGCCTCTTGCTTTCAAAATCAAGAAGTGGGTCAAGATTTCTAGTTCACCACAAGGGTGAAAAGCATACTCTCCTACCACCAAAAGACTCCTACAACAAGATATTAAGTGCCTAAGAAAAGAATCAACTAGTATATGCCACACTTAAAAATAAAAGCAATGAACAAGCACTTGATTGTTTTTATGCTTTGGGCAGCCCTACAAGAAAGGTTAGTAGCCCTTGTGCATTTGAAGCTTTGACATGCATTCTTTTTGGCAAATATTCAAGCAATGAGGGCATAGCTACAAGCACAACTTGTTAGCCCCACAAAAGTTAGCACAATAAAATCAAGAATAATCTGCAAATGAAACTCTGTCTTAACACAACAAATCGAAACCAGCAACCAAACAACCCAAATCTAGCAAAGAAATAACCAAAATCACTCACTATCATGCCTATGTGATAGTTCTATCATAAAATGAATCACACGATACTTCACAGTATACAGGTGTGATACTTTATCTTTGAATGATACTTTGCACTACCTGCATGCGACAAAGTGTAAAATACCAGTGCGACAGAACCCTGTATAAGCGTACAATACTTTTACTAGAAAAGTGTTGCACGAGTATGTAATAAACTATCATATGATACTAGAAGACTATCGTACAATACTCTGTTAGAAAAATGCAGAAAATAGTCGAGAATAGCAAGCAAAATATGATAAAAATTAGCGAAAATGCATGAAAAGAAAGGACAAAACTGAGTGTTTCACCTCACGGTGGGCGCAAAAAATGTACACTCAAAATGTGCACTTCTCTAAGTCATTACTTCCAAGAGAATCCATGGATTGAAAACTTTGAGAAAGCGACCTAGAGCTCCCTAGGCATGGAGTCACAAGGATGTTTAGAATGCTCTCAGCTAGAGCTATTAAGCCTATAACCTTGCTAGTAAACCACACAATGAGAGATTCAATGAGAAAAGGGCAAGAATGCCAATATCCTCAAGAATCAAAATGAGAATGCAATGCAATGCTATGCTAGAAATGAAGAATGCAACTAAGCTATGAAAATGAAAGTATTACAAGCCTTGCTAATTAAACTATGTGAGTTAAGCTAGAACATGAAAGGAAAGTAAACTAAAATGCCATGAAAGCTAAGCTATGATGCAAGAATGAAAGCTAGAATGCAAGAAGATCTTCAAAGCTCCAAAATCACCAAGAAATCCTACAACATAAGATTAGTATGAAAGAATCGGGGATCTTTGACTGAGAAAAGAGCTCTTCTTTTATAGAAAGTGAGAATTAACGGACGATGGAGATTGTAGACACCTAAAAATATTTTAGAAAATAAAGTATTTTTATTTTCTAACAAACCCCTGATGACATCATCATTTATTAATTAATTAATTATTTTATTTATTTATTTATTTTTATGCCATTAAATCCCTTTATCTTAATTAAAAATATTTAATTAAGAAATCCCTCCCAAAAATGTTTAAATCTTATTTAAACATTATCTCCTTATTTATTAATTATTTAATTAATAAATTGACCAAAAATCCCAAAATAAATAATTTATTTATTTTTTGCCCAAAACTTGGCCAGTTTCCTTAATACCACTAACCTCTTCTATAATCTTCTAATCTTTCTTTAATTTCAATTAAAGGCTAATCTCATCATTTCCTAACCCTAATTCCAACTCAAAATATTTAATTAAGATTAAATATTTAATCTTCATATTTATTAAATTCATTTTTAATAAATATTCTCAAACCTAAACCATGAAAATAAATAAATCTTTATTTATTTCTTAAAATCTATGTTTATCCTAAGGAAGTTCTAGACTCTTCTAGAAAGTCTTATCCTTGTCCCTCTAATCCTAATCCTAATCCTAATCCTAATCCCCCCCTAACCTTGTCACATTCCCTAACCAATGTTAGCCAACTCCTAAGCTTAACCCAAAGTCAACAAACTTCTAGAAACTTTTCTTACATGCATTAAATGCATTTAAAGCTTCCCTATCCCTCGTACATGTATTTATGATGCATTTAAGAAGCCCCTCACCCCTTTCTTACACCCTTTGACCTTAAGCACATTTCCCAAGTTGTGCACATGCCTCCCATCTTTCAACCCAATGCCCTTGTGACACTTGTCACAAGGAGGTGGCCCTGAACTAGCACAATCCATGTGCTCCCCTTTGAATGAATCTTGGCCTCTATTAAGGATTTTGATCCTGGCCACTCATTCCCCCTTAGGAAATCTTATAAATACCTTCTCATCCAAGAGCAATTTATTAGCTTAGTCTTTCATCTTCATGCATTTTTATCATGCTCTTTTACTTCTAGCTTTAACATAATCAATCCTAATTGTTAGATTTCATTATTTTCTTCAAGCTTGTTAGCACATCCTAGCTTAGCAATAATGGATTAACATAGTTTCTTTCATTATTTTGCATAGCATATAACATCATCCTCACACTTCATTTGGGTTAAAATAAATCTTAGCATAATCGTATTTGCATCAAATCTCCATTAAAGCATTCTTGAGTTATTGAGGTCTTAGGGGCAATTTTGGGTGTTCTACCCAATATTATGTCATTTTGGGGGTTTTCATGAATCTCAATCCATCTTAGTATGCATTAGAATATGCTTCAAGTGCTTACAGAGCACACCCATATCCCCTAAGCAAGAGCAAATCAAACAGTGCTTGGGTGCACCTATTTAGGCTTTATCTGAGGTGGCTTAGCTTAGAGTTTCTTTATTTTGGATTGATTTCATGCTAAATTAAAATCTAAATATTTGTTTGGTTTGAAGCTTTCAAAACAGGTATCCTCAAAAGCCTTGTCTACAGATATTAAGAGGCAAAAGATTTGATCAAGGGTGGAGTTTGAAAGTGGGAGAAATCCATGTGCACAAGTCTCCTCCAATGAGAAAGAAGTGTTGACTTTTGAGCCTCATGTGAGATAAAAAGGCCTTTTCTCCTTTTTATAAAATATGAATAATGCTTTATTTGTGCAACTTAGGATAAGAGGAAAGTGGGGGCTTTTTATTTAATAAAAGGGGAGGGAATTCTTTTTATTTAAATAAAGACTTAGGATAAAATGGTTAGCTCATAGAATATAATCTAATAAATGATAGAATTGGGATATGATCAAGGAAATTGATGTAATTTTGAAAATATTGCAAAGCATTGATTCAAGAAATTGATAAATTGAAGAATGGGGCCCAAAGTCTAGGCGACCATTTTAGGGTACATACACTTACTAAACATTTCGTCTAAAATAAAGTTCTGAAAACTGGCACCATCAACTATGACATTACATACCTTATCCTTGCACTTACATTTGGTTCTAAACAAATTTCTTCTTTGCACCGGTTCATGAACACATGCAACTAATCTCCTAGTGATAAGTGTCTCACCTTTTTCTATAACATTCACAATATCTTCTTCAACAGTCAATGCAACTCTTTTCTTAGGACATTGCCAACTTCTATGGCCAGCTTCACCACAGTTATAACAAGTGCTGGTAAACTCATTCTTCCACCTTCCTCTCTGTCCAACATTCTTAATAACTTGACCACTGCTAGATCCCACATCAGACTTAGGATTCTCTATCACATTACTCTCAGCAACTGTCTCACCAATTTTACCACCTTGGTTCCTATTGTTCTGTTTCCTTCATACTTCTTATTCAACTTCTTTTTGTACACACTAAAATGGTGCACTTCTATGAACCATTACATGCAAGGTTGCTCAAGAATGAGGCCTCACAAAGCGGCTCATAGCTCTCTATGCATGGAGTTGCAAGGGACTATGATGTGTTTGCTCTCAGCTAGAGCTACAAGCTTGTGACCTTGCTAGTCAACCACACAATGAGAGATTCAAGTGAGGACAAGGGCAAGAGTGCCAATATCTTCAAGAATCAAATATGCAGATGTAATGCAACTAAAGTGAGGATGCAATCTAAGCTATGAAAATGAAAGTATAATGCAACTAATCTATGAAAGGAAATAGCAATGGATTACAATGCTTCCTATTTAGACTATGTGAGCTTATTCTATTGCATAAAAGGAAATCTATATTATGAATGCCATTATCATGCAACTAAGAAAGCAAATATGCAACTAAATGATGAAAGCAACAAGTCTTAAAAATCCTCAAAAGCTCCAAATGCACCTAAAACCTGCAGCATAATATTAGCATAAAAACATGGCATATGCAAATGAAGGAGAGAGCTCTTTTTTTATAAGAAATGAGGTGAAATGGACCATGGAGATTAAGAGGCAAAAAGTCTTAATTAGCGGTGAAGCTTGCAAGAGGAGCAATCCATGTGCACAAGTATCCTCCAATAGAAAAATAAGAGTTGACTTTATGTCCATATGAGACAAAAAGTGTTTTTTCCTTTTTTAATAAAATAAGAATAATGCTTTATTTGTGCAACTTAGGATAAGAGGGAAAGGTGAGCTTTTTATTTAATCAAAAGGGGAGGAAATATTCCTTTTAATCAAATAAGGACTTAGGATAAATGGTTAGCCCATAGGATAAAAATCCAATATATGATCGAATTTAAGACTTGATCAAGAGATTGATAATGTTGAAAATATTGATTATTGATAAAAATAATTCAGGATTGATAAATCAAATAAATGGGGCCCAAAGTCCAGGTGACCATTTTAGGGTGCATACATTTGCCCCTCTTTGACTAATGTGTGATCAATTTGGGAACACATGTAGTCAAAGAATGAAGTTGCAATGTGAGATCGATCTGGGATCACAAAACAACTCAAATATGAGGTCGATTCAGGATCATATCTGGATAAAGCATAAACAAAGGCCTTTGAACATGAGGTCGATTCGGGATCACATTCAAAGTAAGAGATAAGAATCTCAAATTTGAGTGACAGCTCACAAAAGATGTCTGAATCAAGAAAATCAAAGAAATTAGGGATGAGAATCCCATAGGTACTGCCCCCTCGGAATCGAAATCAAAATCAGGTAGAGAGGAGAACAGTGAATTGATAAAATATGATCAAATCAAAATGAAATCATAATCGAAGGTAAGGGTCAATAGGTTAACCATTAGGCAATAAAACATGCCCCAGCCTGACTAAAAAGATGTAGTCAAAGGTGAGAACGAAGGGAATGGAATGAAGATAAATGAAAGACTAGAAGTTTGGAAGACATGGAAATGAAGAAATGACGATGCCCCAACAAAGATCGAAGGATTAGGCCTCAAAAGATCAGTCAACTGCGCAGAAGAAGGGAAGATTTTGAAATGCAATTTTGACTATGAAGATGACCTCGGATTTCGATTTCGAGTTTGAAAATAGATTCAAAACGTCGAAATTAGCTAGGGGTGTAATTTTTGCGCAATTTCGAGGTGTTTTGAAAATGAGGTCAAAAAGTCAAAAGGTTATAAAAGGGGTCAAAATATCATTTTCAAAAATCATTTATCTTTTACCGATTTGAGAGTTTTCAGAGCTTTAGAGAGAGAAAATAGCCCAACAAGCAGGAGTTCCCATCCACAGGTATCGATTCGAGCGCGCCCGATTGCACAACCGGCCACCACACTATCCTGCCCCGGTATGTTTTCGAAAAACTCAAATTTTTGAGGCTTTTATTTTCGCATTTAATAACTTTTTTAGCACATTTTTAAAAAAATTTTTAAAAAAATTTTGTTGGGCGAAATATCGCGTGATACTTTAGAAGTATTGCGCCCTTTGGGGAGAAGTGTCGCGCGATACTTCGCGGGTCCTCAAAGTATCGCGCGACCTAAGGCACCAGTATCGCACGATACTGGGCGAAGATCGCATGATACCGGGCGAAGTATCGCGTGGCATAAGGTATATCGCCCCACTATAGGGAGAAGTATCGCGCGATACTTCTCTAAAAAAGAATATCGACCAGTTTGAAAATTTGATATTTAACGTATTTTTGAGCAAAAATGACATGGGTCTAAACAATGTTATGCTTTAGAGATGTTTTATACTAAGGTTTTAGACATCCATCATGATATGTGCTAACAACTGGCTTGATTTTTGGCTTGCAGGAGGTCTTTTCGGTGCTGATCATCAGAGCACCGAAGGTGACGGGATTGAGATGTGTCCGAGATCTAGACGATCCGGGCAATGCCGACATTAGAGCTATGAGATTCAGATATCTGTACATCAGAGCGGACCATGAGTTGTTGACTGCTCTTGCCGAGAGATGGCATAGCGAGCACAACACTTTCCACCTGCCTACTAGAGAGGCGTCGATCACTTTAGAGGATGTCTATAGGATTTTATGAGTGCCATGTCATGGCGAGCCAGTGAGTATAATCATGTTTTGAGATATAATCATAAATGTAATGTTTCCATATGATGAAAACTGACATGATTTATTTGTTGGCACAGGTGTACTATGATCAGGATGTCACTGAGGGGCGTCGACTGGTTTAGGAGATGTTCCAGGATGTCACTATTCTGGATAGGCATATCAGCTGGCAGAGGCTGATAGATGATTTTGGTAGAGACTACTCAGTGCCATGTATTGTGGCTTCCATTATCTCACAGATCTTGATGACTGATCGCAGTCAGAAGGGATTCCCGCTCAGATGGGCTCGGTTATTGGTTGATTTGGTCGGTAGGCCTCAGCGGATGACATGGGGTCCTACCATATTGGCAGAGATGTACCATGAGTTACACGAGATCGTCTATAGAGACGGTCGGACATGGGCATGTGGTGCCATCCTAGCACAAGTGTGGGCGTGGGAGCACATCGCTGTGGTGCGCCCCAGGGTTCAGCCGAGGGAGAGGAGGTACCCCTTCATCTACAGGTACCTCAGGTTCATATCACATGCCCATACCGGGGATGTGATGTACTACAGATGGATTTTGGATGAGATAGCCTCGTTCACATGGAGGCCATACAAGGAGGTGGAGGTCTGGGGAGATGCAGCCGATGAGTTGAGTTACATGCTGTGCACTTAGCCACTAGTAGGTCGATATGCAGAGATAGTGGAGAGGTTCTGCATCACTTGGGTATGGCGACAGTTCGGGAGGCAGCAGTGAGTCTCGACAGAGACTATGACATACGCCAGGGCTAGGGATGAGGAGGGTCATGGGTGGCTACCCATGTTGGACTATCAGTAGGCTGTTGCAGAGACAACGGGTATCAAGAGTGAGTCCTGGGAGTATTTCCCAAATGTGGCAGATGCGGGGGCCAATGCAGCCTATAGAGTAGAGTGGCGGAGGGTGCCATTCCCTCGGTTTACAGTACCAGATGTACAGGTACCAGCGCAGGGAGGAGATAGAGGGGATGACAGGGGAGACGAAGGGGACGAAGGGGATGGAGGAGATGGCAGGAGGGGGAGAGGGAGGAGGATGGAGAGAGGAGAGGGATCGAGATCAGGTGGCTGGAAATGGTCACGGGGATAGAGATCGGCGACGCCCGAGGATGAGGCGAGACCAGCTCGCCGGCAGGCAGAGGC
The DNA here is from genome assembly GCA_027943335.1 of Chamaecyparis obtusa. NCBI lineage: Eukaryota > Viridiplantae > Streptophyta > Pinopsida > Cupressales > Cupressaceae > Chamaecyparis > Chamaecyparis obtusa. The sequence goes on from BSBK01002038.1 coordinate 553,959, forward strand.
ACAGCAGGATCAACCTACGGGTGGGGATGATTTGAGAGCCCAGATACAGGCTCAGGAGGTAGAGATACAGTAGCTCTGAATTACTATAGCAGTGTGAGATCAACAGCTACTAGATCTGAGAGTGGAGCGAGATCAACAGATAGCTGATCTCAGAGCAGAGATAGCACGCCGTGAGGCGATGGCATAGGCAGATGCACTAGAGCTCCGACGGGAGTCAGCGAGAGCAGCCTACTATCACGGACTCTATCTACAGGCCATCCCAAAGGGTGAGAGAGCGCCATCATACTCTCAGAAGGCAGGGGTATTAGATGTGGTACTCGATAGGAGAGCCATGCCTCCTCCACCACCACGAGCTCCTCACGAGGGTGGTAGCGAGTCTTAGGGTTAGGTCTTAGGTTTAGATGTTTTAGACATATCCTGAGACTTTTGATCCAGATTTTGGGATCTCATATTGTATTGTATATCATGACATTGTTATAGATTTATGAGATTACTGGATGTTCGATGTATCATGTGTTTATGTCTCTCTTGTGATGGATGTATCAATTTATGTATATTGGCTTGTCATTTTGCTCAAAATGCTTATGTATATGCTTATGTATGTTCTCTCTCATAGATGTATGTTTAATTCTCATGTGTATGATATAGACTTATATTTCTTGAAAATGACAGTTTTGATATAGATATGATGATATAATTAACCCCTTGTGATGAACAGGAACAGATTCGAGATGAAAAGGACAAGGAGTGAAAGACGTGATCAAGAAGAAGGAAAGGTGAGCGCAGTCGACTGATAGGTCCACATAAGATGAAAAGGAGAGCTTTCTCCATATGCAAGAAATGCAAAACTAGACTATCATGACCCTAAAAATGCAAGCTACTATGAAAGTGGTTGACTTGCAAGGTCACAACGCTTATAGACATCTAATTATCATCATCGAGCGTTATTGGTAGCATCGTAAGATCATACAATGCACACTAGCATAACTATGTGGGTATGAATATGATCTTTATCAGATAGAAATGTGAGAATCCCACCTAGGCATCAATGACATATAGGTCAAGATGACTAGTGCAGTGAGATTACCTAAGTTTGTTATGGGGAGATTATGCTTGTATCAAGACACATGAAAGTCAGGATAACTAGAAGCATGCATTCGCATAAAATAGTCAAGGATAATACCTTGTCAATCCATAGTGTCAAGTAAGACCATCATAAATGCTTATGACAGTTAGGATCAACAAAATATACCCACAAGCAGATAAAGAAAGAAAACATGTTCTCATTCCCTCAGTCTTCTAGCTATGCATCATCGAAAACTTCTCAGGGAGAGACTACTCATCAAAGAAATTCTCATAGACAGCACACAAAGAAAAATAAAGTCAACATATCTCAAGCGAGTTGATTGTTTTAGGTGTGTGTGTGTTGGTCATAGAGTCAAACTCTGATTATCATATCTGCTTAGTGAGAAATATCACATCATACGAGACTGTTGGGTAAGACACCTGATAAGTGTTAAAAAACACTCGACGCAAGGGTAGTGTTGAAAAACACTATTTTGGGGTGGTGTTGAAAAACACCTGTTGTGAAATGCCCCAAGAGACAAGCGCACCTAAAAGACCAATGCTAACAGTTATGCCCCCTAGACAAAGACAAAGACCAATTCCAGACCAAGGCAAATAAGGTCAAGGCATGATGGAAAGTGGCTAAGTGTCGAGGACGCGTGCTAACAAATAGGAGTGTAAAGGCCTCAAGTAGCGCCTGTTTCCAGGTTTTCACCACTTGGAATGTTTTTTCATTTTTTCATTTTTTTGGATTTTTTAATTTTTTAATTTTTTTTGTATTTTTTTCAGGACATTTTATGCTTTTTAGGATTTTTTCAGCATCATATATCAATTTTTTTGGTATTTTTTCAGGATCAATAAAATATATACAAAGGATGTCCCTAGACAGAATGGGCATCAAGGATAGAACTTCTTTAGGTGCACAATGTTAATGGGATCAGGGAGCTGTTCTCCATCGAGATCTGACAGTAAATACGCACCGATACCAAAAGTAGCTGTGATGACATATGGTCAAAGCTAGTTAGGTTCAAACTTGCCCTTTTGCTCTCTGTTCTGTTGGTTCTTAGGGTTCTCTCGCAAAACGAGATCACCTATTTGAAATTCTCTAAGGTGAACCTTCTTGTTGAATGCTTTGGACATACGCTTCTGATACACTCTCATATGATCAAAGGAAGCTTTATGCTTCTCATTTAGAAGTTCTAGTTTCTGTAACCTCATGGCGCGATAATCCTCATCTGTAATCAAACATTTGAGTGAGACTCTAAGTGATGGTATCTCAACTTCTAAAGGCAATACTGCTTCAGTTCCATAGGTAAGAGAAAAGGGAGTGGCTCCTGTAGGTGTGCGAATGCTTGTTCTGTAAGCCCATAGTGCTAGATTGATTTGTAAGTGCCAATCCCTACCATTCTTATGTACTGTCCTATGAAGAATCTTAAGAATGGCTTTGTTAGAGGCTTCTGCCTGTCTGTTTCCCTGTGGAAAATAGATGGAGGACCAATGTTGCTTGATTTTAAACTTTTTGCATAGGTGCTTTAGGTCCTTATTCTTAAATTGACCTTCATTGTCAGTAATGATCTCAGAAGGCACTCCAAATCGGCAAATAATATGATTCAAGATGAACAAAGAAATGGTCCTCCTTGAAGCAATAGAAAGTGGCATAGCTTCCACCCATTTTGTGAAGTAGTCAGTGGCAGTAATAATGAACTTGTGCCCACCTGATGAGTTGGGATGAATCTGCCCAACCAGATCAAAGGCCCAGCACTGAAATGGCCAATGAGAAACAGAAGGGATCAGCTCCCTACCTGGAGCATGAATCAGGTTTCCGTATTTCTGACATTTTTCACATGACTTAGCGAAGGTGACCGCATCTATCTGCATTGTGGGCTAATAATATCCTGCCCTAAGCAATCTTCGGGCCATGGCAAGACCATTAGAATGTCCACCACAAATGCCCTCGTGGATGTCAGCTAACACTTGGTTGGATTCCTCCTTTTCCAAGCACCTAAGGAGCGTCCCATCTGAACCCCTCCTATATAAATCACTAGAGATGAGGGTGTGGCGAGAGGCATTGCGGATGAGGTTTTGGCGTTCAGAGTGGTTGAATGTGTCAGGGATGATGCCATCATAAAGATATGAATAGATAGCACCATATCGGGAAGACTCATGTGTGATAATGGCATAAATGACATGGCTTTCAGACGAGTCAAAGATGGGATGGTGTAGCTCTTCCACCAGGAATTCAAATCTGGATTCATGTGTCTCCAACTGAAAAAGTGAAGCTAATGTGGCCATGGCATCTGCAGCTTTGTTCTCTATCCTAGGGATATGTTGAAACATCACAAAGGTGAAATAGTGTCTCAAAGAATCAACCATCTTTTTGTAGGGTATCAATTTGTCATCCTTGGTTTGATACTCTTCATTAACTTGGTTGATGATTAACTGGGAATCCCCAAAGACATGTAACTCTGTGATGTTCCATTCTATAGCCATTCTCAAGCCATTGGTTAAAGCTTCGTATTCTGCAATATTATTTGTACATGGGAATAAAAGTTTGTAAGACTTTGAAATATTGTACCCATGTGGAGAAACAAATAACACTCCAGCACCTGATCCATTTTGCATGCGGGAACCATCAAAGAACATTGTCCAAGTGTGAGTAGTCATATACAAGATGTGTTCGTCTGGAAATTCCACTTGGACCGGCATACTATCCTGAATTGGGAAATCAGCTAATTGGTCAGCAATAGCTTGCCCTTTTATGGCCTTCTTTTCAATGTACTCTATGTCAAATTCAGTTAGGACCATCATCCATTTAGCAAGTCTACCCGTGAGGGCAGCCTTACTAAGCAAGTACTTAAGAGGATCAATTTTTGCTACCAAATGTATGGTATGAGCAAGCATGTAGTGGCGCAACTTTTGAGAAGCAAACACCACTGCAAGACAAGACTTCTTAATGTTATTGTAATTGATCTCATAGGAGACTAGAGTACGACTGATATAATATATGGCTTGTTCTTTCCTGGTATCATCTGATTGAGCCAACAATGCCCCCAGGGAAGTGTCTATAGCTGAAATATATAGGATCAATGGTTTCCCTGGAATAGGAGGCATTAGGATCGGAGGATTAGCCAAGTATTGTTTGATCTGATCTAGGCTCTTTTGACAATCCTCGTTCCAAACACAAGAAGCACCCTTATGCAATGTCTTGTTGAAGGGTTGCGCTCTATCTACAAGATGAGAAATAAACCTCCTAATTGATTGAAGATGTCCCTGAAGACTTCTCATTTGGCTGATATTTTGAGGAGGTGGCATATCTAGAATTGCTTGGACCTTTTCGGGGTCAACCTCGATACCTTTTGCTGATATTATGAATCCTAAAAGTTTGCCTGAGGTGACGCCAAATGTGCACTTCTTTGGATTCAATCTGAGTTGAAACTGTTCCATGCGATCTAGAATTACTTCTAGATCATCGAGGTGTGTGTCCCATTTTCTTGATTTTGCCAGGGTATCATCCACATAATCTTCCATATTTTTGTGCATCATATCGTGAAAGATAGTGGTCATAGCTCTTTGGTAGGTTGCTCCCGCATTATTTAATCCAAATGGCATGACATTCCAGCAATAAGTTCCCCATGCACATGTGAATGCTATTTTCTCTTGATCTTCGGGAGCTATTTTAATTTGGTTATATCCAGAGAAACCATCCATTAGAGAGTATATCTCATAGCCCGCTGTCATGTCCACTATCATGTCAATGTTTGGAAGTGGAAAATCGTCCTTTAGGCATGCTTTGTTTAAGTCTCTAAAATATGTACATACATGAATGGACCCATCATGTTTGGAAACTGGTACTATGTTTGAAATCCATTTTGCATAATCGATGGCTCTAATGAATCCAGCTCTCAAAAGTTTTTCTAATTCCCCTTTGATAAGGAGAGCTACATGTGGATGCATTTTTCTGAGTCTCTGTTTTACTGGATTGACTCCTGGAGCTATGAATAAGTGCTGCATTATAAGATTTGTGTCAAGCCCTGGCATGTCTGAATAGGTCCATGAAAAATTAATTTTCTTTTTCTGTAAAAACTGTACATATGCCTTGGTCTCTTCTTCTGATAAAGATTGAGCAAGATGGACTATTTGAGGATTTTCTTCTGTGTTCAAATTGACTGGCTTTGTTGGCTCAATCAATACTAATGATCTATCTTGGAAATAACTCAGCAAGTTATTAAGTACCCCATCCTTAGGCGCCTCAAGGAGGTTTTCACCCTTGGATACGTCATTTTTTTTACTATTTTTGGTTCTGATACCGCCAGAAAGTGGTTTTCGCCATCAGACCTACTTTTCTTTTTTTCTTTCTCTTTTATTTTTAGACTGAGGTACTTAATATCAGGCTCTGTCATGCTGGTTGTTGGTTCACTGGTGGAAGAAGCCACGGGTTCAAGAGCATTCAGATAGCAGGCAATTTCGTAATCATTCTGAAAAGTGAGGAAGATAGGCTCTTGATGGCACTGAGACCAGTCAATTAGGTCAAAGTGAACAAGGGGTAGGTCAATGACTGGTTCAATGTTGTTTATGCGAAAGGTGTCATCTCTGGTGACCATATAATCAGAGTTCATCAAGTCTTCTCCTAAGATACCCGAATTAGGACTCATCCTACCAAACGAAGCATCGTCCACTAAGGCAATTTGAGGAGTACAATCCTCTAGTCCTACACTAAGCTTGTTAGTCACATCGGGTTGGGTACTATAAGCATGGACAATATCTATGTCCAGATCAACTGTTGCATCTGAAAGTGAGTCCCATTCATATTCATGGGAATCTATGTCTGAGTCATCATTTGGGCCTCGTGATGTAAAAGCCTCAAGGTTAGGAAGGGTTTCCCCCTCTCTAGTGCTAGTATTGGTACTATCCGTCACAGCTAGGATAGCAACACTTTCCATTATCGATCTAGCAGTCATATAGTCAGTATTCGTCGCAGCTGGGATAGTAGGACTGTCAAGTATCAAATCTGTGGAATCTACCCAAAGGAGATTCGTTGAGGGCACCCAATCATCAGACACATCTTGTTGATTAGAAAGATTAGGTGTATAATCTGAGTCACTGTCACTGTCCATCGCAGCTGGGACAGGGACACCTTTCTTCTTTTTATTCTCAAAACCTAAGCCAACCGTGGACTTATTCTTTCATCCAAAAAGAGCATGATCAAGAGGCTCAGCTTTAGCGTCCAGCCTATGGCTAAGGGGACCATATCCAGGATAACCCATATTCTTAACCATTGTGTACCCTTTCCCATAAGTTTCAGGTGAGGGAGGAAAATTCTCGTTGTGTTTGTATTTTTCCTCATGATAGATCCAATCCCTTATGGCAACTTCCTCTTTCTCTTCTTGAATGGGGACCGAAGACTTAAAAAATTTCCCAAATAATGTCATTGCTGATGACAAAGGCTTCATATTTGGTGATAGTCTCCCATAAGACCTAGGAGAGATTGACATGTTTGTAAAAGAATCAATTTTATAATCTCCCATCCCAAGATCTATGGTCTTGAACTTCTGCTTGCATTGTTCAAGTGAACTACTAGGACTATCAGCTTCCCTATTCAAAGGTACATGTGATCCAGCGGAAATGTTATTAACTGACAAAGCACTATCTCTAGGGATGCAAATTTCTACACCATTATGGGGAAACTTAACACACTGGTGATATGTTGATGGGACTGCTTGCATTTCATGACTCCATGGCCTACCTAGCAAAATGTTGTAGGCTAAAGGTCGAACATCAACAATTTGGAATAAGATATCTTTTTCTACTGAACCAATGCGAATAGGCAAAACGGCCAATCCCTTAGAACTTCTTTTTGCTTCGTCATATGCTTTGATTGTGATCCTTTTCCTTGTGTCAATGACGTTCTCGGAATATCCTAGAGCCAACAACAAACTCAAGGTACAAATATTGAGCCCCGTACCCCCATCTATCAGTACACGCCTGACACGGATTTTATGAATCATGACTTCGATGTGTAAGGCTAAGTTATGTGGGTGACTGATGGATTTGTCATCTTCTTCTGAGAAGGTGAGGTAATGAGGGCTAGCCAAATGGTTGACCATGTTCTGGAATTGATTAATATCTAAGTTGTTAGGGACGTTGGCTGCTCGCAAAGCATCCTCAAGGATGCGCTTGTGCTTAGGAGACAATTCTAAAAGCTCAAAAATGGATATCTGCGCGGGTGTATGTTGTAGCTAGTCAATAAGATTATAATTGGAATCAGGACCAACGATAGATTTGGGAGGAGCACCTTTGGACATGGGCTGCTTAGACTTGCTAGTGCTAGGACCTCTAATGATAATGGGTGCTTGGGCCTACCCCCTAGTGACAACATTGAGGGACTGGGGCATTCTTTGTGTGTGAGGACCTCTTATCACCACAGCGGGTCTTTCATCAGTCATAGGAGTTGAGTCCACATTATGTCCATAAGGATCTTTCCTTCTCATCATTTTGACACTATCATCCACAACTTCAAGCATGTTAATAACGTTCTCCGCATTTGTGTAGGTGTAGTTGATAGCTGCCTTGCCATTCTTATTGTTAGAATTCTCTCATTTCTCATATTTAGGCAAGGGCTCTTTAAAGGCTTTATGATCTGCATTAGTGGTTAACCCATCCACTTGTAATTGTCCTTTTTCAATAAGGTCTTGGACAAGATGCTTGAGTTTAAAACAATTTTCTATGTCGTGTCCAATCCCATTATGGAAAATGCAAAAAGCCTTCACATACCACCAATGAGGTAAAGGATCCGGTATACGATGTTTTGTAGGATCCTGTGGGTGTGCCAAATTATGAGCAACTAATGTCTTAAAAACATCTGCATAAGATTCTCCCAATTTGGTAAATTGTCTTTTCTCCATTTTAGATCTCCTTTGATACTTAGGTTTATCTTGTTGTGTTGAAGACGTTTGCAGCTTCATAGCTTGAACTGCATGAGAGAGGTTAAGAACTCCTTCATTTTTGGGTTGAGATGAGTCAACAACTCCATCGTTGACCACTTGCTTATTTTTGTTCCAATAGGAGTTCTTTTTGTCCTTGTTACCATTAGTATTGTTATTTTGGCTATTGTTGTTATTTGTTGGTTTAGCCAAAATTCCTTGTTCTTTCAGGACATCCTCAATGCGACATGCCACCTCTACCATAGTATCAAAGAAATTAAATGGGATTTTCTTGACTTCATATCTTAGTTCTGGTATTAGATTGCTCACAATGATATCAATTCTCTCCTCTTCAGGAATTGTGCTTGGGTATTTTGAACACAATCACCTCCATCGTTGTAAAAATGTGACAAAAGATTCCCCTTGATTTTGCTTGAGTTTGCACAAATCAAGCATTGTGACCGACCTCGATAAGTTGTAAGCAAAATGCTGAACAAACCTTTGGACAAGTTCTTTAAATGTCTTTATTGGAGGGGAAAGGTTGGTGAACCACTCCATGGCTTGACCTTTTAAACTCCTTGGGAATAATCTCATCAAGTAGGAGTCTTCATGGTGAAAGGAAAAGCTCATTATGTAGAACTGTCGAACATGGTCGTGAGGGTCACCAGTGCCATCATATTTGTCATATGTTGGGAACTCAACTTTCTTAGGAAATTCTACCATCACCACACTTTTGTCAATGGGGTTAGGACATATGGAGTCCAAATGAAACGTGCTCTTGGGAGCCTTCATCCTGTCTATATCCTTTTGCATTTGTAAGATCACCTCATCAGTTGAAGGGCTTTGTTTCTTGATTTTTTGGTGAACATCAAAATTATATGGAACTTTAGCGCCTTTGTTAATAAGACTTTCCAAGAATTGGTCTTTGTTTTGTTCCACATATTGCTCCACATATGCTTGAAAGGATGGTTCTTGTTGCATAGTCATGAAATCCATATGATCACATTTAGCATAACTTTCTCCATGTTGTGAGCCATGATGTACTCGTTGGGAGGGTTGCTTTGAATGTCTATGAGACGACTGTCTCCTATGATGGTCATATCTTGAAACCCTTCTTCCTCTAGGGCTTGGGGATCGTGAGGGTGTCCTTGATCTTCTTCTAGGACTTGGTGAAGGGGTAGATGGGGGTGAGTTGGTCCCACTATTGGCTCCCCTCCCATTAAATCAGCTTTGGAGTTGTTGTGCATAGAGTCTATCTTCTTCTTCTTGGGTGACTCTTTTATGTATATCCAACAATGCACGTTCCTCTTCCTCTAGTTATCTAAATTTTTCCTTTTTAGCAGCATATTCATCTAAGTAGGCTTGCTTCTCTCTCTCAATGCTTCTCAATCTTGTATTTGCATATCGAGAGGTGTCTTTAAGCGGGGAGGTTTGTCTCAAATGTCTTATTGCATTGGCTGCGTTTATGTGATGATCACTAGATTCGTTGTTCTGGTCTTCATGTTGTGATCCTGAATCTGAGTGAGCTTGCTTATGATGTCTCTCAGCTCGTTGGTGAGCATCAAAATACCTCGCATTGTTGGGAGGTGACCCGGGTGGACTAGCATGAGAAGAACCACCATACTCTCTTCTGTGTTGTTGGAAGATATCCTCAAGAGTTTGATTCATGGCTTCTCTTTGTTGTCGGGTGAAAGTGTAACTGATGTCCATGCTTGATGAAAGTGGTAAAAAAGAGGTGCTCACTTCACTAGGATTAGCTCCTAGATTAAAACAAACCTCAGATTCACTCTTAGGAGATTGATCAAAAAGGGGTCCTTTTCCCTTAGGTTGTCGACGAGTCTTGACGGGTGGTAACTGGCTAAAGGCAACAGGAGGTCGCTTCCCTTGATTGACTTGGTACCTTGTTGTAACTGACATGAAAGAAAGATACTCTCAATGATAAGGTGACCTCTCAAAGTGTCAATGCCAACCTAGGATAATCAAAGTCCTCTATTGTCCAAAAAAGAAATGAGAAGATAAAAAAAAGGGCTTTACCAACACTGTCAAAGAGGTGCTTCAAATCAAAGGGTGACTACCCTTGCACTTTTGAATCAGGAGGTTGGACTAGGCCAAAAGATAATTGAAATTGAGATTTAAATAAAAATTATTTGGACAATAAGAGTACTAAAATTTTTCAAGAATGTAGCTAACAATCTTAGAGATGAACCTTGGCACCAAGAATGACTTTCTAACTTGGCAATTATTTCAAAGTGATTTCATAAATCAAATGATGCTATCCCGGAGGACTAAAAATAGAAATTTAACATCAAGACAGGTCTCAAACGTCGGGGCAAGAAGCCTACTCTAAGACCTAGCCTGATTAACAGCAACTAAAACTGACCAAATTGTAAGCACGATAGAAATTAACCAGGCGATATACTCTAGGCTACTGGGGTGATATACCTATAACTGTGCGATACTTCGCACGACGCCAGGCGATATACTCCAGGCGGGTCGGGCGATAGTCCCTCAAGGGCAAACTATCATGCGATATTTCTCTTCAAAGCAGGCGATAGTTTTAGCAAGCGCGAAGTATCGCGCGATATTTTGCTTTGTAGGGTGCGATATTGTTGCAGAATTGTTCAACTCTTGACCAGAATTGTGTAAAATTTGTGTTTTGAGTCTGCTTGGTCAAAATTTTTAATTTGAGGGTTGATGTTTTCGATTTCAGTCACAATATCAGCAAAATTTTGGTAGGTTTGCAAATAGTAAGGGATCAAAACATGGTCTCAAACACTTGAAACAAGGGCAAAAGCAACCTTGCCAAGATAAACACTTGTGATATCAGAATTGAAAAAGCACCCTATGAATGCTACCGAATGTTTGTATGTAAGAACGTTTGCACTGGTATCACACAACTGAAGACAATTCAAGAAAATCTATCCTAAAAAGTCAAGGCTCAATACTTACCAACTTAGCCCACAACTTGATGCCCCCTCGCCTCACACCAAGTGGTTACCACAAGAGATGTTGGCTTTGTCATGGAAATGTCAAATGACACAACCAAAGGGACACATATGGTGAGTATCTTAAGGTGATTCAGGTAAACCACTTGGATCAATCCTTGCACTAAGAAGATAAGCGGCTAAACAAGGTGGCTTCTATCTAATGGTTCTTAATAAGGATTTCTGTTCACAACACCCCTCTTGCTCCTCATAAAGGACTAGGACCTTGCGGCCTCAAGAGTACCTTAAGCATTCTTGTTCAATGTTTTCCCCATGGTCGCAATCCCATGAGATACTCACATCAAACAAAGATAAGTGTTATGTCTACCAAGGTTTTTGGTGTCCTTGATAGCCTTGAGATTATAGTGAGTTGGAATCACTTGCCACCAAGGAAAATGATGACAAGGTTGTCCCCACTTGAGTCGTTCCTCTTGATTGCTCAAGAGCAGGCCTGCTAAAGGATCCTAAACTAAACAAAGAATAGATCAACTCTTGAGGTTCAAGGTTTTTGGTTCACCACAAGGGTGAAGAGCATACTCCCCTATCTCAAGAATCTCTCCCAAGCACACCAAGCAAAGAGGTTCAATTACTCCCTTGCTTCCAAAACCTTAAGATGGGTCAAGATTTTCTGGTTCACCTAAAGGTGAAGAGCATACTTCTCCTACCACCTCAAAATCTCTTTCACAAGGTTTTAAAGATTCCTAATACAATTAGTGAATGCCACACTTGAAAGGAAAGCAAATAAACAAGCAAGAAATTTTTTTTTAATTTTTTATGCTTGGGCAGCCCTGCAAAAACTATTAGTAGCCCTCTTTGACATGCATTTTGAGCAATTTTCAAGCAATGAGAGCACCTACAAACACAACTTGTTAGACCCACAAGGTTAGCAAAATCAAAATCCAAATGTAAATATGCAATAAACTGATAGATTCAAGCTAAAAGATGCAGGTTAGACCTATCTAAATACAACAAAATAAAATAGCAAGCTAAAATGATCAAATTCAGATGATAAAATTGGAAATGCAAGCCTCTATCAGATCAGGCGATATACCTCAGACTTCACCAGTATCGCGCGACACAGTTTCCTATAGTCACGCGATATACCTCAGTCTAGGTGATACTTTGCACTATGGGCGGACGATACTTCGCTCGATGCCAGGTGATATACCTCAGTACTGGTGGGTGATTCTTCTCTCATGCGAAGTGTCACACCGCTATACAAAGGTATATCACGCGATATTTCTGAGAAGTATCACGTGATACTCTGAGACAGAAAATTGAAACTGCAAAATTTCTAAAAAATAATCCAAAAATGATGAAAATGCAAAGAAACAAAGGACAAAACCTATCTACTCTGCCCCACGGTGGGCGCCAGAAATGTACACACTAAAATGGTGCACTTCTATGAACCATTACATGCAAGGTTGCTCAAGAATGAGGCCTCACAAAGCGGCTCATAGCTCTCTATGCATGGAGTTGCAAGGGACTATGATGTGTTTGCTCTCAGCTAGAGCTACAAGCTTGTGACCTTGCTAGTCAACCACACAATGAGAGATTCAAGTGAGGAAAAGGGCAAGAGTGCCAATATCCTCAAGAATCAAATATGCCAATGTAATGCAACTAAAGTGAGGATGCAATATAAGCTATGGAAATGAAAGTACAATGCAACTAATCTATGAAAGGAAATAGCAATGGATTACAATGCTTCCTATTTAGACTATGTGAGCTTATTCTATTGCATAAAAGGAAATCTATATTATGAATGCCATTATCATGCAACTAAGAAAGAAAATATAAACTAAATGATGAAAGCAACAAGTCTTCAAAATCCTCAAAAGCTCCAAATGCACCTAAAATCTGCAGCATAACATTAGCATAAAAACATGGCATATGCAAATGAAGGAGAGAACTCTCCTTTTATAAGAAATGAGGTGAAATGGACCATGGAGATTAAGAGGCAAAAACTCTTAATCAGCAGTGGAGCTTGAAAGAGGAGCAATCCATGTGCACAAGTATCCTCCAATAGGAAAATAAGAGTTGACTTTATGTCCATATGAGATAAAAAGTGCTTTTTCTCTTTTTATAAAATAAGAATAATGCTTTATTTGTCCAACTTAGGATAAGAGGGAAAGGTGAGCTTTTTATTTAATCAAAAGGGGAGGAAATATTCCTTTTAATCAAATAAGGACTTAGGATAAATGGTTAGCCCATAGGATAAAAATCTAATATATGATCGAATTTAAGACTTGATCAAGAGATTGATAATGTTGAAAATATTGATTATTGATAAAAATGATTCAGGATTGATAAATCAAATAAATGGGGCCCAAAGTCTAGGTGACCATTTTAGGGTGCATACACTCTTCAATCTTCAATGCCATTTGATAAGCATCACCGATTGTTGTCATCTGCATAGTAAGTAACTCTTCCTGAATACTAGGTCTCAAGCCATAGACATACCTAGCAACCTTCTCTTTATCAGCTTCGGAATGACCAGTCCTAATCAGGATTCTATAAAACTCCTTGGTATGCTCCTGCACTGATTTTTTAGTCTGCATCAAAGCTTGCATCTTCTTAAACATGTCCAATTCATAATCCATCGAAATGAATTGCTTCTTCAACTTATCCACCATTCAGTTCCACTTAGTGATCTTTTCTTTTCTTCTTCTACCTCTTTCCAATTGAACTTCTCTCCACCAAATATTTGCATGACTCTTTAATTTAGTCTTTGCAAATATAACCCTATCAAGATCTTCTATTTATTCATACTCAAAGTACTCATCAATCTCATTGATCCAATCAATCAATTCTTCTGGCCTAAGGCTTCCAGCAAATGTAGAAACTTCAATCTTAGGTCTTTTCCCAATCTTAGACATAGCTTTCAGAATTTGATTCTCCTCAGTATCTCTAGCTTCTTTGACAACTTCTTCAAAATGATCTTCCTCAGATTCATCATCACTATACTCTTTCAAGGTAGGCTTCTTCTTTCTCAACTCTTCTTGTAAGTCTTGCACTTGTTTATACAAAGCCCTAAAATCATCAAGACTAAATTCTCCAATAGCTTCCTCTCCCTTAGAGATCTCACGATTTCTCCTCGGAGGCATCTTCCAATCAAGATCTAGATACACAAGATCCACTTGGCTCCAACAGAAATAGACTTTGCTCAAACAAGAACAAACTTCACTCTGATACCACGTGATGCAGTCAGGGCTGGTGGATCCAATTAAGGATTGACCAACCTTGCAGCCAAACCAATATGCAATGGAAATACACACTAACAATAACATATCTGAAACAAAGTAGAAGTCTTTATTCATCAAATCATTGATTACATGCAATGTGTCGAGCTGTAAGGCCTTCTCGATTACAGCCAAATACAAAGCAAGTAATAGTCTACAAGATCTCACGGGATCCAAATCCTTCCCCAACATCTAGATTCAGCTAGTCTAGGTCTGTAATACACAACACATTGGTAGGCACCCAAGAAAGATCTAAACTTGTACTCAAACTTCCAAGCAATCTTTCTGCTCCTAAGCTCGCAAGCTACTAAATTTTCCTTTCCACCATCTCCTTCCCCTAAACAACTACCCAAGAAACCTATAAATATTGATTCACAACCACAAGTCGGCTGATGAAACAATAAACCCTTACAAACAAATATTAAATGCTAAAACATCAGTCAGCTCTCACATAGCCTTACAAAATAAATAAACTCTCAAAGATGGCCCCAATGGTCATCAGATCTATATAAAAGAATGCAACACACCAGATCTAGGTCCCCACATGTCCAATGGTCAATCCATAACATGAGGGGTGCGACCCAAACCAACGGAACTAGTCAGCCAAGCCGATCCAACAAAGCAATCTAGTTGGTAAGTAAGAACACCGAGCAACAAAGGAAAACCTGAGCACCAATCAACCGACCACGCCAAGCATGATCAAGGAACATAGTTATCATCGAGTGCCAGAGAACCGATGCCTTTAGTCACCAAGTGTTCTTCAGAGACTGAGCACCCCAGTAACCAAAGCAGCCGAGCAACTAGTCTCCCAAACTGAGCAAGAACTCTACCAAACGAAGACCAAAACTAACAATCTACCCTCAAAGACAAACATATTTTTGGTTGATACAGGATTGCCAAGAATCCTAGAATTCTCCTACATCAAAAATAAAGCTAATCCCTTATTTATAAGTTTTCTCCTCTATTTTCCATCCAATCAATTAAACCATATCATCTCCTAGGCCCTATTTGACCATTTGTGGCCTTTGTGTCCTGTCTCGATCCTACAATTAGTTATCTGACTAAATCCTACATGCCTTGACTATCTAATACCCATACACCAAAATTGGGCTTGATTAGAGTGGGATAGAATGTCATTGGTGTTTTATCCTAGGTATATAACTCCAATGGCATTCTGTACCCTGATTTTTTCCCCAAATTTAAACTAGGTCCCCATATCAGTGTTTTAGTAGAGGATTTAGATTTATAGTCGACCTTCTCAATTTTATCTCCCAATTTTATATAAAACCAATCCTCACACTTCATTTTGACATAATTAAAGAAATTATAAGGTTGGATATATCCCATAAAGTGAGTACTCATGAATCAAGGCTGCAACAACTCTTTAATTAAGAATTCAAACCCTTTTTTCAAGCATCTAAACATTCAATATCTTTTCAACATCATGGAGACACTAAAATATTATGATGATGGCTATGAGATCATCGACTGATGACTGGCTTATACTCTTCCTCTTAGGATTGGGTATGCTTTCTTGTTATCTTTAGATCTAGACATTTTGTGCTTCAGTTATATGTTATTTGCATGCTCTCAATCACACATTGATTGTATTTTCATATTAGGGTTTACTCTATCACACTTAGTGTAGATCTTAGCATTTTATTTGTGCATTTTAGCTCATATCAATTTAGACATGCTCTAGACTCACAAGCACTCACACTTTATCTATGTCATATTTGGCTATCTATGTAGGTGGAAATCACCAAAACAGGGGGGTTGACCAAGGCAAACCCCTATTAGCGACCCATACACACAAATCTTATATTTTTAGGTATAGAAGACCTCAAATTTAGTTTTCGGAGCATCAGAGCCATCCCAAAACCAAAACGGATTGTCTACAACTTCTTTCGGCATAAAACCCAGTGTAGAAAATGTCATTGACATCCTATCCTTGGGTACAAAATGTCATTGGCATCTTGTCCCTCATAAAAGTAAATTAAATTTCAGGTGTGAGAAGTTACAGATCTTAGGATCTCAATTTTGTAGTTATAGTTCATTTTGAGATTTTGACAGTCGGGAATTTGGATCTAAAGTCATATTCCTCCCATTTCATTTCCAAGTGCATTCAAATATTTCTTCATTCCTTTTTACATCTACTTTTTAGTTAGATTAGATCAAGTTTGTCCTTATTTAGTCTCTTGGATATCAATGTCCTTCCTCTCTTTCTCAATTTTAAGCAATGAAGGAATAGAAGCCCCGAAAGCAAAAATCTTGCATTAGCATCCCTCTCATTAGGTGATATTGATCTGATTTTTCTTGAGGTGGTTTTGTATTCCAATGCATGTTATGAGTTGAAAAATTACCCCTTTTACATTGCTTACTATTTCATATTGCACTTTTTTGTTGAACGTGTCTCCTTCATGCATATTACCTTTTGTTTTGGCTACGTATATCTTGTATTTGTGTGCATTTTAATATCATAAAAAAGAAGAAAAATATTTTCTTTTAATTTCTTTAGTTACATTTTATTATATTTGTATGTTAAAAAAATAAAAATAAAAATAATATTGCATCACTAATTTTTATTGTTTAATCATAATTTTCTTTCATAATGTTTGATTTCTTTATGCAAGATTTTAGATTCTTTGACAAGTCATTTAGTAGTGATGACTGTGATATGTTAGGTGAAGCTCTTGATGACTTCATCTCTATTCAGTCTTCCTCTACGACTCCTAAACCATGATTTTTCCAAAAAATGGTTAATTTTCTTCCTTTGAGTGGCTATATTGATAGTGTTGAAGAACAAAAGATAGTTTTTCATCTTGCTCAAGATAATTATCAAATAACCAATAAACATGTGATTTTTTTAAAAGGTTGTAGTGAATAAACCTCTTTTCAAATTCCTAATAAACCAATCATAATTGTGAAAGGAAAATCAAAAAGTCTTTTGGAATTTATTAAGAATTATCAAGGGGTTGTTCATACTTATCGCACAAGAAACAATCCTCAACCTACCAATCTAGTTGTGTCTAACCCTCTTCCAGCTTCTCAACATGTGCTTCCTCCAACACCCCATTCTTTCTCTAATCTTGGAAATGAGTATTATTTAGTAGAACAATTACATGATACTCTAGCCAATATATCTCTTTGGGAGCTTCTCAAAACTTCCCCTACTTATCATGTAGCATTGAAACAAGCTTTAACTAATATTTCTATTATGTCTCCTACTTATGATAATATAAATTCTCTATTGGAATGTATGAATATTGTTAACTCTCAAGCTCAAATTGTATTTTCCAAAGATGATTTATCTTTGAAAGAGACACAATATCAACATGATTCTCCTATGGTTGTTGTACTTATCAATGGTAACCTTATTCGTAGGACCTTGATTGATAATGGTTCTAAATTGAATGTTTGTAGTATTGATTTATTACACAAGATCAAAGCAGGTATTTCTATAGTTAAGCCTAATTATATTCCTATCCATGGCTTTGATAATGTTTCTAAGAAAAGTCTCAGTGTTATCACTTTACCTGTTAAAGTGGGTCCTGTTATCTTGTCTACTCCCATTCATGTTATGCCCAATGCTCTTAATTACAATCTTATTTTAGGCAGAGCATGGTTACATGCTATGCAATAGTTCTCTCAACACTTCATCGTAGAGTGAAGTTCATATATAACATTACTTTGTAAACTCTTGTTGTTGATGACAATTTGAAAAAATGTTTTTGTATTGAATCTGATACCAAACCTACTACTACATCAGTCTAGCAAGAAACACCTTCATTGCCTCAAGCTAACTCTTTTCCTGCTAGTGTACTTTTGGATGATGATTGGGGATCTTTAGATTTTACACATACCTCTTTAGGGGAATATAAGATTTCAACATCAGAATCAAAACAATTTTAATACAATCAATAACCTAAGAAAACATCTTCTCTTTCTAATCAACTTAGTAATAACTTTGTTGTTGCCTCTAATTCTAACATATCCCTAGAGGGTATAAAACCCAATTTTTATGGTATAGTGATCTATGAAGCCCCATTAATTATTTTTGATATGGCTTATCATTATGGTCTTGATTATCATATTTTAGCTAAACATGTTCCAATGGTAATGAATGTGGCATAAATGAACAAGGAGTAAGTGATGTGAATGAACATTATTTTGCCTAGGGTACAATCCTTACAAGTCAAAGCAATCTCAGAAACCTTCTCTTAATGTTAATATACTATCTCATGAACACCTCTCTCATGTCAATCCTCATCTTATTAATTGTGATGCCATATCTGTGATACCTTCTTTAGACATTTTTAGTACTAACGATGCTTTGGCTGATTTTTTAAGAGTGTATGATGATCTCTCGTGCTATCATCATAATCAAGGATTCCCTTACTATTTGAATGTTGAAGCATACTTTGGGAAAGATTCTGAAAGGATACACGAGTCTCCTTCACTTATGGATATCCCTTAAAAAATTAATCTTTTTATTTTCGATACCATCGATGTGCAAATGGATCCTTACAATTTGGAAAGAGTGATTAAAATTGGAAAATATTTAGATGAGTATGAAAAAAAAGAGCTTACTTCTCTTCTTCATGAATTTCCTGATATATTTGCTTGTGTTTATTCTAATATGCCTGACATTGACCCTAAAATTGTGACCCATAATATTGTTCTTCTTTCGAATGCAAAACCAGAGAAGCAAAAAATTCAAAAAATGAATCCCAATATTTCCTTACTTGTAAAAGTTGAAATTGAAAAGCTCCTTGATGTTGGTTTCATTCATCCTATTGATTATTCCCCTTAGATTTCAAATAGTGTGGTTATATTTAAGGGTGAGAATAATATTTGAATGTGTACTATCTTTCGAGATTTAAATAAGGCCTCTATAAAATATAATTTTCCTAATCTAAATATTGTCATGATAGTGGATTGTACAGTTGGACATGCTTTATTATCCTTAATCAATGTGTTTTTTAGCTATAATAAAATATTCATTCCTCCTCAAGACCAATACAAAACTACATACATTTTTACTTGCAATTTGGGTTTTGAAACCTAACTTGCAACTTCGCCTAGACTTAGTCAATTTTGACCCTTCTTTTGTTGGCTTCGACATGTTTGTCATTAATGTCAAAAGGTGTTTTTCTTAGAGTGAGTGTGTGGATGATGATGATGTGATGATTGACAGTGTGTTAACTATTATTTTACTATGAGTGGAAGAGTTAGATGACATAGTAGATGCTCATTGAAAGGACTATATGATTATAGGTTGGACATAGTGCATAAGTAAGTGAATCATATATCAGTTTGTTGAGATGTTGAAGTGTAATGTTACAAGATATGAAGAAGAGACATCAAATGTTTGATACTGCATTATGGGTTAAAATAATGAATATCAATATGTATTGGGCACAATGGAGTAGTTGTGAGTTAAATATGGATATAAATATTCTCATTATGTTCAAGAGGTAAAGGATTGAAATGCAGACAATGTATGATCTTCAAGTTGCATTACACATTGCATATTATGTTCTCTTGGTAGAAAATACAAACATAGTGATTAAAGTTAAATCAAAGGCTTATTGTGTATGTTTCTAGTTCCCAACATTATGGTGATAGGAAATTGGTTTACTAGTGATAGAAGCTAATAAAATAAAGACAAAAAAATGTTAGGATAAAAGTGTAGAGATAGTCTAGAATGAATAAAATGTGAGTTCCAATAAAAATGTTAGGATAAAAGTGTAGAGAGAGTCTAGAACGAATGATGGATTGGGTTCTCTATAAAGTGGTTGAAAGTCTTCTAAATGTTGAAATGCATGATACAAAAGGTTTATCTTCTGTAGATGATGAAATTAATTGTAAAGAAAAATAAAAAGTTATGGTGCATGATAGGTATGGTGTCTTAATATTGTAGAGATAAGGAGACACTTTTTAGAGTTCCAATGAAGGCTAGTTTGATGTGATAGAAATTTGAACTCCTATGATTTGTTCCCTTTGATTATTTAGAGTCTTTATCTTAGGCTACGAAGATAATGTAGTTTAATATGTTGGGATTAGAGTTCCTATGTACAAATTAGATATATGCCTAATTTGTAGTGGTGACAAGGATTTGTGAGATAGGTTTTCTTACTTACTGTAGATGATCATTGAAGTTAAGAGGCAATAACATTGAGTTTATCATGTTTGTCATTGTTCATGAAGATGAGAAGGATAATGTTTACATTGAGTTTTTAGTATTGGTGAGGAGTGTTTGATATTGTAAATTTAATTATATTGAAATAAATTAACCCTCTAGGTGAACCTAACTTTGTGGTATTTGTAAGGGGTTGGTGCTCCATGGAATGGGTGTTCCTAAATTTGTAATGGGTTGGTGTCGTAAGATAGGAAAAATTAGAAATCATCATAATATGCATGGAAAAGGCAACCACAAAACCTTAAGCTTCATGCAAACTAATCCCTAATCTACCATTAAAGCCATTGAAATAGAAGTGCATAAAAACATGAAACTATTCAAACTAGCACTCCCTCAATGTAGCTCTAATGTTTTCCTTTCTTCTCCATTGAAATTGTAGCTCTTGAATGGACAAAATGCACTCAAAATTGAAAGAAAAATGACTATAATGACAATGAGAATACTTGGAATGTGGTTAGCAAATCAATGAGAGTTGATCTCAATTTATAGGAATTAATAGCCGAATTGTAAAATTGGCATAAGGTGTGCAAATGGAAGAATGTCATAATTATGACAAATTGGTTGCACAATTTGGCATGCAAAAATCAAGGGGAGAAATTAGGGTGAATGGGATAGGCTAAATTAGTGGGAAAAGAGATAAGGAAGGTGGTAAAAAATTAATAGGAGATGCAAGCTAATTAGTAGGGATGGAATCACATGTGGATAGGAGAGGGAATTTTGAATTTTAAAAATTCATTTAACCCTCAAATTAATAAATTAGGAATTATAAAATTCCCAAAATCATGAATTAGCGAACTAATTGATAAAAAATAATTAATTATAAAGATATAGGGAAAAGCAGATAAATAAAGTCTATTTATTCATCAAGGCCGAGACTAAGGGATAAACCATGGGTTATTTACCCCTAAAGAGGTAAAATTAGTATTTTTTATCGAATTGATGATACTGATATGAAATTGAACTGATTTTGATGATATCGATAAAGATTTAAAATTATTTTGATATGTTGAAACAACTTTGGTAACTTTGACAATGCCTTGAATTGATTTTGAAAATGATTGATAGGGTTAAAATGATTTTGAAAGGTTTGAAAGGGGTTTTGAATCGATTTTCAAGACATTGAAATGATTTGATAATGATTTTGAACATGATCAATTGGTCAAATTGAAGCAGGTTATGAAATAAATGTTAATAATTAATTGAACAATTTTCAATGTTCAATTCATGATGAAAGACACAATGCCGACATATGATGAAGACTATATATGCAACATAGAAGAAAAATTAAAATGAAAATGAGATGTTTCAATCACAAAATAGAAATGTTAACACATAGGCTCGCAAGCATTAACCTTTTTGAGTCTCTATATTTTGCCCCTCTTTGATACAATGTGATTATGAGCATTGTGTCAAAGAAAATAAAAGGAAAATCACATAAAACTTGTCTCAATAATGACAAGATACAAGGGTGCCCCCTTGAGAAATTGACCAAAAAATGCAAGTGATAGGTTAATTTGTCGACAACGATGAGATGAATCCACAATAATGAATGGATTAAAAATCAAAGGCCATATGCGAAAGTTATGAATCCCATAGTGGAAAAAGCATCATGACCAATACAAAACTCAAAGCTTGTATGCCCATCTAGGTAGAAAAGAGTCTATAAAATGGATTGGGGTGGATATTTGAGCTCATTTTCACTCTCATTTGGAATATTTGGAGCTCTAGAGCTAGGAGGATGGAGCGAATTTCAGTGCAAGATCATCATGGTGAACTAGTGTGGAGCTATTGATGACCAGGGGGCACAAAACCATAGGTATGTACATCAGACCCTCTATGTGATTACACATATTTTCATGTATTTTTAGGTAGCTAGGTGTCAATTTAGGAGGGTAAACTATGTGACAAGACAAATTTTGAGCTGCAAATGGCCAACTATGCAAGAAACGTGACCAAGTGTAGTCTTGGCTACACTTGGCATGCCAAGTGTTGTCCTGAATGCACTTGGTAATCCAAGTTGTGCAATTCGTAAGGAGGACTCCAAACTAGGTTAAACTACTCCAAAATGTTCCAAAATGGTCAAAACTTAGTCAAACTTGGTCAAAGACTCAAAAGAGGTCAACAATAGGTCAAGTTTGGTCAAAAAGTGGTCTAACTTGGTCAACAAGAATAGTAGGTAACAAAAAGTTGACATGGATCACTTGGTGTGTGTAGGATGAGTTAATCCTATTACAAATGTGTCAGAGTAGCCCAACATGTCTGGATCTATGACATCTATTGAATCTCCATGAGAGGGATAGACTATCAACACTTGGTCTACATTATATCACATATATGCCCGAGATTAGGGAAAATAGAGGACAAGATAAATCAAGTGAACAATCGAGGTGAAAATCAGAGAAATTAAATCAAATCAAAATTACAATCAAGCCATAATTTAATTTAATTAAAAATTAAAAGTCATAAATTCAATTTAAATCAAATAAAGCATGATAAATCAATCAATTGTGTAATTAATCTAATAAATTACATGGTTCATTCAAAACAAATCAACCCATTCAAGGGGTACACATGGCTAAAGATAATAATTAAATCCTATTTTCCCTCAACCACCAAATAGGAGGAAAATTCATCAACCAATAGGATTTAAGGATTGAGCTCACATGGATCAAGCCTAAATCGAATCTCAATCACTCACTTGGAGAATGCATCTTGTCCACTCATTTTGTCCTTTGGTCCCAAGCTTTGAGGACAAAATATTTAAATGGTCTCCAAAGGTGGAACCATGGACTTAACCCTCACCTTATCATGATCAAATAAAATACACCCCATACCATTGCCAAAATCTATAAAAGCAAGGCATAATTGAAGCATTAATCATCCACAAAATCTTAGAATAGCATCAAACCTTTTGCAATTTATAGCTAGAAAGGCAAATTTAGAACTAATTAAGGCTTATTTCTTTTGGAATTGAACTTCTTAGTTTCTTTATAATTCATTGTCATTTTAGGACTATCACTAATGGAAGCTTGTTGAGAGCTTTGCATTAGCATCCCTAAATAGAGGTCCATATAGTGCTTAATTATCATTTATTTGTTGAAATAGCTTACTCTTTGTGGTAATTTAGTTATTACTCTCATTTATTTGCAATACTAACCCTATGAAGGTGCTTTCATTAGCACACAAAATGGCACCCACCGTGGGGCACTAGGCCTCACTAATTTTTAAATTTGGAGAAGTTGAAATTTTCTTGCAAATCTTGTTTTTACTCTCTGTTTTACAAGTTTTTCAGCACATTTGACAGATTCTCCAGTGCATTTGATAGATTCTTGAGCGCTTTTAAATCCTGAAACATCGCTTCTATGACAAATTTCTGCACCTTTACATGGAGTTTTAGCGTGTTTTATCTTTCTACTTTCTTATCTCCTTTCTTTTCAACATGTATACCCTGACTCTCCAGTGCATGCAATTTATTCTCCAGTGCGTTCAATACTTTCTTTTAACACCTTTGTTGACTTTATTAGCACATTTAATTTATGTTCCAGCATGTTTAATAATTTTTTGAAGTGTATTTGATTTGTTTAACAATTCTTTCAATCATTTTAACAACACATTCAATAGATTTTGCTGCGCATTCAATTAAATTGAAAATTGATAGAATCTAACTTGCAGAAAATGATTTCTCTATGTCTGCAGGATGATTGGTCATAAAAAAACAAAAAAACCAAAGACTAGATTTAACAGCGAAGGGAAGGCTTTGACCAAAAAGATTAAGGAGTAGAACATTGCACACATCAAGCTGATTTTGGAGGACTCTCAACAAGAAAATGAGGTATATGAACAGTACTTAAGAGTTGTAGAAGCTTATAAATCAAAGTTCATCTCATTAAATTGGATTTATTTTCATTAATTGATTTTTGTCAAAATTGATAAATAAGGCTTAGATTCATATTTATTCTTGATTTTCTTCACTTTGATTGGTTGTGTTGACTAATTTGTTGGAGGAGAAGCGAATGGGAAGGAACAATTGCCACTAGGTGAGCATAAACAATGAAAATTTCCTCAAAAATGCCCCTAACCTTAGCTAGCTTCAAAACAATGTAAGCCTAAAACTTGGTCAAATTTTGCTTAAAGTGTGGCCTTGTCAATTTCAAAATCTAAAAATTAAAGCAACCTATTATTGTTTGAGGGATTTGATACTAGGCCTATGCTCTTCACTTTCTAAGTGAATCAAAATGCCAAAAATATCAGATTCCTTGATTAAAAGAAAGGCTAATTAAATCAAACACTAAATTTGAACAACCCCTTGTTTGTGGAAAAGAGTAGAAATACTCGATTCCCATTAGTTAGTGGGTTTGGTAATTGAACCTTGTTTAAAGTGTTTGGGAATTGAGAAATATATAGGGATATGCTCTTCACCTTTTGGTGAATCAAACTCCCAAAACCTATCTCTTCATTCCACTTTATTGCTTTCAATATGAACATGCTAGATCTATAGTGGGCTCGCCTCCCGAGATTTGCCTTAATAAGGCCGATGAGAGGGACAAACCAAAGTGGGATACATTTTATTTTTCTAAAAAAATCCAACCCACTCTAAAATAAAATGCATGCATCCTTAATGGGGTGTGTGATAAAAGGATATTAAGCTTTCAAACTTCCTCGAGTAGTCCTTTGGGATTGCGCAAAACTCTGACATACCGGTGGTGGGAAGCCTCCTAATTTTGGAGGATGAAAACTTGATGTCCATTTTGAATGGAATCTTTATTAAATACCTTGTTAAAATAGCAAAGCCTACCTTGTAGAGCCATGTTTACGAACCAAATTGTGGGCTAGGTAGATTGCTTGAAGTGTCTTTTTGTGCAAAACCCGTGATAATGTCCTTACAAATTCAAACACTTTTTGTGTATAGGGTTAAAAAGAACAAGTGTATTTGTGATTGCTTTGTTTGAAAAATACATACAACAAGTAAGAGATATCCATTTGAAAATTCATCTTATATTTTTAAATCTCTTCATAAAAGCAAACAATTACCAAATTGGGGAAAAATAATTCGAAATCAAGCCTTGTTGAATGCCAGTTTCTACATGCTTTCATAAACTCAAAATATCTTTACAAGAAGATGGCACTTGCATTGAAAAATAGGTCCCCAAATTTGAATCTCAAAGCTCTTTCATAAATCACAACCAAGGGGATAGTCTCACAAATCTTTTTGAGAAAGAAATTGATCCAATGGATAGGAAATCCACATTTCATGATCATCTCCATGGAGGAAATAATGACAATATTAATAATGCCAACCAAGGGCCTAAGGAAACACTCGAAGATAAAGCTAATAGGGAGGTTCAAGACACTGAATTTCTTGAAGTTATGGATAAATTAATAGATAGAAATAGGGAATTTTGTTTCCTAAACCTAGCCCAAGCAGGGATAAAACTTCCACATGATTACGATGTGGACCAACTTAAGAAAAACAAAGAAGATGATAATCCGATCAGTGAAATGAGTAAATAATTGAAAATTTCCAAGCCCAAATTGACCTAATGAAAAAGGTAGCTGAACCTAAGCCATTTTCTATCGAGGCCTTGTGCCCATTTCCTTTTGACAAGAGCTTGGTTATGGCACCCTTTTCAATAAATGTAGTCTTTCCTAAGTATGACAAATACACGGGTAAATCAGGCCCACAAGACCACCTTAGAGAGTTTTGCACTCTAAGCATTGAATTTATGCATCATACAACTTACCTAATGAGACTTTTTCCAAGAATTTTAGGAGGTCAAGCCATGGAATGGTTCTCCAAGCTTCCGTAAGGGATAAAGACATTCGAGGAATTAGCTTGCAAATTTGTAACTCATTATTCTTACAAAATTGAACACGAGATTACCATGCTCAACCTATGTGACAATAAAAAAAGAGATGGTGAATCTTTCCTAGGGTTCCGTCAAAGGTGGAGAACAATTTTCACAAGATATCCATGAAGTATCCCCAAAAAGGAGAAAATGGAAATATTTATGAATAAATTAAATGTGGAGATGAACTATAGGCTCCAACTTCAATGTCCCCCTACTTTGGAAAAACTTATTGAGAATGGGATCAAAATTGAAGATTGTTGGTTAAGAGAGGAGAAATCAAATTGTTCAAAGATAATAAACCCTATACCAATGCTAATAACAACCATACTGTATCTAATTATAACAATAATAAAGGAGTCAACAATCACAATGATAAACCTAGACTATGGTTGAAGAACAATAATAAAAATCTTGTGAATGATGGAGTTGTGGAAGCCCACAACTTAAAGGCTACCCCCTTTAATTTATCAAGTGGGGCAAATTCAACATATAATGTGAATCAAACAAACAAAGCTCCTTTCCATAATACCAATCCTAACAACAACAACAACAATGCCAATAACAATCCCTTTAATAATTCCAATGTCAACAAGCTTAAGCCTTTCTTCTCCACATATCAAAAGAGAAAATTAACCTTTTTAGGTGAACCATTGGAAAATGTGTTAAGGACTTTGGTGGCTAACAAAATCATTACCTTATCCAAATTGAGACCATATGAACCCCAAGTTAAGCCAAATTGGTGGAATGATTCTCACCATTGTGAATACCATCGTAATAAGGGACATAAAACTAATGAATGCATAAAATTGAAACATCTTGTCCAAGACCTAATTGATGATGGAACAATAAAAGTGGAAGGACCTCAAAACAATGAAGATCATATGGCCTTCAAAAACCCTTTTCTAAACCATGAAAAGGGTGAGTCATCAAACACCAACCCTAACAACAAAAGAGGTAATGAGAAGGTCAATTTTGCTCATACTTATGATAACACCATTAATACTTTAAGTGGTGATGAAAACACCATAAATGTGATTGTGGTAAAAGAGAAGCCAAGGGAAGAAAAATCTAATGTTGTAACTAGGGGGCAAGCATAAAAAATTACTCTAATAGGAAATGCCCCAAGGATTGTCCTACCAAATCAAACTTCATCTTCATCTTCAAAAAAATATAAATTGGTAGACCAATTGCAAAGAACCCCTGCTCAAATCTCTATTCTAGAATTACTCAAGCTCTCACCAACTCATAAGGAGATTATAGAGAAATCCTTGGTAGAAACTAATGTAGCTCTAAATTTAGATGCAGATAAATTTCAAAACATGGTAGGGCATCTTGTTGCACCCCATTGTCTATCTTTTTTAGAATAAGATGATATTGTGTGTGAATGATAAACACCTTCATGAAATTATGATTATTAACTGTTAGAGTAAATTATTAATTTTGTTAATATTTTACTCCCTTCTTAAGATATCAACTCTTTGCTTTAGTCAACTCATGCACTAGTTATGCATCAGTTTGCTTTAGTTAACTCATGCACTAGTTATGCATCAGTTGTTTTTTGAATGCATTAGTCTTGTAATAGTTTAACTGATTACTACATGCACTTCTACTTTTTAGGTTTGCCTTTTCAAGGCCTTTGATCTCCTTTATATGGATGATCCATTGTACACTATTATTCATTCATTATTGAGGATATTTTCTTCTTCATATTCTGAGTCAAACCCTTGGCCTCTTCTTCTCTCTACTTCCTTGTAACAGGTTTTTTGTATGCAGGTGATCTTGGCATTTTGTGGATTTGTATTGCTCAAATCCTACATGGTATTAGAGCCTAATCTGCTACAACTTGTTTGCATTTGAAGGATTCAAGAGATGAAATTCATCTGTTTCAGATGAGGGCTTTTTTGGGGTTTTTATTGAATCTGGGGGGACCTATTTTTCTGGTCATCTTGGCTTCAAACGGACCTCATGATCGCATTCAGAGCATCCAAGAATGCCAAGATCCATATAAAATTTGTCCAATTTGGACACAGTTGCAATCTGTGAGAAATTTTTTTTGCAATCAGCCCTGACACGGATCCTGAGGTGATCAGTATTTTTTGGCACACTTCTGGCCCAAACGGACCTCACAAGTTCGTCCGGAAGGCTTGAGATAGTCAAAAAGCATATAAAACTTGTCCAATTCTGACAAGTTACCATTGGAGGCAAAAAAATTTAGCGTACTAGGGTCGTACGACCTTGGCACGCACTCCAATGCATGTAGTACGATGATCTTTAATATATATATATATATATATATATATATATATATTTTGGGGGTGCCACCCAGCGGCCACCCCCACGCCGCTCAGCGGCCACCGCAGAGCAACCCACGCCAAGCGTGCACCGCCCACCTCAGCGACCTTTGCCAGCATTGCGCCGCCGCGACCCGCTGCCTGCGACCTCCGCCGCCACCCGCCGCCCGTGGCCCACCACCCACCGCCCGCCTGCGGCCCCACCTCCGCTGCTCTGCTGAACTTTTGGTCCTATGGGGGACCAACCCTTGGCCCCCAACACCTAGCGCCAGCCCCCTGGTCCCCCACGTGACCAAGGGCTTACTGATTCAACCCCCAGGCCCCCTGCTGATGTCAGCATGACATCAACAGGCATGCATTTTTAATTTTTTTAAAAACTTGCATGTTTTTTTCAGGGCTCTATTTTTAGGGGTAATTAGGCATTTTTTCGCGATATCTCGGGCATACGGGATCGTAATTGGGCATGTGATATATCATCGGAAAGCTGGTTCCAAGCCCGATCCGAATTTTCTAGTATGGTTTTGTGATTTTTCCATTTTGATGCTCTTTTTTTTTTTCTGTCAAAGTCAGATGTTTTCTGTGATAGTGGCGTTTCAGACCTCCTACATTTTGGGATCCGTTTCTCTTGCATCCAAACTCCGCTTTCAGCAAACAAGATATTATTGAAAAGCTCTTTGTGAGCTTTTATTAGATCTGATAGTTTTATGGGGTTTTGTGTCCTTTTTCTAATGTCACCCATCCTCAGATCCTTGCAGACACCTTCTTTGGGCCCTGCAGCGTAGTTGTTGGTTTTTAGCTCATATCTTGAACATACGGTCTCAAAATTTGGCAAACGAGATATCGTCAGAAAGCTGATTCCATGATCTTTTCATATCTGGAGGTTATATTTTCTGGTTTTATTTTTCTGATGGTGTTTTTCTCTGTCAAAGCCAAATCTTCAGGTTTGCACTCTGGGAGCTCTATCTTGCACATCCGAACTCCATTTTTGGAAAGTGATATATCGTTGGAAAGCTTGTTCAGAGACATTTTTAGTGCTATGATTTATTTTTCTAGATTTTGCTCCAGGTTTATTTTATTCAGATTCTTGCTTTTTTGCAGTCTAGTGGATATCTTGGTTGTTTCAGGTCCTGGGATCTCTTCCCTTTGAGGGATGACTCATCTTAGGTTGTTATTTTGGTTCAGACTCCTTTGATCTTCTTCTGAGCATTATATGCTTCTCTTCTATAGCATTTTTGTTTCTGTAAACGCACTAAGATAAAGTGCCTGCTTCTACATATCTGGGATTTCAAGCACCTTGTGTTTATTTGTACTCACACTCAGTTATAAAGTGCCATGGGGGGTTATGATGTTTTGCCTTTTGTGCTCATCCACCTTTGTCAAGTGAATATTTCTTCCATGACATTAGCCCATGTTGTGTGTCTGTGACACCGCCCTTTATCATGTGCTTGTACTTCTATTGCACTGTTGGTGTTCCTGATTCTTCTTCTTACAGAGGTTTCTGGCATTGCATTTCAGTGTTCCTGTCACCCCTCTCCTTGTTTAGCATTATGGGGGGGTTCACCTGTTGGCTCTATTGTTTCCTTGGTTCGGTTGAGTGATCTACATATTCAATTTTTGTTCCTATGTACTAGGTGGATGCAGTGGCTAGGCACCTATGCATTTCGATGAGATGGTTCATCTACTATATAGACACTCATTCATTCCTAATTTTTGAGGTCACCTCTTTAATTGATCAGCTCTTCATATTTTCTCTTCTCTACCTGGTCATGCACTATTTTAGTGGGGGTTCCAACAGTTACTTCTGACAGTGTTTGCAGCTTCATGCTTCGGAGATGCTTCATGCTCTTTCTTTGTTCCTATTTTCTAGAACATTCTTGGTCTCCTTTTGGAGTAGATTTTTTCCCATGTGGTTTTCTCTATTTCTCTACTTTTAAGAGACTCTCTTTTGTGCTAGGTACCTCATTAGGCCATGTTGCTAGGACCTATTTCTGCTTTTAGCATTGTAGTTTCCTTTGCTTTCTTCTTGCATTGTTTGTAGCTGCATCGTTGCTCATCTTAAGGGGGGGTGTTAGAGTAAATTATTAATTTTATTAATATTTTACTCCCTTCTTAAGATATCAACTCTTTGCTTTAGTCAACTCATGCACTAGTTATGCATTAGTTTGCTTTAGTTTACTCATGCACTAGTTATGCATCAGTTGTTTTTTGAATGCATTAGTCTTGTAATAGTTTAATTGATTATTACATGCACTTCTGCTTTTTAGGTTTGCCTTTTCAAGGCCTTTGATCTCCTTTATATGGATGATCCATTGTACACTATTATTCATTCATTATTGAGGATATTTTCTTCTTCATATTCTGAGTCAAACCCTTGGCCTCTTCTTCTCTCTACTTCCTTGTAATAGGTTTTTTGTATGCAGGTGATCTTGGCGTTCTGTGGATTTGTATTGCTCAAATCCTACATTAACTAACAATTCAAAGCAAATACAATGAAAATTTAAACTAAGAAATGAATTTAACATCCATGACATCTCATGGTTCTCTAATTAGATGTGGTAAGTAGAGCTCTCAGCTTTGTATTCCCTACTAGTGACACTTCTAAAATGAGAAATCTATGATACTACAAATGCTTAGTCTGGCTCTCAAATTGATAATGTGATACAAAGATAATTCAAATGCTCTCAATTGCTATGAAAATGACTATAATGGTGATGCTTTGCAAATGAATTTCTAAGATGATTATTGCTCTCAAAATGCTTCTCATTTATAGTAAATTCCCAAGGGTAGGGGGTAGAGTGAACTAATCATGATTTAGCCTTGGTTGAGTCAAAAAATTTGCAATGTTTTTAAATGGGGGGACAATTTAAATGTTTGTCTCAAAGATTTGGACAAAAGGACAAAATTGAGTGGATGAGATTCAAAGTTGAATTTGTGTGATTGAGATTCAATTCCTTTGAGTGATCCATGTGCTTTTGTTCTCAATTCTCATTGGTTCCTCAATTTTCATTGGTTCCTCAATTTATTGTTGAAAGATATTAGGATTAATTAAATTCCATCAATTAATTAAATTAGCCATGTAAGAGAATAGGCTCAATTTGATTTTTGATTTTTGAACTATACAATTAATTGATTAAAATCAATTATATAGTGTTTTTCATCCCTTTAAGCTTTGATTTAATTAGTTAATGTCATCATTTGATTTTTTCTTTGATTTTATTGATTTTGTCCAACTTGATTTAATAAATGTCCATTTAAATGTGATTTGATCATTTTTTATGAGAATTAGTGCATTTTGATTAAGAATTTGCAATTTTGATGATTTAAAGCACTTGCCCATTTTTGAGTGTCTACAAATGCCCCTCTTTGAATTGATGTGCGAAGAACATTGATTCAAATAAATTTTAGTCTTGATTGCTTTTAGGTCTTGATTTACTGATACTCTGATATACCACCAATATGATTGCTAGGTCTTGATATGAAATTGATTGCTACTTGATATGATATGCCTCTGATCTGATTTGATAAAATGATATGTGTCCCACTGATAATAGTTCAAAAATTTTGATGCCCCAGATTCACTGATATTTGATGCCAATTTGATACTCTAATGCCCCCTAAAAAATGAAACATATTGATTGTGTGATTTGAAAAATTTGATGAAATTGATTTGATTTTGATTGATTGATTCAATATGTTTTCATTTCTTAAAAACATTGATGATATGTTGATTTCAAATAATTGCCCCGGCTTGATTGATAGGTTGATATAGGTCAATAGGTCAAAAATTATCTCCAAATTAGGTCAAATTAGCTTAAATAGGTTGAAAAACCTAGATTTACTATTTATTTTCACTTTTGACTATTGAGATTTTGCTCTGATCCTTGGCTTCCTGATCACGATGGTTGTCCCAATTCACG
The DNA here is from genome assembly GCA_027943335.1 of Chamaecyparis obtusa. Classification (NCBI taxonomy): domain Eukaryota; kingdom Viridiplantae; phylum Streptophyta; class Pinopsida; order Cupressales; family Cupressaceae; genus Chamaecyparis; species Chamaecyparis obtusa. The sequence goes on from BSBK01002038.1 coordinate 586,426, forward strand.
AGAACTAGTTCAAGAGAGGTCATCGTTATTAGAGGCCGTTGGAGTATGGACCTCCAGTGAGTCATTTGTAACCTTCCTTGTGCATTTATTGCTCATTTATAGCATTTATTACATTTTTTCATGTTGTCATAGATTAAGTTTTTGCAAAATGATGCGTAGTAGATGTTAAATGCCGCTTAGAATAGTGAAACAATGCATCCATGCTTTTTACTCACGCCTCCACATAGTAAAATCTTGCCTAGGAACCTTTAAATATTGCCTGGTCATTTTTAACTGCTGCGTAGCAGTAGGGTTTTCATGCCAATTTATATATGTTTTTTCGCGTATAAAACCCTAGGTTTAAAATGTCGCCTAGGCATTGTTAAGTGTCACCTAGCATTTGTAAAATGCCGCATGAAATGTAAAGTGACATGTATGATTGATAAAGTTCTACGTGAGATCTGTTCTGCACCACGTAAGGTAAAATGCCGCGTGGTAACAGGAAAATTACGCCTGCAGGATTTTAAACTCAAACTCAATTTTCTGATAAAAATTGAATAACTTTGTATGGTTGATTGATTCTCCAAGATAGCTAGGTCTATTATAGTTTAACAAAACAATTGATTATGATATCAAGATAATGGTACCAATGAATGTGATTTGTCAATTTGATAGGATAGAAAAATTGATAGGTAGGATTGATTAATCAGTGTGAAAACTGATAGGTAGATAATTGATAATTCGCTCTCAAGACATAGAGACACGAACAAATGGTACTAGGTTTGATTGCTTGATACTTTGATTCTAATAGAACTGATTGACTTAAAATGATTCACTAATATAGAATATTGATATGATTCTCTTGATTTTGCCAAACAGGTACATTTCTGTAAACTTTATATACAGACCGTTGCATCATGGGTCATCAAGCTAGGTCAGGCTTTAACCCCCATGGAGTATCATGTTATTGAGTTGTGTGGGCTGAGTTTTTTTCTTGACATCCCATGGTTCCAGCTGAACCAAGGTCTCCTTACAGTGGTGGCAGAGTGTTGGCACTCTGACCACAATACTTTCCATCTACCTTTCGGAGAGATGACTACCACACCAGAGGATGTGTATCGACTGTTGCACATTCCTTGTCATGGAGAGATGGTATATTATGACTCTATTTATGATAGTACAATGTGCAGATGGGTGTTCAGAGATAACACCATCGATGATGATACTATCACATGGGCATAGTTTGCTTCATTTCCCACTTTGCCAGCAGTTCTAGGTGCTCTGATTGGTAGATTACTACTTCCCGACCGGTGAGGTCATGGTTTCTCAATTGGATGGGGCCAAATCTTGGAGGATTTTCTTGCACAACCTCAATGGTTTGATTGGGGTTCATGCATCCTTGCACAGGTGTACCATGATCTACATGAGGTGGTGTACAGATCGAGTGCATCTTTATCAACAGGTGCAGTGATCTTGCAAGTATGGGTATAGGAGCATCTTCCCATCACTAGGCTAGTATCAGATAGGATTCAGCATCGAGGTTTCCCTTATGCTTTTCTATATGGTGGCTTGGTTGTCTAGCATCATCTGGAAAAGCTTGAGTATTGGCATCGGGTTATTGATGATCTTGATCAGGTCCATTGGTGACCATATATAGGTTGTGAGGGATGGAGGGAGGATGATGATGAGCTCTCATACATGTTTTCTCCTTGGTGGATGATTGGTAGATCTACGACTATGATTGAGTGATTTTTCTTTGGTTGAGTCTTGAGATAGTATGGTAGAATGCTCAGATTGATTTCCAGTTTGCCTATGATCAGATTGTGCAGTTGGCATATTGTAGATGGGATATGTTAGTACGTGTAGGTGATGCTGGTATGTCACATGAGTATCAAGACTAGTGGTCTCAGAATAGGTTTCTTTGATTTACAGATCCAACAGAGCCTATCCCTGGACGTGATGAGAGATCAGAGGATGACGGGGGTGATGATGATGGAGGGGATGATGGCGGGGATGGTGGTGGTGGCAGGAGGAGATGTTGGAGAGGACAAGCTTGGAGAGGATAGAGAGCTCCTCAAGTCATGGGTCAAGGATGAGATGGGCCATGGGTGAGAGGTGGACATGCTAGGGACATGGCTAGAGATGTTAGGCAAGTACAACAAGGACCTGAGTTTGTTCATCCTAGAGCTTCATTGGTACAAGGACAACATAGATGATAGAGAGCTTAGAGATAGGTACACATTGAGGCTACTAGATAGGTTCCTAGAGGACAAGATCCTTTGGTTTAGTTATAGCGGGTTGCATTGGCACAACAGGATCAGATTCTAGCACAACAAGTGTCTCCATAGGTTCCTAGATCACAGGATATGGGTCAGTCATCTCAGGTTTCTCCTAGTATCGACACTCTATCACGGGATGTTCAGTCATTGCAGATAGATGTATCCACTGTTGTTGGTAGAATAGACTAGGTGGCTATTTTGATGCAACAATTTATGACCTTTGTGACTCAGAGACCTAGTATGGCTAGCACTAGTCAGATTCCTCCTACTCAGGATAGACCAGGTGATGGTAGTTCAGATGGATCAAGTGTTGGTGATGGATCAGGTGGTGCTACAGGATCATGATTGTTGATTTATGGATCTATTCCTCGATGACGTGTATCATGTTTCATGTTGTTTATTGATCAGGACTTGATGTATCACTTTGTTGATGTTGTATCTTGATATACTGATTTGATGGATCATTTTGATATTATGAACATTTATATGATGATATACTTTCCTTGATTCTTTTGATCTGTACATGTGAGATCATCTTTATATGCAGCTATATGATGTTTTATGATGCATTTACTCTGATTATGCTATGGATACAATGTATCTCATGTATGATATAGATAGATGGATGCAATGATTTATGCTATTTTGATATGCTTTCTAATCTTCAATGTATGGATGCAAAGCTTTATTGGAAATATGGATATGAATGCCCCTATGTTTTTTATTTTTCCGAATGTATGCAATTCTATACTTTCCTAGATGTATGCAAATGATGTGTGATGAATGAATTTTTTCTCTTTTTCTTTTTTGAATATGGATAATAATTAATTCTATGGATGAATGCAAAAGATAATGTCACATTATTGATTTGAATCAAGGATGAAACATTTAATTGAACCCCCTTTTTAATGTTTTACTCAAGTTGATTAACTGAACCCCTTTTCCCTTGGAAACATAACTACAAACATGCACTTAATCTAACATGAAAATGCAATGCAATGCAACTAAGTGTCACTAGCTTTTTAGCAAAGAAATGCCATAGGGAAATATTTTCATCATTGAGCATTATAGGACTGGAAAGCAAATACAACCATCACTGAACACACCATGATGATATGAATACCGCTTTTATATCACTTTTGGTAACCTCTTTTTGGAAACTAGTACAACCCTCACTAGTTGAATGACCAACTATGGGAGTATGAATACCGGTTTCAATGGATTCAATGTTGCAAGTGGATTTTGGTATTAAGATATGGAAAATCTAAATAGCCAAGGTATCTATTTGCATAAACAAGCAAAGGTCAATTCTTCCTCTTATGTGATAGTCCTCGATGGTTCTTTGATGACCATATTGTTAGATGAATTCTCATGATTTGATGGATCTCCCTCAAAATAGTCACTCAAAGGCAAGAAAATATCATGTCTCCATCATGGCCAATCTAGTTGAAACATCATCGATTAGCTAAAGAAACATGATAAAAGTCATTTCAATAAAGATCATCAAAAGAAAGCTTCAAGTGTTTTGCAATGTATCAAGATTTTCAAATAGAATTTCCAAACATTATGATCTTTAAAGTGTTGTCAATTTTTAATCCCGAATAATAAAGTCAATGAAGGCTCAAGGATCAAGTTTTGGAATCAAAATACTTGGGTGCGAACAATGATATCCATCAAAGGTTCAACAAAACTCTCTCTCTTTTGAAGCTCTGATAATTCTCTCTCTGATATGACCGAATGTAGCACTAATTGAATCTATTTGTACCAAAAATCCAATTCTTTCATGCCCCCAAGTGATAAATGTGATCGTGTGACAAACTTAGGGCAAATAGGCAATGCAACAATGCAGCTGACAGGTTTTGTTATGATTATGCACAAATGACAGATGCAATGAAAATGTACAAGTGAGATGTTGGAAATGCAATATGTACACATGCAACTAGGAAATGACTTAAGGGAACAAAAGGTGCTTGATTGCCAAGTTTTCACCTTTTGGGTCTTTTTCATTTTTTTGGCTACCAAGGTGCCTATTGCTAGGTTTTCACCAAGGCACTTTTTCTTTTCCAATTTTTTTCTTTTTTTTCTTTTTTCAAATTTTTTTTTTTTTTCAATTTTTTTGTATTTTCAAGGTCTCTTTTGATTATGTACAATAAATATGATACTCCTCATCTGATACTCTTTATACTCTTTCATCTACCTCATGTATAGAACCTCTTTAGATGGATGCTATTGATAGGTTCTTGTAGCTCTTCTCTATCACAATCTGCTAATTTATAAGTTCCCATTCCAAATGAAGAAACAATGATGAATGAACCGAGCCAATTCACCTCCCATTTACCCTTCTTTTCTCTTTCGGCTTGATTTTTAGGGTTTTCTCTTAGTACTAAGTCACCTACTTGAAAGAATCTCGGTTTGATATGCTTATTGTAGTTTCTTGAGATCCTGTTTTGATAGACTTTCAAGTGTTCATAGGCTTGCATTTGATGTTCTTCTAACAACTCTAATTGTTGAAGTTGGGCAACTCTATAGTCCTCATTTGTTATCAACCCTTGTAATGATACTCATAAAGATGGGATTTCAACCTCCAAAGGTAGAACAGCTTCAGCCCCATAAACCAGTGAAAATGGTGTAGCCCCTGTAGGTGTTCGAATGCTAGTTCTATAAGCCCATAATGCCGGGTTGATTTGCACATGCCAATCTCTTCCTGACTTATTCACCGATATTTTCAAGATTTTCAAAATGTTCTTATTTGTAGCTTCGGCTTGTCCATTTCCTTGGGGATAATAAATGGATGAAGAGTGATGAGTAATATGGAATGTGTCACAAAGTTCATCCACATCTTTGTTTTTGAATTGTTTTCCATTATCTGTGATTATGGCATGAGGGATACCATATCTGCAAATGATGTGATTGAGTATGAACATGGAGATCTATTTGCCCGTAGCCATGATCAAAGGAATGACTTCTACCCACTTTGTGAAATACTCCGTGGCGGTGATGATGTACTTGTACCCATTGGAAGATGGCAGATAGATTACACCAATCAAGTCAAATCCTCATTGATAGAATGGCCATGGTGTAACAAATGCGTGCAATTCTTGTGCCAGCACATGTATCATGTCTCCATGGTATTGACATTTGCTGCATATTTTGACAAAGTGACAAGCATATTTCTCTAAGGTTTTCCATAAATACCCCATACGAAGGATCTTCTTGGCTAGGTTTAATCCACTTGAGTGCGACCCACAAATGCCCTCATGAACCTCACTTAAAGCTAACTTAGACTCCTCTTCCTCTAGACATCTATGTAACGTCCCGTTAAGACCCTTACGATACAATGTTTTGAAAAGGATTATTTAACGGGCTGATTGTCGGATGAAATTTTGTTTTTGGGCTCAAGATTGGTCTGTAGGTAACACTTGGTCTTTGATATAGGTATAGATAGGGTCGTACCAAGGTGAGTCATGTCCATTGAGTAGGGCAACAATTTGGGTGTCAGGAAGGTCAAATGCTAGTTTTGCCAACTCTTCCACCAAGAATTCGTACTTCTCATTCTGATCTGGTTTTTGAAGTAAGGAAGCCAAGGTCGCCATTGCATAAACTGCTTTGTTCTTCTCTCTTGGAATTTGTTCAAATATCAAAGCAAAGTACTTTTTCCAAGCATCTATCATAGTCTTGTATGGCATTAGTTTTTCATCTTTGGTATTGTATTCATCATTGATCTGATTGATTATTAATTGAGAGTCTCCATACACTTGTAGCTTGGTGATGTTCCATTCTAAAACCATCTTAATGCCAATGACTAGAGCCTCATATTCTGCTATGTTGTTTGTACATGGGAACAAAAGCTTGTAGGACTTGGGAATAGTGTACCCTTGAGGGGTAATCAATAGTATGCCGGCCCTAGAACCTCCTTGTGTATATGATCTGTCGAAGTACAACTTCCATGTCTTGGCCTCTATGTTGACAATTGTTGAATTTGGAAACGCCGCTTGAATGCTTTGCGTAGAAATCAATGGGTTTTTTGCTAAGTGATCTGCTATCACTTGTCCTTTTATGGCTTTCCTATCCACATACTCAATGTAGAACTCACTTAATATCATGACCCATTTTGCTATCCTACCTGTTAAGGCAGTTTTGCTTAGCAAGTATTTTAAGGGATCAATTTTTGCAATAAGTTTCACCTTGTGCATCAACATGTAATGTCTCAATTTTTGTGATGTAAAGACAACCGCTAGACAAGCTCTTTCCATGAATGTGTAATTGAGTTCATACTTGATCAATGTTCTACTCAAATAGTAGATTGCTCTTTCTTTCCCTTGGTCATCTTCTTGCACCAAAAGAACTCCTAGAGACCTCTCGATGGAAAATATGTACAACATCAATGGTTTTCCCTTGATTGGTGGCATTAGGATTGGTGGATTTATTAGATAAGTCTTCAACAATGTGAAGGCTTTGTCACATTCCTCATCCCATATGAAAATAGTGTCTTTGTGTAGTAACCTTGTGAATGAATGACACTTTTTTGCCAATTGAGAAATAAATCTCCTTATTGATTGAATCTTGCCTTGGAGAGACCACATTTGGCTTATGTTATTTGGAATTTCCATATCCATTATGGCTTGGACCTTTTCCAAATCCACTTCAATCCCTTTTGCTGAAACTATGTAGCCTAATAACTTGCCGGATTGGACCCCGAAAGCACATTTTTTTGGATTAAGTCTCACTTTGAATTGCTCCAAATGTGTGAATATCTTTTCCAAAATTTTCAAGTGGTCTTCTCTTTGATGTGATTTTTCCAATATGTCATCCACATAATACTCTAGAAAGGTGTGCATCATATTATGAAAGATAGTTGTCATTTCCCTTTGGTATGTGGCTCTGACATTTTTAAGGCCGAAGGGCATTATGTTCCAACAAAAGGTACCCCAAGGGTATGGAAAGGTTGTCTTCTCTTGGTCTTTGGGTGCAATTTTTATCTGATTGTAGCTGCTAAAACCATCCATTAATGAATACATGGAGTGACCTACTCTCAAGTCCACTATTGTATCTATGCTTGGAAGTGGGAAGTCATCTTTAGGACATGCAAGATTCAAGTCTCTAAAATCTGTGCATACACGAATGGATTTGTCATGCTTGGTGACTGGTACAATATTGGATATCCATTCAGCATAGGCAATTGCTCTTATAAATCCCACCTTCAACAACTTCTCCAATTTGGCTTTGACTAGGAGAGCTACATGTGGGTGCATCTTTCTCAACTTTTTCTTGTCGAGCTTAACCCCTAGTTTAACATTCAAATGGTGCATAATGAAGTCAGGATCCAATCCCGACATGTCAGCATAGGACCATGCAAAGTTCACTTGTTTTTCTTGAAAAAACTTGATAAAATCCTTTCTTTCTAAAGGTGTAAGTGATGTTGCTAGGTGTATGAATTTTGGATCCAATTCTGTTCCAATGTTGACCTTTTCTATTGGCTCTATGAGAATCGATGACCTTTCTTCCTCATGTTTGGGTAGGGTATCCAACCTCTCTTCCTTTGGTGCCATAGTTGGGTTTTCACCATAGGAAACATCCTTTATCTTTACTTTTTTTGGTTTTAGTGCTGCCACATAGTGGTTTTCATCACTAGAACTTTTCATTTTTAATTTTTTTTCATTTTTTTCTTTGGATTAAGAGATTGGACCCTCGTTGTTCTCATAATGTTTGGTTCAAATTCATTGGTGAAAGAGGGCTCAACTACATTTAAGTATTGGGTCATTGCTTGGTCATTTGGGAAATAAAGTAAGTCACTTGGCTCGGTTAGGTCCCAATCAATAAGGTCAGGATGCATCAAGGATAGGGATTCATTTGGTAAAGTGTCATCAGCTGGAGTTATGGACATGACCTCATTGGATGGTTCATACATTGTATCATTAAGGTCAATGACGTGAGCTTCCTTGAGATGGTCCATGGAAGAAGGATCAAAATCCTCTTCACTTGAGTCCTCAAGGACTTCTACAGGAAACATCATGGGAAATGCAACATGTGGATTAATCCTAACATTTGAATCATCCTCCTCTGATGGTTCCCAAAATTCCTCTATCCATGGTTGATTAATGGGTGCTTGTCCTATATTGAGTTCTTGTATGATGGGATCTTCATTCCCTGGAGTTTGTTGCCTTAGAACATTAGCATAAGCATGTATTGTGACAACCTCTTTATCATGGCATGAGTCATCAGACAAAGTATCCCATTCATAGTCCCGGGAATCATCACTATCCACATCAGATTCCACTGTGTTCACTTGTGGATATGAATCATGCATGGGCTGGAGCTTTCTCCTTTGTGCTGGTAGCCTACCCCTGACTTTTCCTCTTTTGACCTCCAAGAAGGTTCAGTAGGCTCTAGCAAGCCTCTATTTCTTTTGCCTAAGGGTCCTCTTCCCTTGTACCCCATTTTTTACATTATTTTGAATCCTTTGCCATATTGATTGGTTTGAATGTTAATATGCTGAATTCTCTCTACATGAGTATTTAAGGTATCATTTTCATCTTGATAAAGCCATTGGAGAACTTCATCTTCTTATTTGTCAAATGCTGCCTTGTCACTTTCTCTTACAAAATAAGAGTTATATTTATGAGGAAGATGTTCCTTGGATAGTTTCCCATGTGTTCTTGGAGATGTAGGTAAGTCGAATAAGGAAAAAAAATATTCCCCTACTCCCTTGGAACTGATTTTACATTGTTTTTCAAATGTATGCATCATTTCACTCATTTTTTTGTAATGATCCTCTTTATCTTTATCTTTTGAAAATTCTACCTTTGGTATAGATGCTTTTTCTAAATTTTCATTTGAAGTTGGATCCTCATAACTCACTTTCTCCTTTCCTTTAGTTGAAGTAGTTGAGTTAGTTCAAGAAGGACTTGAAGTAGAAGTAGCACTTAATGTTAAATTTTGATCATCCACTTTAATGTCTTCAATGGTAGCCCTTTGGATAATCCCCTCTCTGTTATGTGGAATAAATAATTCATGGAGAGGCTTTAGTGCATTACAATATTGGAAAGGATTTGAATCCCCTCCAATCATGATTTCCTCACCCATGTATGGAAATTTTATGCATTGATGATACGTGGATGGAACTTCTTGCATCTCATGGATCCACATCCTCCCCAATAAGATATTATAAGTTAGTTTCATATCTAAGACTTGGCATTTTGTGTCCTTTTTGATTGGTCCAACTTGAATGGGCAATATAATCATGCCTTTTGAAGCTCTTTCTGCTTCATCATAGGCCTTTATGGTAATTCTTTTTGTAGGATCAATGCATGACTCAGATAATCCTAGAGATTTGACAAGACTCAAAGTGCAGATGTTAAGACCAGCTCCCCCATCTATGAGAGCTCTCTTGACCCTATGTCTTTCAATCAAGACTTCTATATGCAATGGAAGAATTTGGGGATGGGTAATGGACATGTCATCATGGTCTAAAAATGAAATTCAATAAGGTGCAATGAGATGCCCTACCATATTCTGAAACTTCTCCTCATCCAAGTTGGTAGGAACATTAGTTTCCACTAAAGCTTTCTCTAAGATTTCCTTGTGATTTGGTGATAACTTTAATAACTCCAATATAGAAATTTGTGCTGGAGTCTTTTGTAGTTTATCCACCAAACTATATGGTTTTGCTATTGGAGCCAATTGTTTTTCCAAAATGCCAGATTGTGGAGGGCCAATAGGTTTAGGATCAACCCCTTGTAGGGTAATCCTTGAATTCTGCCCCCTAGTGATAACATTAGACGTTTCCTTTTGGGCCTGTTCTTTGATCACAATAGTATTGACAATATGCTCATGACTAGATAAAGTATTGATGATTTTGTCATAATGAGGAGCAAAATTGATATTGTTGCTGCTTTGTTTATTCTCATTGGATGATTCACCTTTTCCATGGTTATAAAAAGGTTGTTTAAATGCTATGTGATCTTCATTATCTTGAGGTCCTTCAATAGTGATTGTACCATTATCAATCAGGTCTTGCACCACATTCTTCAATTGTAAGCAATCATTTGTTTGATGCCCTCTAATTCTATGATATTCGTAGTGACTATTCTCACTCCACCAGCTGGGTTTATTCTATGGCTCATAGGGTTGAATGCTAGGTAAATTAATTATCTTGTTAGCAATGAGAGTCCTCAATGCTTTTTAGAGGGGCTCACCCAAAGGTGTGAAGTTCCTCTTGGGAGTTAGTACCAAGAATTTGTTAGATTTGTTACCTCCTTGATTATTCCCAAAATTGCCACTATTGGTATTGCTGTTGTAAGACACTTTGGGAGCTTGATTTGCATTGTTCACCTAATTAGGTGTTCTTGTGAGAGAAAAGGGAGTCACTTTTACATTACTAGAATTGACAACACCGTCATTGACCACTCTCTTATTGTTGTTCTTCAACCCAAACTGATTCTAGCTGTTAGAAAAGTTCTTATTCTGGTTGTTATGGTTGTTATTGGAGATATTGTTATTGTAATTCTTATTGTCCTTGTAGAGTTTCAACTCTCCACTCTTAACTAATACCTCTTCTATGGTTACTCCATTCTCAATAAGATCTTGGAAGGTCTTAGGACATTGCATTCTCAACTGATAATTCATCTCACTACTCAAGCTATTGATAAAGATATCCATCTTCTCTTTTTTGGGTACACTTCGAGGATATCTAGAAAATATCATTTCCATCTTTGTAGGAAAATTAGGAATCCTTCTCCTTCTTTTTTCTTGGTATTACATAAAGTGATCATTGTGACTTCTGTGTGTGTGAAAATTATACCTAATCTGTAGACACAACACTCAGTAAAACATTAGAGGTTAGTGATAATCAAAATCGTGCAAAATTGAAAGCTATCTAACCAAGCGATTTACTGCCTTCTAATAGGTGCGAGATTAATGTTCTCATATTGTAATCGAGATCAGTGACCTAGACGACACCTAAATGAAGGATTTGAATGCAATTCTAGATATGGAATAAATGCAATTAATCTATATTTTTGATATTTTCTATGCAATAAGAATGATAAAAACTGATATGAAATCTATGCTAAATGAAATTGATATGCTATGAATGCTATTGAAAATTGATATGCTATGAATCTAACAATGATATGAAATATGAATGCAAAAATAAGATTGATCTCACAAAGATGTCGATTCGCAAGAGCTTTGATTCTTCAATTCCAATTCTCCAGCGTGATTGTGCAAAATATGAGATGATTTGTGAAGAGCTGAGCCTTTAATTTATAAAAATCCAGGGCTTTGGAGGTGCATGGGAAAAAGCCATAAATCACTCAAATAACTCAACTTGATTTTTGAGTTATTTTTAAATAAAAGATAATTAACTCACAAAAACATGCAAAAGCTAAGTTTTAACTCAAAATAGAGTTTAGCTTTAATTGATAATTGATAGTTGTTTGCTTTTATGATTGTGCATGTTTTATTTATGAATTAATTTAATAATAAAGTGATTTATTTCCAACTTAACTGCTTTTAAAAATAAAACAATTGATTTATGGGTTAATCAATTATTTAATCAAAATTTTATTAAAAACTATATTATTAAATAATGACAACTTGCTTTAATTAATTAAATAAGAATTTAATCAATTATTCATATGATATTAGATTTATTGTCAAAATTAAATAATACAATTAATAATAGATATAATTAAATTTAATTACACAATTAAGTGGCAAATATTAAATCTAATTAATTAAATATGAAAATATTCAATTAATCAAACTTTAGGATAAATGTGATTTATTGCCAAATAATTATAAAATTAAAGATAATTAAGATAATTAGGAATATTACTAGGAATATTCCTCAATGCAAAATTTAAGATAATCAATTAGATTTGATGATGTTTAGATGTGCCTTAGATTAGGACTTTGATGTCGATTTCGTTCGAATTGAAGATGTAGGAGATTAATGAACTTATAGCCCATTTTTGGGGTATTACAACTTCATGTTTGATATTGTAGGAATAGTGTGCCATAAATTTAGAGGCCAACTCTTCAAAAGTTTTAATGCCGGAAGGTAATTTCGAGAACCATTCCATGGCCATACCTCCCAAAATCCTAGGAAATAATCAAATTAAATAAGTGGTGTAGTGCATGAATTCCAAGCTCAATGCACAAATTCCCATAGATGATCTTTAGGATCTGATGTTCCTTCGTATTTATCATACTTAGGAAATACTACGTTGATAGGGAATGGTACCATGACTAGACTCTTGCCAAATGGAAATGGACATAATGCTTCTATATAAAAGGGCTTTGGAGCCCCACTTTGCTTTATCGTGTCCAATTGCATCTGAAATAACTTAAATTGTTTATTCATTATATCGATCGGGCTCTCTTCAACTTCGGGTGTTCTAAGTTGATTAACATCATAATCATGAGGAAGTTTAAGACCCTTTTGGGCTAGATCTAGAAAGTGTTTTTCCTTGTCTCTTTCCATTGATTTCTCCATAAGTTTCAAGAAATATGGACTTTGTATAGCTTCACTAACCTTCTCCTCAGTGGCATCTTCAGCAGTTGGTTCACCATTAGCCCTAGCATTAGTGTTATCAATTCCTTGAGTGTTTGAGTCTATTCCTCCATTATTGGTATTACCCTGATCGTTTGGGTCAATACCTCCATTATTGGTATTACCTTGATTGTTTGGGTTGATACCACCATTGTTTTTATTACCCAAGCTACCGTAGTACATCATGTTGGTTTCCGCTTCTTGAACGGGTGGTTCTTGTGGTACTCTCAAGGTGGTAGAAGTATCACTTGGGAAAGGAAGCTCTTATCTCATATAAGTCCCATCTGCTTGCAAGGTTTGGTTTATGTAATATGATAGAGTAAAAGTAGGCATGAACATAAACCATTTGAAAATAGACTTTATCTTGTTGGCTTATGGTCAGATCCTTGTGAAATTTTCAAAATTGCTCAAAATCAAGATTTCTAACCAGGCAGGGTACTGGAACAAGTAAAACAACCAAAAGGGTATCTGAATCTGGAACCAAATTTTTTTGAAACCCTCAGGAAATGCTCATTGTTTTCCCTTTTTGATTCTGGGCATCACTTGCCTGCGTGTAGGCGTGACTTAAAAGTTGATACACGTTGACTGGAATTGATGTAGGCAACACTCTGCAAATGTGCATGCGACACTTTACTATTGATAGGCATTTTTCCAATTTTTACAAGTGTCACTTAATATGTCTCAAGCATGACTTTATTGTTGACAAGATTTTTTGAACAGTCATAGGCGTGACTTTACTACTGACAATGATGTTTCTCTGTGCACAGATGACACTTTACAGACTAGGTTGTAAATTTTAGATTTTAAAAATTGTAAGATCAGGTCTATGGAATTTTCTTGATTGAAAATGGAATACAAACTCAACACACACATCAAATTTTAACCATGTCCCTAAAACCACACTAAAAGTGTATGTTCTCGGTCATTTTTCACAAGTATTGAACAAGAAAGTCTTCCATGCAATCTACCTATAGTCAATTTTGGCTTTTAACATGTTTGGCTCTATAAGGTAGCTTACTACTTATCAGGAGTTTAATGAAAATTTCCGTTCTAAACCATGCCAAGTTCTTTTTCCCACTTACAGGCTTCCCACACGCACAAAAGCATGATTTGGCACAATCCTCCAAAGGACTACTAGAGGAAGTGAAGAAATTTGCACACAATCTAGTCACTCCCCTATTAAGGAAGAGTATAATTTTTTTTATAGTGGGTTGGATAGTATCATGGCTAAGGTGATTGTCTCCCACTTGGGTCGTTCCCTCTCACCATCTTCGTAAGGAAAATATTGGGAGGTAGGCCCTCTATTGCTCTATTTTAACTAGCATGTATAAAAAAAACAAGAAAATTGAACTTAGTCCAACAAGTTTGGGAATTTGGTTCACTTAAAAAGTGAAGAGCATATCCCTATTGTCTTTCTTCATTCCAAACACTCAAGCAACAATTGTTCTTTTTCAATCTCTTGACAACGAGATTCTTATAATTGAGGTGTTTGTGTTAATTCCTTATTTTAATTAAGCTAGATTCAATGAATGCCACAATCTAAGCAAATGCAAGCTTGATTCGATGAATACCTTTTTTTTTGTAGCTAGCAAAGGCTAGGCGCTTTTATGAGTTTTTTGGATTTTTTATTTTCTCACTCACCTAGTGGCGATCGTTCCCACTCCCTCCTCCAACAAATTAGTCCAACACAACCATACAAAATGAGGGAAACAAATAGGAACAATTTGAAGTACAATTAAGTGTTTTCACAAGATTTTTCAATGAAAACTTCAACAACTTAATGTAAACAAATTTCAATTTAAGGTAGGAAATTTAAGCTTGTAAGCCTCTAACACCTTGATGTAATGATTATAAAATTTCTCTTCTAAGCCTAAACTCTCTAAAATTAAAGCACTATGCAATTCCTTTTCACGTTTAGCTTGTATTCTTACCTCTTTGCTTGGTTGTGTGACTCTGCTCTCTGGCTTTTGGACTTTCCTGTGTTTGCTCATCTAAAGGAAAAACATAGATAGAGAGTAAGAAAATAGAATCTATAGATTTGACAACAAATTAAAGCAAAAAGTAGTAGGTTTCATTAGTCAGCTAATACGCGTGATTAAAATACTAGTAGGCGTAACTTTAAAAATATCCATCATCACTTTCCAGTGACTCAGGTGACATTTAAAGTTTAGCAGGTGTAACACTTTAATTACTATGCATGAAAAGTAATGCAAATTGCATATGATAAGCTATTTAAAGCGGCAATTAACAAATACTAGGCGTCAGTTAAGAGATACTAGGCATGACAGTTTGTAGTAAATTGTGTCGTAAAGATTGTCACAGGCGGTAAAAGATAGTGAATACATGGTACTTCTCAGGTCTCAGGTGTCGCTTTACACTCCTGTGAGTGACACTTTATCTCACAAGCGTGACAATTTATCTTGCAGGCGTCAGTTACTTGCTGGTAAGCATTAGAACAGTGATCATAGGCGTCATTTAATCCTTCATATGCGTCATTTCTCCTATTTTCTAAAAAAAATTATGGAAAAGTGACAAAAAAAACACACAAAAACTTGATGAAAATGTTAGAAATGAGGCCTAGAGCCCCACGGTGGGTGCCATTTGTGTGTGAATGATAAACACCTTCATGAAAGTAGGATTATTAACTAACAATTCAAAGCAAATACAATGAAAATTTAAACTAAGAAATGAATTTAACATCCATGACATCTCATGGTTCTCTAATTAGATGTGGTAAGTAGAGCCCTCAGCTTTGTATTCCCTACTAGTGACACTTCTAAAATGAGAAATCTATGATACTACAAATGCTTAGTCTAGCTCTCAAATTGATAATGTGATACAAAGATAATTCAAATGCTCTCAATTGCTATGAAAATGACTATAATGGTGATGCTTTGCAAATGAATTTCTAAGATGATTATTGCTCTCAAAATGCTTCTCATTTATAGTAAATTCCCAAGGGTAGGGGGTAGAGTGAAGTAATCATGATTTAGCCTTGGTTGAGTCAAAAAATTTGCAATGTTTTTAAATGGGGGGACAATTTAAATGTTTGTCTCAAAGCTTTGGAAAAAAGGACAAAATTGAGTGGATGAGATTTAAAGTTGAATTTGTGTGATTGAGATTCAATTCCTTTGAGTGATCCATGTGCTTTTGTTCTCAATTCTCATTGGTTCCTCAATTTATTGTTGAAAGATATTAGGATTAATTAAATTCCATCAATTAATCAAATTAGCCAAGTAAGGGAATAGGTTCAATTTGATTTTTGATTTTTGAACTATACAATTAATTGATTAAAATCAATTATATAGTGTTTTTCACCCCTTTAAGCTTTGATTTAATTAGTTAATGTCATCATTTGATTTTTTCTTTGATTTTATTGATTTTGTCCAACTTTGATTTAATAAATGTCCATTTAAATGTGATTTGATCCTTTTTTATGAGAATTAGTGCATTTTGATTAAGAATTTGCAATTTTGATGATTTAAAGCACTTGCCCATTTTTGAGTGTCTACAAATATGTCTCTAAACCACCCACAAAATCTACCCTTGCATATAGAGGTCCTAATCCACAAGCATAGAGTGAAAAGAGTCCTCATTGATGGAGGAGCCGACTTGAATATTTGTACTCTAAACTTGGTAAAAGCCTTAGGATTTTCTGAGGAGGCTATTGACCCAAAGAAAAAGATAACCATAAAAGCCTACGATGATGAATAAAGAGCTTCCAAAGGTGTCATAGTACTTCCTATTAGAGTTGGCCCAATGTAGAAAGAGACCATTTTCCAAGTCCTTGACCTAAAGCTAACTTATAATATCCTATTAGGGAGGCCATGGATGCATGAAATGCAGGCTGTACCCTCAACCTACCATAAATGTCTCAAATTTCCCTATCTAGGACAAGTCATGGTAAGTAGGGACTCAACCCCCTTTCAATATTGTAATAACATGAAGCCGATTAATGACTCCTTAGTCCCACATAATGAAAAAGGGTCCATTTCCCAAAGAATAGAGAAAGGACAAAGTTCAAAAGATCTCCTGTCTTTGAAGGGAAAAGAAAAAGAAGGAAAATAAATTGTTGTTAAAAATAACCAAAGTCCTACTAACCTAACTACATCAAAAAAAGGAAAAGAGAAGGTTAGTGAGGAAATTACTCTTGAGAAACAGAAAGAAGACCAAGCTAGATCCATTCAAATATACACCAAAGATGCTCATTATTAAAAAATGGATCATATGATGAAAAAGTTTGAAAAGAAATGTCAAATCAAACAAAAGGGTGTAGGTGAATACTCCTTATCCATGATGGATCTACCCCTATCTCCAAAATCATATGGAAGACCATCCAATTTACCTCATAAATACAATGATCACTTTGTGAGGGCAAGTACATCTTCATCTATGGATGAAGAAGATAATGAAATCCTAAATTGGCTATACAAGGATGACGAATCAAGTGCACATGAAAAGTATAAGCATTCCCACACATCAATATGGGAAATGATTTCAAATAATGCAGAAAATGGGATATAAGGGACAAGGGCTTTTAGGAATGAGAAATGAAGGACTTGTTGAACCCATTGAAATGACATGGAGAGATACTAAGGTGAAAACTAGGTTAGGGTACCTATAACATGGGTACACTCAAAAGAAGTATCCCTTAGTTTATGACCAAATCTTAAAACTAGGTTCCCAAAGTGATGAAGACTCAAAAAATTGGGAATGGGACTCATTTTCAAGTGAGTCATGCCAAGATAAAGAAATTGATGTCATCCACTCCTACACTCCTAGCAAGGGAAAAGAACAAGTCTCAGAATCGAATCAGAATCAAGCCTCAAGTTATAGCCAAGTGGTCTTAGATAATGTACCAATTCAGGAAATCAAGAGAAATAAATGGGTAGGAGAACCTTATGTACCCTCATGGATACCTACTATAGAAGAATCTAACCCTAGGTTTAGTCCACAAGATTTTTATCCAACAGAAATCTCAGAGGATTCTAGTGAGGAAGATTTTGACCCTAGTTCTTTAGAACATCTTGAAGAAGCACATATTATAGATTTAAGCGATACAATGTTTGAACCTTCAAATGAAGTCATGTCCCTAAACCCCATTAGATTAAACCAAAGCATTGATCCTTTAACCCTTATCTATCCCAATTTAATTGAATGGGATTCCATTGAACCTACCATTCTCCCTACATTTTTGAATGATGACTTGGTGTCCCAATACCTAAATGTGGTTGAGCCTTCTTCTACCATGGAATATCAGGAAGAAGTGACAAAGGGGAGTATTCAACCTTTCAGTTCAGAAAAAATTGAAAAAAAAAGAAAAAAAAATGGAAAGAATTTAATGTTGAAAACCACATTGTGGCAACATTAAATCAAAAAGAAAAAGAAATAAAGAACATTTCTGATGGTGAAAACCCAACAGAGGCACCAAAGGAAGAAGGGTTGGATACTTTGCCTAAGAACTATGAAGAAAGATCACCCATCTTAATTGAACCAATAGAGAAAGTGAATATTGGGTCAGAATCAAAGCCAAGAATCATACACTTAGCAACATCTCTATCTAGTGAAGAAAGAAAGGACTTCATCAAAAATTTCAAAGAAAAAAAAATCAATTTTGCATGGTCGTATGATGATATTCCTGGATTAGATCCAAATTTGATCATGCACCATTTGAACATAAAAGAAGGAGCAAGACCACTAAAGCATAAACTAAGAAAGATGAATCCACACATAGCTTTGCTTGTAAAAGTAGAGTTAGAAAAATTGTTGAAATTAGGGTTTATAAGAGCCATTGATTATGTTGAGTGGATTTCAAACATTGTGCCTATTTTCAAAGTAGACAAATCTATCAGAATTTGCACGGACTTTAGGGATCTAAATCTGGCATGTCCTAAAGATGACTTTCCATTACCAAGCATAGATGCCATTATAGATCTGATAGTAGGACATTCAATGTTCTCACTTGTGGATGGGTTTAGTGGTTATAATCAAATAAAGATAGCACCCAAAGATCAAGAAAAAACATCATTCACATGTGCATGGGGGACATTCTGTTGGAATGTTATGCCTTTTGGTCTAAAGAACGCCAGAGCGACTTATCAAAGGGCCATGATGACCATATTTCATGACATGATGCACAAGTTCATGGAAGATTATGTAGATGATATACTTGCTAAATCCCACTCAAGGGAAGAACATCTACCCATCTTAGAGAAAATATTTGTAAGATTGGAGCAATTTAAAGTAAGGTTAAATCCAAAGAAGTGCGCATTTGGTGTTCAATCAGGAAAGCTACTAGGGTACATTATTTCAGCAAAAGGAATAGAGGTAGACCTGACCAAAGTCAAAGCCATCATGGAAATGGGGGCACCTAGAAACATAAGTCAAATGAGATCTCTTCAAGGCAAGATTCAATCCATTCGAAGGTTCATCTCTCAATTAGTAGAAAAATGCCACAATTTCACTCAACTCCTTCATAAGGACATAGTTTTCAAATGGGATGAGAAATGTGAAGAGGCTTTCACTTTGTTGAAGAAATATCTAATGAACCATCCAAATTTGATGCCACCAATAAGAGGCAAGCCCTTAATTCTATACATCTCGACTACAAAACATTCATTAGGGGCACTCCTAGCTTAAGAAGATGAATCGAGAAAAGAAAAGGCCATATACTACATAAGCAGAACATTGGTGAAGTATGAGTTGAACCACACCTTCATTGAAACAGCATGTTTGGCCATAGTTTTTGCTTCCCAAAAACTACACCACTATATGTTATCCCACAAGATTTGACTCATTGCAAAGATTGATCCCTTGAAATACCTTCTCAACAAAACAACATTCAATGGGAAACTAGCCAAATGGGTCATGGTGCTAAGTGAATTTGACATAGAATATGTGGACCGAAAATCTATCAAAGGCCAAGTCATAGCTAATCAATTAGTAGAGTCACTATTACAAGATGAATATCCAATTCAAGTGGAATTCCTAGATTCTAAAATTGTTAATGTCGAAGCAAAAACATAGCAATTATATTTTGATGGTTCTTACACACAACATGGATCAGAAGCAGGCATATTATTGATTACTCCTCAAGGATCTAAAATTCCTAAATCATACAAATTGCTATTCCCATGCACAAATAATATAGCTAAGTATGAAGCATTGGTCATTGGCATAAAATTAGCATTAGAATGGAAAGTAACATAGCTACAAATCTATGGAGATTCACAACTGGTTATTAATCAAATTAATAACAAGTATCAAACTAAAGATGATAAGTTGATACCATACACAAATATGATTGAGGATCTTAAGAAATATTTTACTCTAATTACATTTGAGCAAGTGCCGAGGGATAAGAATAAGGCAGCAGATGCAATGGCTACTTTGGCATCACTTCTCCAAATACTAGATTAAAGCGCCAGATATGAATTCCTGGTAGAAGAAGTTGAGCAACCCACATTTGACCCTTCCAATCCTCATACTATTTTTTTATTGACAGGACATGAATCACCTTGGTATGGATCCATTTACACCTACTTAAAAGACCGAATCCTACCCGTGGACAAAACTAGAAATCAAAAGAAAAGCTTAATATGCCAAGCTTCTTGCTATGCCTTGATATCCGATACGTTGTATCATAAGAGTCTAGATGGAATGCTTCTAATATGTCTAGAAAAAGAGGAATCAAACATAGCCTTACAAGAAATTCACGAGGGGATTTGTGGGTCACATTCAAATGGTTTAACCTTAGCTAAGAAACTTCTTAAGATAGGATATTTTTGGCCTTCAATGGAAAAAGATGCTTGTCACTTTGCAAAAACTTGTCGTAAGTGTCAATATCATGGGAACTTGATCCACATACCAACACAAGAGCTTCATCCTATGACAACACCTTGGCCCTTTTATCAATGGGGTTTGGATTTAATAGGGATGATTTATCCACCATCTTCAAATGGTCATAAATTCATCATTACTGCAACAGAATACTTTACCAAATGGGTGGAAGCTGTACCATTGTCAACTGCTACATGAAAGCAAATATCCTTGTTCATTCTAAATCACATAATTTTTAGATATGGTGTACCTCATGCCATCATAATAGACAATGCAAAAAATTTCAAAAATAAGGATTTAAAAGAGCTATGTACAAAATTCCACATGATACATTACTCATCTTCAATATATTACCCCCAAGGTAATGGACAAGCAGAAGCAACAAATAAGAACATCTTAAAGATATTGAAGAGAACTGTGGATAATTCAGGTAGAGATTGGCATATACAAATAAACCCAACCTTGTGGGCTTATAGGACAAGTATCAGAATGCCAACAGGAGCTACACCATTTTCCTTAGTCTTTGGAGCAGAAGCAGTTTTACCTTTGGAGGTAGAAATTCCATCTTTAAAAGTATCCCTACATGGTTTGATAAGTGAGGAAGATTATAGGGTTGCTAGATTACAAGAACTAGAATTGCTAGATGAAAAACAATAACAAGCCTTCAATCATTTGAAAGTGTATCAAAATCGAATGTCAAGGACCTATCATAAGCATATCAAATCAAGGACATTCCAAATAGGTGACTTAGTTTTGTGAGAAAATCCCAAGAATAAAGTAGAAAGAGAAAATAAAGGAAAATGGGAAGCAAACTAGTTAGGACCTTTTGTGATCACTTTGTCTTTTGGGACAGGAACCTATAAATTAGTTGATTGTGATGGAGAAGAATTACAAGAACCTATCAATAGCATTCACCTAAAAAGGTTCTACACATAAAGCAGATGGAAGGGTATAAAGGAAAACAGTATCAGAAATATCAGATGAGAGAGCATCCTATTTATTGTATATAGTCAAAAGAGATCCCGAAGATACCAAAAACATTGAAAAAATAGAAAAAGAACAAACAAATCAAAAATGCAAAAAAGATAAAAAACAGTGGAAAATTGAGCATGAAGAAAGCAAAAAACATTCAGATATGATCCTCAAAAGATATTGTCTTGGTGAAAACCTAGTAAATAGGTGCCTTGATGATAAAAAAAGAAAAAAAATTGAAAAAAAGGGAAAAATACAATTTTTTTTTTAGAAAATATAAAAAAGTGCCTTGGGTGAAAACCTAGCAAATAGGCACCTTGGTAGAAAAAAAGGGAAAAAGCTTGAAACACAAAAAGAGGAAATTCATTCAATCAGTGAAAACTTGGTAAACAGGCACCATTGAAAGTACAAGTTAGTCGCATACCTAGCGGTCATCCTTGTAAATATTGCATTCACCAACATTTGTATATATTGCATAATAAAACCCCATAGTTACATTTGCGAGTACCTAAAGGTTTTGTCACTAATCCAATCTAAAAATTGTCCCAAGTCCAACATTGAAATCACATCAAACTAGGGGCAATCTACTCTAAAGGAGAGAGGATTCATCAAAAGTGAACTTCAATCGGACACCAAATCAATTCATCAAAGCACAAGTGAAACACTCAATCAAATCCTAATCCTAATCCAATTTGAACCAAACGCAAAATTAAATCCAAAATCTCACAAAACTTTATCTTTACCATGATTAAAAATATGAAATGGATAGAATTATACTTGAAATATGGATTTGAAAAATAGTGCAATTTTTTTTCTAAAGTGTTGACTTGATTGATGAAATCATGTCTTTCTAGCAAATTGATGAAAGTTTTTAAACTAGACTAGCTATGCTGAAAGTATGATATTTTATTGATTTCTGAATGAATGTCTTAAAATCAAAGTTTTAAAGTATGTATTATTTGTCTAAGGATGTGATCATCAAATAATCATTGAGGACTTGTACATACGATGAAACTAAGATCTTTGTTTGTTTACGCAAAAGGATACCTTGCATATTTTGATGTTAAATATCATAATACCAAAATCTACTTGCAACATAGAATCGGACAAAATCAGTATTCGTACTCTCATGATTGACTTCAATCAGTGATAGTCATACCAAAGGATGGGAAAGCAACATAAGAAGTGAAAAAGGTATTCATATCATCATAGTTGAACTAGTGATGATTGTACTAATTTTGGATATCACAAACTACTCAATGATGAATATAAGCTCCAAATTTTTGAATAGTGACAGTTAGTTGCATACATCCTAGATTAAATGCATTTAAAGTATTTGCCTTTCTTAGCATAAAAACAAATTTGCAAGAGAAAAATAGAAAGGGGGTGGAGTTAAATCAAAAAATCAAAGGAACATCAAAAACTATATGTGATCGAGTGTGTTGGAAATCAAAAATCAAAACAAAGGTGCATTGCATTAGTTCACTTGCATTTGTTAAAATTATCTTATCTTGCATTCATTTAGGACTTTACCCTAAGTTCAACTATCTTCATTGCATTAGTTTGCATTAACCTTAATCTAAGTTCATCACATTAGTTCGCATTAACTTCATTAAAAGTTCATTTAATGATGCATTGCATTAGTTTGCATTCATTTTAAATTCATCTCATGCATTCATCATTTTGAATCCATTAAGTTCATTTACCATTGCATTACTTTAGGTAGCATTCATTGCATTCATCAAATCATCTTAGTCAGTAGTACTAATTTCATCATAGAAACATATTCGTTGCATACCATTAAATCATTAAAAAGTCATTGCATTTACACATTGAATTATATTCAAATAAAAGTGTATTAGGTCATTACATATTCATATCCATCACATCCATATTATATATCATTGCATTTACATCATCAAAATCATTCATATAAATATCATTTATCATAAATCATTAATCACTAAACATAAATATTCATTCACTACATCATATAGGAACACCACATTTTGCATCACATTTGCATACAATATATCCATTACATTTATTATCCTTCCATATCATTTAATAAAATGCATCCATAAATACCAGTACATCACATTAATCATTAAATCATTACACCATTATACAATACATTTATGCACCATTTGCATCCATAAAGCATCATAACATTAATCATTACAAGAATCATTAAATCCATATCACATACATTCACCTATTCTATGTCATACATAAGACAACCATTTAAGCATAAATAGAACATGTGCATCCATATCATCAATTGCATCTAAAAAAGCATAAAAAGAAAGCATGTAAGAGATAGCATCATATAGATCTGCATATCATAGAAAAACACCTGGAAAATGAAGTCCAACACATGATGATGTCACATAAAGTAAATCTATCAACTAAGTATCAAAGTTTATGGTATCATCATCAAAGGAATAAACATCAGGAAATCAAAGTCCATCAGAGTATCAACAAAGCATACAGAACATCAACTAATCAGAGAATAGAAATGGAGTCCAATGTCTTGAGATAAAAAATGGATCATCATACATCAATAAATGAAACAAAATATATCATCTCAAAAAGAATAGTCAATTGACTGAACCACTAGCACCATCGACACCACCAGGACCACGACCACTATCTGGAGGTCTACTAGAACTAGCCTATAGCTTGTGCTAACTCATGGAAGCCATAAATGCATGCATCATACTGCCAAGCTGACTGGCATGTTGTTTGATCTCTAATACATCAGATTGTAGATCCCGAACCTCTGATGCCGATGTCAGAGCCTCTATGGTGGGGACCTGTGGAGGAGCCTATAGAGGAGGAGCCTATGGTGGAGCCATAGAAGAAGATAGAATGGAAGATGATGGAATGGATAAAGATGGAATGAAAGAAGAAGAGGAGGGAAGGAATGAAGATGATGACATAACAGAGGAAGCAGGAGCCTGTACAAGAGGAGCCTATGGAATAACCTATGGGATAACCTATGGAATGATCTATGAGGAGCCTGTGCTGGTATACATTATGCTTGATCTAATAAAATTTGAGCAGCCTGAGCATCCACATCAGTTGCTACCTAACCACCAACCTGCCAGAAAAATCTCAACCTATGTCGACCCCATCTAGCTACTGGATCCACACCCACCTGATGAAGAACTCTACCCACACCACCACCTCAGACTCTAGCTCTACCACCTCTCATATGCATTCCACCATCCCTTAGAGGGATGGGTGCAACAAAAATCACCAGGATCATAAATCTACCTCCTCCAACCACTCGCCTGCCCCATCGTCCTCGACAAGCTTGTCTCCAGACACCCCCACCTCCATCGCCATCCTACCATCATCATTAGACTCCTCCTCTATGAAAGGCACTCGCTCTGTTGGATTTGTGAATCTTGAAAATGGGTTTTGAGCGAACCAATTATCATAATCATCGACCATGTTGGCATCTATGACATGACCTCGCATAGCCCAAGGCAGGTGTCCCAGCTGCAAGACCTCCTAATGAGTTATCCTGTAGTCAATCTATGGCCCCCAAAGTGACCTCTCTACCGGTACTCAGGCATACATTTCCAATCCCTATGGCATGCCCTATGTCTGACCATATTGTCATAACACCCTGAGGAAACAAAATCTCTTAATAACCAATGGAGTATGCCCTATCATCCACTAGGGCATACACATGAATGGTAGCTCTGTTGCATCCTTGGGCCATGCCTCGCAACCAATGTATGACCGCCATATGACCTGATATACATCATCAATAACTTGTCACCAGTAATCAAGCTTTCCCAAGTGGGTCTGCACAACCATCCCCTCATACATCTATGTAAACAGCTAGCTTGGATCATAGTGTCTGACAGATATCGGTCTAGTGACAGGGATGTGCTCCCATGTGCAAAGCTATAAAAGAATGACTCCAGTAGAAAGAGTCACCCCATGATGATACACAACATGGTGCAGCACATGGTATAATTGGTCCAATACACAAGTGCCCCAATCAAATTGACGTGGCTGAGCGATCAGATCCTCAAGGATATGCCCCCAACCAACTACAAAACCATGTCCTTGATGGTCAGGGATGAGGAAGCCGCCAATCAAAGTGCCCAACATAGTAGGAAGAACCAAAAAAGAAGTGAACTGAGCCCACTTGATAGAGTCGTCACCAATGGTTGGGTCTTGAAACACCTGCCTACAAGTCATCCCATCGTACACCTAATCGTAATAGACCAACTCTCCGTGAGTAGGGATGTAGAGGATGCGATAGACATCCTCGGGAGTAATCGTCATCTCTCCCATGGAAAAATGAAAAGTGTTATGGTCAGAGTGCCACTGCTCTATCATAGCTGTAATCAAGCCTCAATTCATGTGGAATTGAGGAAGGATGAGTAGAAAAGAAAGACTGCATCTACCAATAAGTCAGTGATCTGTACCGCTCAGGTCATCTATCATCTGGAATGACAGAGGATACAAGCCTCTAACGGTGATCGATTTAAGCTCAGCCTGCAAAAACCAAGTTTAAACACATCAGCATTTGAAATCATTATCTTTTGAATCATCCTATTCAATCAAACATTTAAAATTATCAAACCATAATCAATTTTCTTGATTCTACTTAGAGAGGACAAAAAATTTATCATCACTCACCATCTAAATTAAGATTGACAATAAAAAATTCAAAATAAATTAACTCAAACTGACATCCTACGACTTGCTACCAAATCAAGCTTGTTACCTAAGCCAATCGACTGATTGACAACACTTGATAGTCTGGAAATTGACTTAGTAATTTGCATTTTTTACCAAACAGGGTAAAAGCACTATTTCCATGATTAAAAGTGCTAAAAAGCAAAAGCACAATTTTAAATGGTGAATGCGCAGGTAAAATTTGTAAATGCATTGTTTTAATGTCTACGCGCTAAAAGAATTAGTACATGCTAAACGATTTACCTATACGCGCTACTAAAAAAATCAAAAGCACACTCAATTTTGTACGCACCAAGGAAAAATACAAATGCAAAAGAATCCCTAATCCTAACATGTGTACGCGCAACTTAAAGTTGCGGATGCATTGCAGAAAACCATGGAAGTGCTAAAAAATGGGTGTACTCGCTATTAAAATTGTCAAATGCGCTATATAATTTGAAAAAAGAAAGAAAATAGGTTTTCTACCATAAAAATTCAATTTTTTTCAATTAAAATGTATTAAATCGATGAAGCGAGTTCATAGGGTACATACTGGAGGACCATAGATCAGTGGCTGTAGGTATTGGCACCTGCGCTCAAATCTATGCTCTCGAATCGGGATAACCATCACAAAAAGCTCAGAGAGGTCAGATAGAAAAAGTCAAAAGGGAGAGTGAAAATGAATAGTAAAAATGACTTTTTACCCCTATATATAGGCCATTTTGACCTAAAAAGGGCATCTTTGACCAGAAAATGACCAGGGACCCAAATTTTTCACTAATTCTACCAAATTAGGGGCATTTTTCATCAAATGAACATGAATACATTATTGAAAATGAAATCAAAATTCATTACAATTGACCTAATTAACGCAAAACTGACCTAAACCATCATATTTTTCAAACAACTATCAAATTTCATTTCATTTCTGAGGGGGCATACACTTGGATAATTAGGAATGACATCAGTATCATCAAATCAGGGGCATGACCATCAAATCAAAGCGTAATCTTTTATCATAATTTTTTTTGCTTATCAATCGAAAGGGGCATCAAACATCAAATCAAATCGAAACAAGTACCATATCAGATAATTCATCATTGAACCGACCATCAGGACATCAAATCCAATCAAACTTCATCAAAATCAGCATCTTATACCAAACATCAAAATTGACCATCAATGGAATCAGGACTTCACATCAAGGACGACCAGGAAATTCTTTGAATCGACACGCTTCGCATGTCAACTCAAAGAGGGGCATTTGTAATCACCTAAAATTGGACAAGATAAATCAAGTGAACAATCAAGGCAAAAATAAGAGAAATTAAATCAAATCAAGCATTTATCAAATCAAAATTGCAATCAAGCCATAATTCAATTTAATTAAAAATCAAAAGTCATAAATTTAATTTAAATCAAATAAATCAATCAATTGTGTAATTAATCTAATTAATTGCATGGCTCATTTAAAACAAATCAACCCATTCAAGGGGTACACATGGCTAAAGATAATAATTCAATTCAATTTTAATTAAATCCTATTTTCCCTCAACCACCAAATGGGAGGAAAATTCATCAACCAATAGGATTTAAGGATTGAGCTCACATGGATCAAGCCTAAATCGAATCTCAATCACTCACTTGGAGAATGCATCTTTTCCACTCATTGTCCTTTGGTCCCAAGCTTTGAGGAAAAAATATTTAAATGGTCTCCAAAGGTGGAACCATGGACTTAACCCTCACCTAATCATTATCAAATCAACTACACCCCCTACCCTTGCCAAAATCTATAAAAGCAAGGCATAATTGAAGCATTAATCATCCACAAAATCTGAGAATAACATCAAACATCTTGCAATTTATAGCTAGAAAGGCAAATTTAGAACTAATTAAGGCTTATTTATTTTGGAATTAAAATTTTTAGTTGCTTTATCATTCATTCTCATTTTAGGACTGTCACTAATGGAAGCTTGTTGAGAGCTTTGCATTAGCATCCCTAAATAGAGGTCCATAGAGTGCTTAATTGTCATTTATTTATTGAAATAGCTTACTCTTTGTGGTAATTTAGTTATTTCTCTCATTTATTTGCAATACTAACCCTATGAAGGTGCTTTCCTTAGCACACAACTATCAACACTTGGTCTGCATTATATCACATATATGCCTGAAATTAGGGAAAATATAGGACATATCATTGTACTAGTGGAGCAATGGCACTTGGAGACTACTTCATTCCATTTATCGACTAGGTAGACCACTATCACCCTAGAGGATGTCTGGCGCATCCTTAGGATTCCCATTCATGGAGATTTAGTAGACTATGAGTCATCAACAAAGAGGGAAACTCTGTGCAGATTATTTGGTGATGACGAGGCACTAGATATTAGAGACTATGAGAATAGATGGGAGATACTAGCTGAACAACATGAGAGGCCAGTAGTTGTGCATTGCGTAGTGATTGTAGGATTAATAATATTAGATAGGCATATACATGTGTTCCCAATCATTTTTGGAAGAGTATTGGAGAGGATGATCATGGCAGGGATAATTTTTGCATGGGGCCCATGTATGTTGGCTATGACCTATTATCATTTGCATTAGGCAACATACATAGTTGTGTTATCTATTAGCATTGGGATCAAGCTCTTGCAGGTGTGGGTGTATGAGCACATAGTCATATTTTATCCTTTTGCAGATCGAATAATAGTACTAGATGTCGTATGTTTAGTGTTATGTTGACAGACTCTTGTAGGGGCTACTGGAACACACACAAAATTTCAATCTTGATATTGACACAATTAGGGACTTTATATGGGGACCATACATAGACTTACCTGGTTGGGATGTCGACGGGGATCACTTGTCGTATTGCAGACATGAGAGATACCTAATTGGTTCCACTATTATTGGTCATATTATGATTGAGGTTCATATACTAGAGAGGGTGCACAAATATTTTGGAGAGAGACATGGAGTATCGAAAATCATGGCACTATTTTCCCACTCTAGGGGTGAAGTCAGGACACAGGGTGTACTCATTAGACCACAAGTTGCATATGCAGAGTTTGAGCAACTATAGCTAAAATAGTGGGGAGAAAGACCAAAGATTAGAGATGTTGGGGAAACACCATAGTATGATACATGGTTTGCATGACATAGGCCTATTCCATTAACATATCTAGATATGCTAATGTCGAGAGTAGAACCATCACTGTCGAGAGAAGAGGAGGAGGGTGACAATGTTGCAGGTGAGGAGGATGGGGATGAGGAGGATGATGGAGATGAGGATGAGGAGGATGATGTCACATAGTATAGTAGTGAGGAGGGTGAGGATGAGGACAATGAAGGTCATGATACTATATCTATGAAGGAGGAGGAGGACATAGAGGCTCCACTATATGATTAGGATATACAGGCTCTCCAGGAAATTCTGATGCAAGATATAGTTGTAGGTGCTGAGGCGGAGGATATTCTAGATGAGAGAACTTTGAGAGGAGTAGTCAAATATTAGAGGCAACACATCACAAATATGATGAGGCAGAGAGGTTAGCTTAGGATGAAAAGTGGTAAGCACTCGTATTATAGATGGATAGATTGATAATAGAGAGGGAATCTTGGGATATAGAGTGGGCAGCTTGGGATGCAGAGAGGATAGTGCTCATAGTACAAAGGGATGAAATTTTTTGAAAGGCACAAAGGGCAAAGGAGGAGTGATGGGCATTTATCAACAACATTAAAAATTCTAGCACACATAGGATAGCTAAGATGTTAGGTAATACTTGGGAAGAGAAGAGGTACTGGCAATGTATGTATGAGAGAGATGTACCACTAGATTAGTGGGGAACAATCTATAAGGATTCATCTAGCAGGAAACACACCCAGAGGAAACATAGTAGTGGATGAGTGTTAGGAGCAAGGGGGCCACCTAGGCCAAGGTAGACATGACAATAAACAAGAGGAGCTTCATCCTCTAGAAAGGGTAGGGACCATGAGGACCAAGAGAGAATAGGTTGACAAGAGACTCTATTACATACAAAGAGGCATTTTTGGTAGACATACTTGATAGATAATATTGAGTCTGTGGGTCGTAGTGTATACAAACACCTTAATTTTTGTACTATAATACTTTTTGTGATATATATATATATATATATATATATATATATATATATATATATATATATATATATATATATATATATATATGAGATGCAACTATCTTATTTGTTTTTTTGTGAGATGGATATTTGCATTGAATAATTTTTTTTTGTATTTTTCTGCTTTATAAATGTTATGGATATGATATGAAGGTAGCTTAAAAATATATAAATGCATGATGCACTTGTTTTTGTGTACCGAAGTACTTGACCAAGAGGACTGCAAGGACTAACTAAAGAATCTTTAGTAGAAAGTGGAAATTAGATGAAGAAGAGTAGAAAAGATGAGAGTCGATTTCATAAGTGTATTTATGTCATAAGAGCTTTATTTTTGCTATAGAAAAATGGATGCAACACATAATGGAATACAAAGCTATAGAACGACAATGCAATCCTTTTTGAAAACAAGGAATGGTCTCATCCACCCTAAGGCAGAGATAGTATGTTAAGAGTTGAGGTATGTTCGACATATCACATAGGTGAAGGCCCTTATCATAGACACCCAAAACATACTTGCCCCAAAATTTCATGAGAACATACCATAATAGAAGACAAAACAAAAATGATCATGAACCATCCTGACCACTCTCATCACTCAATTGTATCCTAGAGTAGCATAAGAAGATGATAAAAAATAAATCAATAATAGATAAGAACTCACCAAACCAAGCAAACCAACATCTATTCTGATTTTATTGTCACTGTTTCTATACTTTGTGTGTATTTAAAAAGTGATCATGATAAATTTTGGTTTTAGGCATGAAGTACCCCGTCTAAGACTAATGGCATCTAGTTTCAAGCATACAACAACTTGTATAAGACAAACCATTGATTGTTTGAAGGTTTGATAGTGATAGTGTTAAGGTCAAAAGATTAGACAAGTCCAACCAATTTGATTGTTGGTTCATTGGGTAGATTGTCTATTAACACATGATTTTGTTTAAGTGCCATATTTTACAAGTCTTTAGTATGTGTCTGCATCAATGTCTATCTTTCACACAAGGAGATGTCTTATTAAAAACATGAACAAATTATGTACAATTTATTGCAGATTTTTGAAGGATTTATAAAATTTTATGATTTTGAAAATATTTGATTTGTTTGTTCTTTTTTTTCAAGACATTTTATCATTTTTAGGATTTTTTCATGTCTTTTTACACCTTTTAAGGGTTTTTTAGGACTTTTAATGATTTTTATACTTTTTTTAGGACATTATGCAATTTTTTGAATTTTTTTTAGGATATTATGCAATTTTTTTGAATTTTTTTTAGGACATTATGCTTTTTTTTTGAATTTTTTCAAGACTTTACCATTTACATGTTGTCTTCGATCTGACAAAGCAAAAAATTCCATCGATCAACCACATTATGGGACTTGGCCCCAATTCAAATTTAAATTTGTGTAATTCAGAGAAATGCCCCTAGATAGAGTTTACATTATATACAAAAGGCCATGGACAAGATATGTTGAAACTGGTAAAAAGGGGAATGATAGAAAGCATCAACCTATTAGAGGCAATAAAAGGGGCACTAGGGTTGAGCTATGGTGAAAAATGTGTTAGGAAGTGCATGTATGTATCAAATATAGTCGAGATAGATAATGGAACAAAGACTTACTACGCTTGGTGCCTGTTTGATAGGTTTTTACCATAGTACTTGCCCAAAGTGCCTGTTTGTCAGGTTTTCACTTTTGGACAATTTTTTTTTCTCTTTATTTAATTATTTTGTGTTGTCTAGATGTTTGTTTACCAGGTTTTCATCAAGGCAACTATTTTTTTTCTTTTTTCTCTTTTTCATATTTTCACTTTTTTGTTCGTTCTTTCTTTTCTTTTTTGTGTTTTTTCATGTTTTTTTGTTCTTTTCTCAAGATTGTGTGTAATAATTGTGGAGGTGCATGTTGTTCACTATCTCTAACAATGGTTCTCCCTTTGGTGTTATAAGTTGATAAACCCCAGACCCATATGATGCAATAACTACGTAGGGTCCTATCCAATTTGGTTCAAACTTTATTGGCTTCTCTCTTTGCTGTTGATTTTTAGGGTTCATTTTCAAGATCAAATCTTTGATTTCAAAATGGAAACCTTGGAATTTCTTGTTATAACTTCTTTGGAGATAGTTTCAATATGATTTCAAGTGGATCAAAGAAGCTTACCTCTGCTCATCTAGAATTTCAAGCTCATTGAGTATGGAAAATTTGTAATTTTCATCATCAATAATGTGGCACAAAGATATTGTTAATGATGGGATTTCAACCTCAAGGGGTAAAATGGCCTCAACACCCAAAGGGATGGATTTAATTATACGTGCCAATCTCAGTTAATGGCATTGGAAATCTTTTGCAGTATTTAATTATGGTTTTGTTTGATGCCTCAGCTTGGTTGTTGCCTTGTGGATAATAGATGCTAGAATATCTGTGCAAAATTTTACATTTGTCAAAAAGTTCATCCACATCTTTATTCTAAAAAGAGCTACCGATGACCAATGACGATAACCAGACAAGCTCCATAGTAGCATATGATATAATTTAGGATGAATTTTTAAATTTTCTTGCCAGTTATGTAAGTCATGGGGATGGGCTCAACCCATTTGGTGAAATATTCAGTAGCAGTTATAATATACTTATGGTCATTAGAAGAAAGTGGATTAATCTTCCCTATGAGGTCAAATAATCACTGAAAAAAAAGGCCACAAAGAAATGACTAGCTAAAGATCTTGTGCTAGTGTATGAATTAGGTTCCCATGTATCTGGAATTTATAACACTTTTTGGAAAAATTATGTGCATCTTGTTCCATAGTTGGCTAGTAATATCCATCTCTTACTAGCTTCTTTGCTAGACTTAAACCATTGAAATGGCCTCCACATATACCATCGTGTACTTTGTATAAAGAAGTTCGTGCCTCTCCCAAATCAAAACATTTGAGGAGCTTTTGGCTGAAGGATATTTTATAAAGGGTATCATCAATGATGACATACCTAAAGAGTTGTCAAATTGGGGTTGATGTTTGTTTTTGGATTGGTTTAGGGGTATAATATGAGCATGTAGGTAATTATAAATATCTTGGTACCAAGGGGAACTGGGACTAAAAATTTCACACATGAGCTCAGATTGTGGAATATCAAATGTAGGAATCACTAGCTGCTCCACTAGGAACTTACATCATTCATTATACTGTGGCATATCGATCATGGAAGCAATGGTATCCATAGCATCAAATTGTTTGTTTTGAACTCTGGAACTTGGTGAAAATTGATCATGGTAAATTTGGATTTTAAAAAATCTATCAATTGCTTATAGGGTACCAATTTGTCATCTTTAGTGTCATAGTCATCATTAAATTGGTAGATGACTAATTATGAATCTCCATATATTGTTAAATGTTGAATCTTCCAGTGTATTTCTAATTTTAGTCCTGTGACTAAAGCGTCATATTCAACAATGTTATCAGTACACTCAAATGCTATTTTGTATGATTTAGGTATCACATCTCCTTATGAGGTGATAGATAGAATACCTACCCCTGATCCATTCTTAGTGTGTGAGCCATCAAAGAATAGATGTCATTCATTAGATATTTCCATGGAAAAGATAGATTCATCAGGAAAATTTGATAGCAGAGGGTGATCATCTTGTATTGGTGCTTCAGCCAACTGGTCAGCTATTACTTGGCCTTTTATTGCCTTATGATCCACATATTCAATGTCAAACTCACTTAGGATAATTACCCATTTGGTTAGTTTCCATGTAAGTGCTACTTTGATGAAAAAATATTTTAGTGGATCAATCTATGACACAAGCATTATTTTATGATGGAGCATATAGTATCTCAAATTTTGAGCTGAAAAGACTACAACAAGACGTGTATTCACTGAGTGTATAATTTAATTCATATCCCATAAGAGTTCTACTAAAGTAATAGACAAATCTTTCTCTTCCCTTTCCATCATGTTGTGCCATAAGGGCCTCTAATGCTATTTCAATAGCAGATATGTAAAGAATGAATGACTTATGTGGAATGAGAGGCATCAAAATAAATGAATTGAGTAGATAATTTTTAATTATTGGAAATATTTCTCACATATTTTCTTCCATTTGAAAGTCGCATCCTTATGTAGTAAATACTGGGAAGAGTGACACTTGTCAGCCAATTGTGTAATGAATCTGCAGATAGACTATAGTTTTCACTAAAGGTCCTTCTTAGTTGTTTCATAGTAATTGGAGGAGGCATTTCTAATATTTATTTCACTTTCTCAGGATCCCCTTCAATGCCTTTGCGATAAATTATATAACCTAGGAGCTTTCCTGAAACAACTCCAAAGACACATTTCTTTAGATTGAGTCGGAGCTTGTAATTTTCCATTCTTTCAAATATTTCATCAATAATGTTCAAATATTATTTTCTTGTGCTAGCTGATTTACATAATAGATCATCTACATAATCTTCCATCAGTACATGCATGAAATCATGGAAGATAGTGGTTATTTCCCTCTGATAGGTAGCTCCAACATTCTTTAGGCTGAAAAGCATTACATTCCAGCAATATGTTCTCCAAGAACATGTAAAAGTTATTTTGGGATAATCTATAGGAGCAATTATGATTTGGTTGTAACCTGAAAAGCCATCTAGCAGTGGTAAAATCTCATACCCAGCTATCATGTCTACTATAATATCAATGTTTTGAAAGGGTAAATCATTCTTGGGGCATGCTTTGTTTAGGTCATGAAAATATCTACATATACTGATGCCCCTATTGTTCTTTCTTATAAGGACTAAATTGGAGATCCAATATGCATAATCAATTAGTCTCATAAAACCAACATCTATTAATTTCTTTAGTTCTTGTTTCACCAAAAGAGATATCTAAGGATGCATTTTTCTCAATTTTTGCTTCACTGGTTTGACACCTAGTTTTTGTGGCAAATGATGAAGGAATAATTCAAGATCCAAGCTTGGCATGTCTGCATAGGACCAAGAAAAGTCTATTTGTCTTTCTAGAAAGAATCTCATAAATCCATCTTTTTCTTCTTTTGATAACGAGGCTACAAAATGTATGATTTTTAGATTATCACGTGTTCGTAGATTGATCTCCTCTGTCATTTCAATCAATAGTGTTGATTTTTATTTTTGTGGGGGTATGTCCAATCTTCCATCCTTGGGAACCTCAGAGAGGTTTTCACACTTGGATACATCCTTTATTTTTACCTTTTCAAGGTCAAATGGCTCCTTTCAGTTTTCACCATAAGACCTATTTTTTTCATTTTTTTAATTTTAATTTTATGACTAGAAGATGTAGTTAACTCACCAAAATATGTTATGGAATCAAGATCAATTGTAAATCCTTATTTGTGATCACCTTGTGACATGCATTCATAGAGTTCAAAGAATTATGTTATTGCTTCATCATTTTCAAAGTGATCTAAGCTCGGTGGTCCTTGTTGGTCCCAATGTATGAGTTTAGGGTACACTAAGGGCATGAAATCATAGACATTGCATATGTTTTGGGTTCCAGGTGTAAGGAAAAGAATGTACGTCATGTTAGAGTCATTGGAACTATTTGTAGAAGCGGTACTTGGATCCTAAAAAAGTTTCAATCCAAGCTTGAGGAAAAGTTTTGACATGAGGGGTATAATCCACATGTTTGTCTTTGATAGGTAAGTCATTATGGTCGGTAAAGACACAGTCAAGTTCATAAGAGCTAGAGGAATAGGAATCTCATTCCCATAGGCTGGAATTAGTAGTTTCAGGACAAAATCCTCATATGTCTTATTGTCATTCAAGGCATTCACATTTTTACACAAGAGACACGTTGTACTTGAAGAGTTAATTTACAATGGTTTAAATCCAATTCCTCTATTAGGTGGTCTCCCTTGTGCAAAAATAGGCTATATAATTCCTTTTTTGTGTGTGCCAAGACCACTATAACCACCATATCCTTTTTCAACATGATTTTGAATCTTGGTCCATATTTCTCAAAAGGAAATTATACAGGTTCTTGTTCTTGTTCATCTTTGTATATCCATGTACACAAATATTCATTAAAATTTTCTTCATGTAACCCTTCCCATATTTTAAATGTGGTAGAGGGGTTGAATTGTATAGTGGTTTTTTATTGTTTTCAATTAAGGATAAAATAGGTTTTGAAGGGACCTTGAAACCTTGTACAAGATGGTCACAAAAGATATTCAATACGCCCACTAAATGAACCAGAGCAGAACCAAAGAGAGGGTTTTACCAAAAGCACCCACAACTTGGATGGAACAAAGCATGAGATCCCAAAACACAACAAAAAAAGCATTGGAGATCAACAACAACAAGAGAGAGAGAGCTAACAGTTCATCCCCCTATTATGGGACCGAACGGTCATGTTAAATAAAGAGGAGGATCTTTTAGAATTTTTACCTTTAATAGTGACCCAACCATATTCAACCTTAGCAACCTTATCCTGCCAACACAAAAGATCCAAGACTGAGGAAACATCACCCAGCAAAGAAACTTCCATCGAATCATCTAGCATAGGGCCAATAGAAGCCATAGCCAAAGGTCTATTAGTAGGAGGAGCCACCAAAATAGGGCAAGTAGGGCCCAAACCAGCCATACCAGCAATCCCATTCCCACCAGCAACAATAGTCAAAGAAGGTTCAGCACCAACAGGCCCGGAACCCCCAGCAGGACCATCATCAATAGAAACCAACAAAGAAATAGAAGAGTTAATTCCAGTAGTCTCATAAATATTCCTAGTAGCCACAAAAGAAGGGGCAACTAGAGGGATAACAAAATCATCTTTCTCAGCATCCTGGGAAGAGTTTTTTAGAATAGTATAGTGTTGTGTAGAAGCCCCCTTCCACCAAGAGGGAGAAGATATCTTTTTCTTAATCTCCAGGCCACATTGGGAGTAGACATGGCTAGTTTTAAAATTTAAAGCATTTATGACATATCAAGGGAATGCCCTCAAAGTCAAGCTGTTGGGTCCAGGATACTAAAGTAGATTCTATTTTTATTTTAGCTAGGAGGCCCTTCGAAATGTCAAGTTATACTAAAATACAAGTGAAGGTAGAATGAAAAATATTGTAGGAATCATGATCCAACATCAAAAAATCACCCAAAGCCTCCCCCACCTCCTCAAGGATGGAATCCTACCAAAGGCGAAGAGGGAGGTTCAAGAGTCTGACCCATATAGGGAATTTATTGAAAACTTTGAATAAGGGATTAAAATCTAGATGCCACGGTTTGATCATAAGCATAAATTTATCATCCTCCCAATGGAAAAAATTATCACATAGAATCTTCATTCTATCCTTAGCCAGTTCAAACTTAGCGATGAAAAAGGCCTTTTCCATAGGGAAGATGTGAATCAAATTTGCAAGAAAAGGTTCCCATTTATGTGTAATCCACTCATGTAGAAGGGGAAGGCTAGGCCATAAACCCCTAAAACAACAGATCATACCATGATCTTTAAAGGTTTCTAAGTTGTTCTCCATATCCACTTCAGCTGCATAAGAGAGCCCGATCAAGAGGGAGCCACACATAGGAACCGGAGATGAGACCCTAGGTTGCTTCTCCACCACTGAAGGCTTGGAGATAATATTAGCAAAAGATTTCCCTAGAGAACCAAAAACCATAGGAACAAGATCCTGGACAGGATGAGAATCTATCGCCAAAACCCTAGCCTACAACACATCATGGAAAATCATCCCCACAGAACCAAAAAACACCATAGAAGAGGGCACTAGCTAAAGAGAAGTAGAATCCATCGAAGGAAAAGAAGAGTGGACACCAACAACAGAAATGGGAGCAAGAACTTTCCCACTGGTAGTGAATGCAACAACCCTATATGAGGAAATGAGAACCTCCCAAGAAGAGGAAGAGTCCTCATACAAGGTATGGGGAGCTAGAAAATGGGACTGGGCAGTAGAGGGAACTAGAAGACATGACAGGGCATCAAAAGAAGCTAGCTGAGTAGACTGAGGCAGTCTCACAGAAGTATTTGCACTCTAATCAAAGTAAAAAATAGAAGGACCTCCTGGATTGGATTTTAAGTATCATTCCAGGAGCCTCTTTGTTTTGTATTCTTCTCCATTTGGAGTCACAAAAATGACATCATTCTTAGGAGTACCACTCTTCTTGGGAACGAGCTTCTTCTGCTATCCAGGCAGAGCTGCGGGCTCACTATGAGCACTTTCATTAGGCTTAGAAACCCCCAAATAGACCATCATTGTAGATAGGCAGAGCTATGGGTTATATGTTTGTCTATTTTTACTTCTAGTGGTTTTTTATTGTTATTTCTGTAGTAGTTGCGGTTTTCCATAAGATTTTGGGGAAAGTGGTAATTTCCCAATGTGAAAAGCTTAAGCCATGGAATACTCTCTACAACCTTGGTCTTCAATTTTTTAATTTACCCTCTATCATTTTGGTAAGTGTGGATGCATCAACATATTTAAAGGAATTGGTTGATGTTGCTTTCGTATTGACTATTACTTGTTGTGCATGAGTGTCTTTCAATCTGAAACAAAATTAAAAAGGATTAGGGTCTCTTGGAATAGTGATCTCCACTCCGTTGTAGGAATACTTCAAACATTGATGGTATGTTGATGGGACTACTTTCGTTACATGGATCCAAGGGCATCCTAAAATCATATTGAAAGGTAGATCAAGATCTAAGACTTGTAATAATGTATTTTCAATTGTTTGACCAACTCTAAGAGGTAATATGATGACTCCTTTGAAAGAACATCCAGAATGATCATCATAATATTTTATTGTGATCTTTTTTGATGGATCAATGTCATCTTCAGTGTATATGAGAGCTATAATAACTCTCAAATAGCAGATATTAAGTCACTCTCCATTATCTATAAAGACATGTCTGACTTTACAATTGTGGACAAAGACTTCAAGGTATAAAGGGTCATTGTGACTGGGTTTGTCTTGAGGGACATCATTAGGAAAAAAGGTACCATGTTGGGATACATAAAAGTGCCCTATCATGGCCTGAAATTGGTTAACATTAATTTCATTGAGCATGGTAGACTCTTTCAAGGCTTTGTCAATAACTTCTCTATGCTAGGGGGATGTACACAATAGCTCAACGATAAAAATCTATGCTGGCATTTTACCCAGTTGGTCAACAAGGTTATACTCAGTATGGAATTTGGGTCTAGGAGGAGCTCCTTTCACAATAATATTTGTGTGACAGGTAGTGACTACACATTGAGGATTCTTGTTCCTTAAGGTTATAGTGGACATGTGTGCATTAGACTCTCAAAAACAATTTATAGTATAGTCATGGGAAGTGCAGGTATAATTCATGTTGGGTTTGGAATTTGAATTTGAATTGGAGGCCTTAGCCTTCCCATGATCAAGTAAATGAATTTTGAAAATAGTGTATTCAGTATTGGATAAATCCATAGGAGGTTCTACTTTGATCATCCCTTGATCAATTAGGTCTTGTACCAAATGTGTCAACTGATAGCACAATGTAGTCTTGTGACCTATTTTCTAATGATAGTCAAAACAATTATTGTCATCCCACCATGGGGGGTTTTATTGCCGATTCTTCTTTGATATCCAGTAATTGAATGAAGTTAGATTGGAACAATTTCTGCAAAATAGATTCAATAGGTTCTCCCAATAGTGTGAACTGTCTGGGAGGTACATCTTTACCTCTTGGAGGTCAACGTTGTTGAGTTTGTTGCGTGAAATTTGTTGTTTGAACTTGAGGTGGTGGCTGAATTACCATTTGTGTATTTGAAGCACTTGGTCCTTTAAGACTGAATTTTGCTTTCATTGTATTAATCATTCACACATTAACAACACTGTAATTTGTAACATTCTTATTCTGAGACTAGAATTTCACTTTTTGATTTGAAGTGCTTGTGTTATTGTTCTCTTTATTCATTTTGAGTATACCTCTTTGAATAAGAGCATCTTCAATAGTTATTCCCTTTTTCATAAGATTTTTTATTGTACTTGGACTTTTTTTTTATTTTGAGGTCATATAT
The DNA here is from genome assembly GCA_027943335.1 of Chamaecyparis obtusa. Classification (NCBI taxonomy): domain Eukaryota; kingdom Viridiplantae; phylum Streptophyta; class Pinopsida; order Cupressales; family Cupressaceae; genus Chamaecyparis; species Chamaecyparis obtusa. Next base: position 626,911 of record BSBK01002038.1, read on the forward strand.
CATTTTTGGTACAAGGTTTTGAATGAATAAATGTACTTTTTATTCCTTTGGAACATCAAATGGACATTGGATGACAAGATTTATCCAATGTAATAAGAATTTCATGAATGGTTCTCCTGTCTTTTGTCTTGTTGTGCATAAATTAGTCAATGTAATCTTGTTTGATATTTTGAAAACAAAATGAGAGATAAATTTATCAGCTAGCTCCTTCCATGACTTTATATTCCTAGGTTGTGCCACGACGACATTTCGATAGTGACTTGGTTGTTGCTATTGATATTGTGGGAATTTTTTTTGTGCTTGAAAATGTTGAAATTGTACCATTCATTGTCATGAATATTATTTAGGTTCCTCCACTTATTTTTGAATTCTTGGATAAGTAAATTATTGATGTTGTGAAGGAATTTGTCCATAATATTGTGGCACATATAGTTGTTGTTGTTGCAATTGTTGTTGGTATACTTATTGCACCTTTAGTGGGTATTGAACATGATGAAAAATAAGTTGAGCTCTTTGACCCACTTGATATTTTTACACTCTCGCTGCTTGTTGTTATTTTCTTGGTTCTTGTTTATATTCCAATGGTGCAAGTATGTCACTAAGATTTTGAACCTTATATTTCTACGACTTTGATTTATTCTCTTGAGATATCATATTCGCATGTGTTTTTTGTGTATCTCTTGGTGGTATTGGGGAAATATCAATGATGCTCTTCTTCTTTCGTTTAGTTAACATACTTAGTCTAGCTATTGTGGTGATACGAGATGCATCTGTCATTTGAGCAAAAGATACCGTTGATATGTTTTCACTTGGCCCTTAGGTGGTTCAATAGTTGAAGTATTTTCTTGCATTGTTAGATAAATCAACAATAATGGGCCACTTTATTGTGCATTTTTCTTTTCTTCCAATGAGGCTATATTTGGCATCCCCATGGAGAGTGTAAACATTTATTTTGATATTTTTTATGGCTTGTTGGTATACGTTGTTTGAAGTCAATCCTTAATGTCCTCTTAGGATTAGTATTGGAAGCATTATTAACATCAACTAATTCTCGAGGAAATGAAGATTTTGTATCAAATAAGGAGTTATTGATTTGTCTAAAGGTAGTCTTTTGTGTAATTTCAATAGTGAACTCCTTTCATCATTTTTTTATATTACCTTTGTAGTTGGTTGATCCAAAATTTGTTTCCCCTTTTCTTTTTCAAAAGTTAATTTGGGTTGATTTTCTTCCAAAGAAGATTTCACTTGATTTTGTAAATCTGGATCTTCCAATAATAATTTAGGATTTGATTTCTTTAAGATTTTGAAGTGTCGCTTTGCATATTGAGTCATGATATATTCCAAAGTTTTACAAATGTTCTTGTCTTGAAGTGCCTCGTGAATTTGTTCTCTGGGTAAATCCATAAAGGAAAGGTGACTTGCTTGTGAAATGTCTAAATCCAAAGAGGTATTTGATTAGTCACATGGTTCCTTTTCAACTTGTGATGATAAATTGGGTCTAACATAACCAAATATAGGATGATATACTGGTTCAATTCTTGATTAAGATCCTTGTTGGAAAGAATATTGATTTGGTTGGTTAAATTCAAATGTCACTGTATTTTCTTTATGAGGTGTTGGTGGAACACTACTACATCCTACTTGCATAGTACAAAGATTGGTTAAAATTTTGTGGGGGTCCCTATTGAATCATGCCATAACTTGGTGAGGTGTTTGTAGGGTATCCCATATTTGGATTAGAACCTTCCATTTGTCTTGCATTATAAAATGTTTGGGTATTGGTATGTGTTTATGAAAGTGTCATGTGTCTTGCATCATGATGTGTTTGAGTCTCTTGTCTTTAAGGTTACATAGCGATTGGGTCAAAACCTTGTGCTTAAAAGGGTGCACTTTATCTTGGGTCAAAAGGTAATTATCTCTCTTTGCTTGAGGTGAACATGGGTTGATATGTACTTTGTTGCCTTTTGGAAGCTTGAGACCTTGTTACAATTGGCATGATGAATAAATGAACCTAAGTATGAAGGAAGGTATGCAAAATGAAACTTTGTTTTTGGATTTTTGGGTTTTGAAATGATATTCAAGTTAGGATATGCATAGGTATATGAGAAATGTACTTTTTTTTTTTTGGATTTTTGAAGGTTTTTGAAATGATATGTAGCTTAGGGAATGAAAATGTGGTACAGGAGCACCCAAGGGTAGGTATGTTTGACCCTTTCTAGTTTTGGCTTGATAAGACCCCCAGTGGGAATTGTAGATAAATAAGGACTTAGTGAAGTCCAAGTTAGTCTTTTATGCTTTGTAAGTGAAGGGAACATCCCTAATGTTCCTAGGTTGTGTTCAAGTGCAGTGTTCTTAAGAGTGTTTTTCTGGTTTAAAGAGTGTACAAAGTTCTTAGAAGGTTTGTATAGGATGGATGTGAGGTTATAGAAGGTCAAATATTCTTCAAAACCTTAGTGGTAGGCTACATGGTGAACTAGAACATTAAAAATACAAAAATACAACAAAAGATGTAAAAAAGATGTAAATGTTGCTAGAATGTTGCTTGGATGTCTTGATCGGACAGTTGGGGATATAAACACCCATGTTGGATCTGGGAACACCTTTGGAGAGGTATATTAGACCTCTAAGAATATTGTAGCAAGGTTGGTTGGACTTTTTGTTATATTTCCCAAGGGGATTCCTTTGATAGTTTTATGTTTATGCACAGTCAACAAATTGTTTTGATTGAAAGCATTGACTATGGATTGAAGAACTCATTTTAATGTGTAGATTAGTTACTTCTATTAGTTTCCTTATTATGTGAATACTTTTTGTGTGTTTTTGGATAGTTTTGTTGTGTAATAAAAATAAGGAACCCTCCTGGATTGTTCACTGCTAGTGTAGGGTTTATGGTGTGTAAATATGACTCCACGATGAAATATCTCCATGGGATCTTGATGGGCTGAGGAGGATGGATAGTGGATTCCTTGAAAATTCTTTTCCAATTTTTACAATTTCAAGAGATGTCATTTTCTATTTTTAAAGGCTTTCCCTAGGCGAGACAGTGGAACCCGGCTAGGAGCAAGCTATTGACAGTTAGAGTTTTAATGCAGGGTTGGATTGGTTGAAGGAACTAATGATTGGATAGTGGTTTCATGGTGTTGAGGAATCCCTAGAACTTGTTACAAGAATTAATTAACCCATCTCATGAACCTTTTCTTAAAACCTATGCAATTATCCCTATTTTTAAGGACAAAGACACAAACCACATAAGATATTATACATGCAGATTCAAGACCCCAAAACCCAAAAAATCTTGAAGTGTTTCCAAAAGGGTATTTGGAACTAAAATTGATTTGGATGTTTCTTTGGGGATTTTGTGATTTATTCACTAAAAATTGAGTTCAAAGACCTAATTAGGCCCAATAGGGCTACTAGCCTTAAAAATAGGAATTTTTGAGATCAGTAAGGAAGATTTACCAAAATTGTGTTAGATGACATCAAGAAAGGTTGAAAAAGTAGGTGTAGAATCCAAACAACCATTCTAAGTACTCATGATGGAAAGGTGAAGTTTGAATTGGACTTACCCTAGTGAGTTCAAGGAGGAAGTGAGAATAACTAGTTGGTAGAGAGGCCCCTGTGACTTGGAGAAGATAGTGTGGATTCTCTAAAGGGAGTAGGGTGAGAAAAGAAACCCTTAAAAGATCTAGGAAGTGACCTTGGAGTTGAGTCTAGTTGACTCTTGTTTAGGAGCCTCCCTATTAGATTGGTATAAAAGCTTCAAAATATTTGGGCTAGAGTGGTCTATGTCAGAAGGTGAGTCAGTGGGTTGTTCTATGATGGTGACAAATGCAGAGCTTACAAAGAAGGTTGAGGACTAGGAAGAGGAAAATAGACTCCTAAGGGAAAGATTGGTAGAGATGGAGAATAATATTGGTGAAGTGTAAGCCAAGACTGAATAAATTAGTGAAAAGGTGAAAGAGATAGAGGGTAAAGGGAAAACAGTGGTAGTGGAAGATGAAATGCGAGAACCTAATCCTATTTTACAAGAAGAACTATTCGTTAGAGATTTGAAATCTATGGGTGGAAAATCCCTAGAGGGTGTACATTTGTTCAATGGAAAAATAGAGCCAAAGGTAGTGATGGAATGGATAGAAGGATTAGAGAACCATTTTGAATGTGAGAGTGTGACTAAAGCACAAAAGGTGAAGGTGGCTAAGTCTAGATTGAGAGGAGTTTCCCTAACATGGTGGAAGTTTATACAAGATGAGAGGAAAAAAGAGGGAAAAAACCCTATCACAACATGGAAAGGTATGGTTGCCAATATTAAAGAGGCCTACATGCCAAAGGATTATGAAATCTAGTTACATAAGAAGAGGCAAAACCTAAGGCAAAAATAAATGGATGTTAGCGCTTACACTGAGGAATTTCAAAAATTGTGCTTGAGATCCAAGCTGCAAGAAGATGAAGTATTAAGGTGGCTAGATATTTTAACGGTTTGAGATGGAGCACCCAAGAAGAAATCAGTTTTCTTAGCCCAACTACTATCCATAAATGTTATCAACTTGCTCTCAAAGTTGAGGAAAGGAGTAGAAAGAAACAATATTCCAACTCTAGGGGTAGAGGAAGGGGTAGAGACTCATGAGGCCATAGGAGTAACTATGGTGGAAGGGGAGTGAATCAAGACCCCAAGGTGAATCAAAACTGATAGAATAGACCAGTGAATCAAGTGGAAGAGGGAGTTAAAGTAGAGGCAAAGGTTTTGGTAGTAATAGAGGCATATTTGGTGGCTCTAGTAGAGGGTCCCACTTTGCAAACATGAAGTGTTAAAACTATGGTTAGTTTGGGCATCCAGCCTATAGGTGTCCCAAAAAGGAAACATCATCTCAAATAGAAAAAAAATAAACTATGTCCAAGAAGAGGCAAGTAGTGTGAAATGTCCTAAGGTAAACCTTGATTCAGAGAGTTGAGAAAATTTGATGTTTAGAAGGATATTGATAAAGGAATCGGTGAAAGAAGAACCCAAGAAGAGAAGGGAATTGTTTAGAGTGAAGTGCAAGATCCTTGGAAAAGTATGCAAAGTGATAATAGACTCAGGGTCTACTGACAACATAATTTTAGAGGAGGTAGTGAACAAACTTGGCTTGACAAAGACTCCTCATACACACCCATATAGGGTCACTTGGTTGAACAAGGGCTATAATGTGTTGGTGAATGAGCAAGAATAGGTGGGGTTTTCCATTGGGGGATATAAGATAGAGTATTGTGTGACATACTCATATGGATGCCTACCACTTGTTATTGGGAAGACCATGATAGTATTGTAGGAAAGCAATGCATAATGGGGAGAGAAACTCCTACTCTTTCCAAAAGAATAGAGTAACCTATAACATATAGTCTCTTGTGGATGAAGAGGATACAAAAATAGTGGGCCCTAATGTCTTAATAGTGAGTGGAAAAGAGTTCTTGAAAGACCTCATGCAGGGAGATGAGATGAATTTTGAAATAGTAGTGAAGCAAAAGGAGGAAGATAAACCCAAACAAGAGTCCCTACTTGCAGAAGTGAAGAGGTTGTTAGACCAATTCAATGAGATAGTCAGTGATGGTAGTCCTACAACTCTACCACCTTAGAGAGAAATTAGTCATCAAATTGAATTTATGCCAGGAGCATCTTTGCCCAATAAAGAAGCTTATACAATGACTCCTGACCATAATAAGGAGGTAGCAAGACAAGTACAAAAGTTACTTGACCAGGGTCTAGTGAGGAAGAGCATAAGACCTTGTGCAGTTCCAATGGTGTTAGCATCCAAAAAAGGAGGTAAGTGGAGATTATGTACTGACTCCAGAGAAATAAATAGAATAACAATTAGATATAGATTTTCCATTCCTAGGATAGAGGATTTAATGGATTGTCTTGGAGGGGAACAATATTTTACAAATTTGGATCTAAAGAGTGGTTACCATCAAATCTAAATAAAGGATGGGGATGAATAGAAGACAACCTTCAAAACCACAGTAGGGCTATATGAATGGCTTGTCATTCCATTTGGGCTCACTAATGCCCCTATCACTTTCATGAGGTAGATGAATGAGGTGCTAAAAGACTACATAGGAAGGTTTGTAGTAGTATATCTTGATGATATACTCATTTTCAATAAGGCTAGAGAAAAACATCTTGAACACCTAGAGGTTGTGTTAGAAAGATTATATGAGGAACAATTAGCTATCAAGCTAGAAAAGTATGATTCTTAAAGAAAGAACTGGTCTACCTTGGTTTTGTCATCTCACAAGGTAACCTTAAGATGGAACCAAACAAAGTTGAAGCTATCCTTAGTTGGCCAACTCCAAAATTAGGGACAAAGGTCATAAGTTTTCACGGCTTAGCACAATTTTATAGAAAGTTTATTAGAGGATTTTGTGAGATTTGTGCTCCTATATTGGATAAAATTAAGGGTGGAATGAAAAATAAGTTCACATGGTCCAAGGAATATGATAGAGGGTTTGAGTTATTAAAAAAGAAGGTAGCTACCTAACCCATCCTTGTGTTGCCTAGTTTTGAAAGGTTGTTTACTTTAGAATGTGATGCTAGTTGAGTTGCAGTTGGGGAAGTCCTTAACCAAGAGGGGAGACCAGTAGCTTTCTATATTAAAAAGATAAATGAGGCCAAGAAAAAGTACTCATCATATGATTTAGAGCTCTATGCTTTAGTTCAGGCCCTTAGAAAATGGAGGCACTATTTGTTGCCCAAGGAATTTGTGGTTTTTACTAACAATCAAGCTTCGAGTTACATAAACACTCAAGAGAAGCTGAGCCATAGGCATATAAAATGGATGGAGTTTCTACAAGCATACACTTTTACAGTCAAACACAAGAAGGGCCAAAGCAACAAAGTTGTTGATGCACTAAGTAGGAGTTTGTTGACTATTCAAGAGGTACAATTGCAAAGTATTGGCATTAAAAGCTTCAAGGATCTTTAAAAAGAAGATGAAGACTTCTCAGAGGCATACAAGGTATGTGTAGAGTTCAATAATCATTCCCATAATTAGTTTGTAGACTATACATTTCATAATGGGTTATTGTTTAAAGGGGGAAAATTATGTGTTCCTAGAGGTTTTGTGAGGGAAAATTTGATACAAGAGAAGCATAATGGAATCCTTAGTGGTCATTTTGGGATCAACAAAACTCTTGATTTAGTTAAGAGATTATACTATTGTCCAAAGATGCATAAGGATATGAGAAAGTATGTTGAAGAATGTATAATTTTCCAAAAATAAAAGGGTGTACTACTACTAATGGTGGTCTCTACCAACCACTTCCTATTCCCAATAGACCATGGGAGTGTATTAGCATAGAATTTATTGTTGGGTTATGTAGAAATAACACCGGTTTGGGTAGTGTATTTGTGGTTGTTGAAAGGTTTAGAAAGATGAGTCATTTCATCCCATGCAAGACTACTCATGACGCTAGCTATATAGCCCACCTATTATTCAAGGAGATGGTAAGAATCCATGGTTTTCCATTAAGCATTATGTGTGATAGGGATGTTAAGTTCATGGGTCATTTCTGGAAAACATTATGGAAGAGGCTTGAAACTAACTTGTCTTTTGGTTTATCCTATCACCTACAGACTGGTGACCAAATTGAGGTCATTAATAGAGTCTTGGGTAACCTTTTAAGGTGTTTGACAAAGGATTATGGTCAAATGTGGGATCGGGTAATACCCCAAGCCAAGTTTGCTTACAATGATAGTGTTAATAGGACTACCGAAAAGAGTCCTTTTGAAATAGTTTATGGAGTCCATCCAAGAGGTGTATGTGAACTGAGGGAGCTGGGAAGCATAGAAGGAAGGAGTGGACATTCTGAGGATTTCACACAATCCATGAAAGAGGTACATGAACAAATTAAGAGGGCATTGATTGATTCTACCCAAAGGTTGAAGGGAAATTTTGATGACATGAGGAAAGAGATGCACTTTGAGGTTGGGGACTTACTCATGGTCCACTTCAACAAGGAAAGACTTTAGAAGGGAGTCCCTACTAAACTAAAAATGAGAAGGATAGGACCATGTCCAATCTTGGAAAAATATGGACATAATGCATACAAGGTGGAACTTCCTGCAGATCTAGCCATTTTACCTATGTTCAATGTACAAGAATTAACAAAATACAAAGGACCTATTGTAGACAAGGATGAATAAGTTACAAAGGTTGACAAGGACATGATCAATGTATCATTATCACCCAAGGACAAGCTACAAGATGAGAAAGTCTTGGAATCTAGATTAAAGAAGAAAGCTAGACATGGAGAGTACAAGGAACATATAATCAAATTGACACACTTCCTTGAATCAGAAGCCACTTGGATTGTAGAGAATGAGTTTATGAAGTTTGGAATCAATACTGAACTTTTGTCACCAAGTGTGACCTAGTTTTTTTTGTTTTGGGGAGAATGGTACAGGAGCACCCAAGGTTAGGCATCTTTGACCCTTGCTAGTTTTGGCTTGATAAGACCCTCAGTGGGAAACTATAGATAAATAAGGACTTAGTGAAGTCCAAGCTAGTATTTTATGCTTTGTAAGTGAAGGGAACATCCTTAATGTTCCTAGGTTGTGTTCAGGTACAATGTTCTTAAGAGTATTTTTCTAGTTTAAAGAGTGTTCAAAGATCTTAGAAGGTTTGTCTAGGATGGATGTGAGGTTCTAGAAGGTCAAATGGTCTTCAAACCCTTAGTGGTAGGCTACATGGTGAACTAGAACATTAAAAATGCAAAAATGCAACAAAAGATGTAAATGTTGCTAGAATGTTGCTCGGATGTCTTGATCAAACAGTTAGGCCTAGAAAGACCCATGTTGGATTAGGGAACACATTTGGAAAGGTACATAATACCTCTGAGAACACCGTACCAAGGTTGGTTGGACTTTTTTTTGTATTTCCCAAGGGGATTCCTTCGACAATTTTTTGTTTATGCACAGTCAACAAGTTGTTTTGATTGAAAGCATTGACTATGGATTGAAGAACTCATTTTGATGTGTAGATTAGTATCTTATGTTAGTTTCCTTGTTTTTTGAATACTTTTTGTGTGTTTTTGGATAGTTTTGTTGTGTAAATAAAAATCAGAACCCTTCTGGACTATTCACTACTAGTGTAGAGTTTGTGGTGTGTAAATATGACTCCACATTGAAATCACTTCATGGGATCTTGATGGCCCAAGGAGGATGGATAGTGGAGTCCTTGTACATTATTTTCCCCTTTTTACACTTGCATTACATGTCATTTTATATTTTTAAAGGCTTTCCCTAGGCGAGATAATGGAACCTGGCTAGAAGCAAGGTATTGACAGTCTGAGTTTTAATGCAAGGTTGGATTGGATTGAAGGACCTAATGATTGTAGAGTGGTTTCAGGGTGTTGAGGAAGCCCTAGAACCACTACCAAGAGTTTATGAATCCATCTCATCAACCTTTTCTCAAAACATATGCAATTATCCCTATTTTTAAGGACAAAGACACATACCACATAAGATACTGTACAGACAGATTCAAGACCCCAAACCCTAAAAATATTGAAGTGCTTCCAAAGGGGTATCTGGAACTAAAATTGGTTTGGATGTTTCTTTGGGGATTTTGTGAGTTAGTCACCAAAAACCAAGTTAAAAGACCTAATTAGGCCTAATAGGGTTACTAGCCTTAAAAATAGGAATTTTTTAAATCGGTAAGGAAGATTTACCAAAATTGTGTTAGATGACCTCAAGGAGGGAGTGAGAATAACTAGTTGGTAGAGAGGCCCCTGTGACTTGGAGAAGATAGTGTGGATTCTCCAAAGGGATTAGGGTGAGAAAAGAAACCCTTAGAAGATCTGGGAAGTGACCTTGGAGTTGAGTCTATTTGACTCATGTTTAGGAGCATCCCTGTCAAAATGCATTTTGGAAAAATATTTATGCAAAGGAAATGATTTGTGGAATTATTATGCAAGAGTACAAGGATTTTTTTGGATTTTTGAAGTTTTTGAAAATGATTATGGAAAACTATGCTATAATCCAAGCTAGGTTTTTGGACTTTTTGAAAATGATTATGCAACTAAGGGTAAAATTCATTATGAAATTTGACTTTTGATTATGAATGCAAATTTGGATTTCGGACTTTAAAAGGTGTTAAAATGATTATGCAATTTGGATTTTTTTATTTTTGAAAGGGGTATGAAATGATTGTGCAAAATGCAACTTGGGTTTGGATTTTGATATGATTAGACTTTGGACTTTGAAAAATGCAAGTTGGAGATGCAAATTTAATTTAGGGTAACAGAATGCAAACTAAAGGATGTTTATGAAAGCATGAAAAACTTAGGGGTTTATGAAATGAAAATACTTTTTGGATTTTTGGGATTTTTGAAAATGATTATGCAAAATGCAAGTTTTTTTTAGTTTTAATTTTTTTTTTCTTTTTTTTTGGGGAGGAGGGGGGGATTTTTGGAATAGGGATGATAATGAAAACTAGGGGAATGAAAATACAACTAGGTTTTTGGGATTTTATACTTTGGAAAATCTTTTGAAATACAAACCTCAAAGTAGGACCTTAGGAAATTGAACTAGGATCTTGACTTTGAAAAGACCAAAAGAAAAAAATCAAAATAGATAAAAAGGACTAATTCAAATCCATCATGACAAATAATAGATATTGACCAAATCATAAAAGTAACCAAAGACAAGAGATTTGAAAATAAATTCAAGATCCTTTTCTCAATTTCATAAGGTAAAATTCTAAGACTTGAATTTGCTTGGATTTTGCAAAGATTTTTGAAATGAATCTAAGTGAAAAAGGAAAATATGCAAGGGTAGTATGCAATTATGAAGAGGACCTAATGAGGCTTGATAATGAAAGCCTTTTGAGGGTTCTAAGTGCAATATGAAAAAGCAATATGACAAGGATAATGCAATTATGATGAAGGATTTTGATATGAGGACGTAATAAATGAAAAATGAATATGAAGACTAACATGTAAAGGCTATCCTAAGATTGCAACAAGGCTCCAAGGCAAATATTTTGAAACTCAATGTTTTGAAAAGTCTTATTACAATGTCTACGAACAATTTGAATGTCTTGAAATGTTTTGGGAATGGTTTTGAATGTATTGAAGTATTTTTGAAATAGTTTTGAAGTGAATTTTATTAATACAATTTTATTTATCACTCACATAAAAAAATTCAAACAAAGATGGTTTTTTTAATCTAAATGCAAAAACACACCACAACCTAGGATTGAAGGACAATATCCACTGAATTCCCACTTGGACAAATCTAGCCATGCCTACTCAGAGCAGATAGACAAGAATCTTGGGGGCACAAGCTCTCCCTTATAGTGTATTCACTTCTCAAGAACACCAAGCTTTGAATTCCAAGGGAAATTACTTCCCAAGGAACCATTATCTCTACAAAGAGATGTGAAATTATGGGATGTATTCACAGGCATAGATGACCCCTTGCATCAGTGAATAGAAGGTTTTTGGCCACTACAACAAGGTTTTTAGTACTTGACATCTAATTTAGTGGGTGGTGTGATAAAATCCCATAGGAGGTCTCCCAGCATTGAGAACCAAGGTTTTACACACCTCAATGGGTACTAGAGGAGAGTTATCACCCTGCCACACTGTTGATTGGAATTTTGGTCACAATCACACATTTATATAACAATTTGGATCGAGACTTGGCTTTGGCTTGTTACCGCATGGGTTATTCCCTATCACCGACTCTACTAAAATAAGTCTCGGGAAGCATGCCCTCTAAAAAGATCGAATGGATTTCTCTTACACCCAAGATCTGTAAAGGTGAGGGGAGAGGATAAATTCATTCAATATTTTGAGATTTACAATCTAAATAATTATTTAAACACATAAGCAAGTTGTTCATTTTATGCACCAATCAAAGTATTTTATCACTATTAAAACAAGCACAAAGAGTTTTGGAAGACACACAAGATCTTTGTCAAATGTCCAACATCAAACTCATTAGTAGTTTGTCATACATTCTTTATCCCATGAGTACCAATGTGCTACATAGAATCATCAATAGCACAAAAACATCTATACTAAAATAAAAAAAGTAGAATTAAAAGTGCAGAAACAAAAATTAACCAAATTAAAATGTACAAAGTTACCAACTGTGCAATACCTATGACCAAATGCGCAATATAAAGAACCAACTATGTAAGACTATGAACCAACTGTGCAAGACTGTGAACTAACTGCGCAAAACCTAAAACAAGTATATTGACTCAAAAACTCCTAAAAATACTTGATTTTGAAAAAAATGAGTTCATAATCATGTTTATTGTAGGTATTATGGTTTATTAAGCCATTAATCAATTGGATTTGAAAGATCTAGATGAATTTGAACCCCCTAATTAGACTACATGTGAATTTGAATTGATTTGAAAGAAACTTGATTGATCAGATTTGAATTTAACTCTAAATTATGTGAGTGTTCATTTTAAGAGCCCAAATCAAATGTGAGTTCTCTTTTTAAGAGCCCAAATCAAAATGTGAGGTTAATTTTAATCCCATTAGCCTTGTTAGGGTTCATTTTAGGCTTTTGAAATAGTTTCATTAAAACTAGAAAGCATGCAATTGAAGAACTACACCCTAAACCCTCATATCATAATAAAAAAAAACCTGACTGTGCAGTTATCCCAACCAACTATGTAGAACCCATGACCAACTACACAATAGAAAGGTCCAAGTGTGCAAGACTAGGTTCCAAGTGCGCATATCTACTAAGTAAGTGCACAGATCTACCAACCAAGTGCACAAGACTTCACCGGGACCTGCAAACACCACAAAATTAGCAACATTAGTTAATAAACATGGTTTCACGTTAGGTTCACCAGAAGTAAGGCATGGAAAATCAGAAATCATCATCATATGCATGAAAAACGAAACCACAAAGCCCTAAACTTCAAGAAAACTAACCCCTAATCTATCATTACAACCATTAAAAGAAAAGTGCATTAAAACATGAAACTATTCAAACTAGCAATCCCTTAATGTAGCTCCAATGTTTTCCTTTCTTCTCCATTGAAATTGTAGCTCTTGAATTGACAAAATGCACTTAAAATAAAAATAAAAATGACTATAATGACAATGAGAATACTTGGAATGTGGCTAGAAAATCAATGAGAGTTGATCTCAATTTATAGGAATTAATTGCCAAATTGCAAAATTGGCAATAAGGTGTGCAAATGGAAGAATCTCATAATTATGACAAATTGGCTGGATAATTTGGCATGCACAAATCAAGGAGAGAAATTAGGGGGAATGAGATAGGCTAAATTAGTGGGAAAAGAGATAGGGAAGGTAGTGGTAAATTAATAGGAGATGAAAGATAATAAGTAGGGATAGAATCCCATGTGGATAAGAGAGGGAATTTTGAATTTTGAAAATTTATTTAACCCTCAAATTAGAAAATTAGGAATATAAAACTCCCAAAATCATGAATTAGCCAACTAATTAATACAAATTAATTAATTGTGAAGACATAGGGAAAATGGGATATATAAAGTCTATTTATTTATCAAGGTCGAGAATAAAGGATAAACCATGGATTATTTGCCCGTAAAGAGGACAAATTAAAATTTTTGATCGAATTGATGATACTGATATAAAATTGAACTAATTTTGATGATATTGATAAAGATTTGAAAAGATTTTGATGATTTTGAAACGATATTGGTAACTTTTACAATGTCATGAATTCATTTTGAAAATGATTGATAGGGTTGAAGTGATTATGAAATATTTTGAAATGATTTTGAAAGGTTTGAAAGGGGTTTTGAATTGATTTTGAAGACATTGAAATGTTTTTGAAATGATTTGATAGGTTTTGATAATGATTTTGAACATGATCAATCGACCAAATCAAAACATGTTATGAAATAAATGTTAATAATTAATTGAACAATTTTCAATGTTCAATTAATGATGAAAGGCGCAATGTCGGCATATGATGAAGACCATATGCACAACATAGAAGAATAATTAAAATGCATATATGATGTTTCAATTGCAATGCAGAAATGTTAACATCTAGGCTCACAGGCGTGAACCATTTTTTAGCATCTACAGGTGCTTCTTAGAATGGGTGTTTCTAAATTTGTAAGGGGTTGGTGCACCTAGAGTTGTTGCTTTGAATTTTTGGTTAAGTGAGGGAGTGTGGCTATGTGAGGCATTATCCAATGTGTATTTACATATTCTAGTGAGGCACAATAAATAATGTTTCTTATAGTCATTTTGTACTCTTTAAGGGTTTTCCACTCAAAGACTTGTGTAATGGGATATGCTTATGTGTCACTTATGTTGTGCTAGTAAAAGTATAATTTAATGGTTTACATTAATTTTATGGTGTTGCATATTCCTTTGAGTTACAATATTAAAGTATAATGTTATTAAGTTAAAATATTGTTGATCTTTGATTCACCCTCACCCCTCTCAGTGATCCTAATATTCGAACATCCTTTGCTTTTTTAGGGTTTTTCTTTCTCTTTACAAAATTCTTCTCATGAATTTTTCAAACTCCCAAAATCTTCCAAACAACTCTGTAACTCTATTTTAGATGCTCATATCCACATATCGGGACCTAAGGACTCCAAAGCACAAGCTACTAGGAGAAGACATGAAGATTTCATTGGTGAAGGGTGTTGGCAACATGTTGTGTCTCTAGACTCTTAGTGTATTTTGAGTCGTGCATTATGTATTTTTGTCTTGATATATTACATGTAAAGTGAAAATTTATAATTACATGTGATCACATCACAAGTAAAAATAGATTAGGAATATAATGTGGACTAACTATAAGTTAGTTGGATCTCTCCCATCTTTTTCTCATAACGTCTCCTCTATAAATATGAGAGTTCTCATTGTAAATGATCATATTTTGGTAATCCCACAAAAATTTGTCAATTTGGGAAGCACTTTGAAACTTTGATTTTATATGTAAATCAAATTGTAATTAATACAAGATGCAAGTTTCTTTCAATATTTGTGTTGAAACAAGTTGATACGTGACAACATTATCCGAAGTTGATTATGAGTATTATGGTGTTATAAAAAAGGGACTAAACCAAATCTTGTAGTCTTTGAGTTGCTTATTAAGTTTGGAACTAGTGTTATTTTTGTTTAAACTAAAAGATAACTAGTAGTCTTTGTGCCAATTTTATCCTCTGTGTTTGTGTGTTTAAGGTGTAATGTATGTTGTAGTCTTTGAGTTGCATGTATATTCCATCTTTTTTCCTGAATTCACACAAGAATTCATGTAAATTCTTTGAGATTTCATGAGCTTCTTGGCTGCTAACTCTTCTAAATTATATTTGAGAAATTGTTGTGAGAAAGGATCATCAATTATAAAGAAAGAGAATATGATGAAGGAAGAATACTTATTCTTAAAAAAAGAGAATATGGTCAAGGTAATACCATGTTGATTAGCTTAGTTTACATGATCTTAGATCCTAGTTAAGTGTTAGTGGTTATAAGTAGCAATAAACAAGGGGAACCTCCCCTTGCAAATAGAAGAAGTTGTGTCTCACACACTATGATTGAAACTAATATTTTATTATTGGTTGGATAAAGTTAGTTGTGAAAATATTCACACTACACACTCATTATATAAGCTTTTAGGCTATTTTGGATCCTTTAAGGCCTTCAAATTTGACTTTGAAAATTTTATTTAACAACTCCAAAAATGGAAACGTTAATATCTTCAAATCTAGACATGATCTTGCAAAAAAAAAAATTAGACATGATTATCTATCCAATCCATAACTTTGGGGAAAATTTTGAAATTTCTTCAACAACTTAAAAAATAGAAACTTTAATATCTTAGAATCTAGACATGCTCTTGCAACAAAAAATATAGGTGTGCTTATGTAGCCAATCCATAACTTTGGGGAAAATTTTGAACTAGCTAAAATGTAAAAATTATATAAATGGAAACCTTATTTATATGCAAAGTTCATACACTATTTTCCTAACATTCTCTCACTTTTCAAATACCTTGCAAGATAAGATGGAGTATCTACATCATAATTTAATTACTAGGGGTCATGAGGCCCATAGACTAAAAACACCATCTAAACTTCTCTATGCTCACAACCTTAGTTAACAAATCTACAACATTCATCAAAGTCTCTACTTGACTAACTTCACCCTAACATCCTCGACCATGTCTAGCAAAATTATATTGAACATCAATTATGTGCTTGGTCTTGGCATGAGAATTCAAGTTCTTAGCTAAGGGAATTGCACTTTAACAATCATAATAAATTATCATTGCTCCTTGTTTTATTTTGATATTTGAACATAGTCTCTCAAGACAAGTGAATTCTTTACAAATACGATTAACTATCATGTTTAATCAGCTCCAATAGTGGACAAAGAAACCTATTTATTACTCATCCAACATATTGCACCATCAAATAAAGTAAACACATAACCATCGATAGATATTTTGCTATCTATATCACCTCCCTAGTTTGAATCCATGAAGCCATGAATATCAAGGAAATTTTTGTCTCCTATAATACAAGTAATACTTAGAAATACCCTTAAAATATCTAAACATTATTTTAACTACATCCCAATAAACTTTACTAGGAACAGATACCTGGAAGGAACTCCCATTGCTTGGGTAATGTCTAGTCTTATAGACGACAACATACATCAAACTTCCAACAAAACTTTGATAAGTTACTTCACTCATGTCTTATATTTTTATTGGGGATGTAGGAGAATCTAAAATAGATAAATTTTCTCTAACTCTAAAAGAAAAATAATCGTCTAAAATATTGTGTATTGAACCTCTGTAAAATTGAGTTCACATACTTACTCTAGCCTAGCCATAGATTTTTTTTTCACTCTATATATTCTAATTTCCATCCCAAGAATTTTTTTCTACACTAAGATATTTCATTTCAAATTTAGCATCAAGTTGAGAGTTAAGTTCTACAATTGTGTCTTTCCCTTTACCAATAAATAACATATTATCAACACATATTACAGTGCACAAGAAATGATTACTACCAAATTTATAATAAACATGATGATCTAACTTAGAATGCTCAAATCTCAAACTCAACACATATGTATCAAATTTTTGGTACCACATCCTAGGACTTTGTTTGAGGCTATATAATAATTTCTCTAATTTACAAATCAATTTGCTTTTACCTTTTATCACATAGTGCTCTAGTTGTGTCATATAAATATCTTCCTCCAAATCACCATGAAGGAAAGTAGTTTTGACATCCATTTTATTAACCTATAAATCATAAGAAGTATAAATAGAAACCAAAAATTTAATGGATGTCTTTTTGCAATAGGAGAAATCTCACCAAGCTTATTCCATAGTTTACTTACTGATATCTCTTCATGGAAATTCATTGGAACATAGTTTTCTAGGTACAATTTAATTACACCCTTGGCTTTACATTTCATAACATTGTATTTATTAGCCTCAGTTAGAGATATAGGTCTCAAGACATTATCATCTATATCTCAAAATTATTTCTAAGAAAATTATCCACCTCTATTCTCCTTGATGAAATTCCAATTTAAAAATTATTTCAACAAGATCACAAAGTATCTTTTACACGAGCTCCCACACAAAACTAGATTAGTTCAAAAAATCAAACAACCAACAACTAAAATCAAAGGTAATCAGGATCTTATACCATATGTAAATAAATTAAGGTAGGGAACAAATTTCTACACTAAGCTTGAGAGGAGGGTTATGCATTGTACATAAAAGAAAGGGTGAAGTGATGTATGGATGGGTAAAACACTTCTCCTTTTCATTTATTGAACATTTCAAAAGGAAGGTACCCCACTAGGTTCAGGAGGAAAGTCAAACACTAGATGAGACAATTACCCTTCTCTAAAATATGTAATGATTAAAATAGAAATGATGAAATAAAGTAGTGTAAATGATTAATTAGACAAATTGCTGAAAAGTTTTAAATAATAGACTAATATAGACTAATAGAGAGTTGAAATACAAAAATAGAAACCAAAAAAAGATCTAATATGTGGATGAAATTTAGGATCATAATGCAGGGTACATGATGGCAATGGTGACATGTACTTGGGACAAGAAAATTATGACAACTTGTCCCTCGTATTTTTGACTAAATTTTCCAAGGATTGTTGACAATTCCTTATCATTCTGAATCTTGTCTGATATCCTTGTAACTTGTTTCTGCACACAAAAATAGGGAAAAGGTTATCTAAAGGAGTTTTTATTGGTCAAACCCCTATTTATGAATCAACCTTGAAAATGAAATAAAAATATGTAAAAAGGTAAATGATTGATTCACCTTGCATAAACCCTCATTGATGGATGTAAAAATCACTCATACCCATGAAGATGTTGAATGTACTTGAAATTCAAAGAGAGGACCTTGGAGTGTAATGTAGAATCAAGGATGCCCTAAAAAATACATATATATATGAATGCCACTCCTAGATATTGAATGTAGATATACTTGATAATGACTTGCAATGAAGGAAAAATAATGTGAATGGGAGGATCTTCTTGATTGATTGAGAACTCATCTACTTGACCATTGTGGAGAGAAAATTGTTTCAATTGGAGAACATTTTCTTTGACTTGAATGATCTTGAAGAGTTGGAGACTTGGAGAAACCTGATCTTGGGTTTGCCTTCAAATTTTGAATCCAATTGCTCAATTTCTCTTGATTGCTTGAATACTTGATAGTAAATGCTTTCATTTGATAATGGATGCCCAAGGTCGGTAATTGATATCAAAATAAGGAGAGATGGGGGGTTTTTATATTTAGTCCATCATTTCAGTATTTAAAAATTATCCAGGCTGACCACAAAATCAAATCTTCTATTAATACCTTGATATTAGGCCTTGGGCCAAATTTGGGCCCCAATCCTCAGGGACGTGAAACCATTGGCAACATGTCCCATGAAGAATGTGCCAAAATTTGAATGAGATGTTGAGATAGGTGAAAAGGAGCGGGGGTGGGGGGGAAGAACAGGTTGTTAGGATCAAGAATAATGAGCATTCATACCTCATAATCAACAAAATGAGGTCTAATAGGTCCTAATAACACATCCAATCATGGGTGCTAAGTTTTGAGGATTGTAAATTTATCCCCCACTTTAGTAAGAGTATGAGACAAGCTCATGCTCATGGTAAAGTAGATCAATGCATAAGAATGATCTTATCAAGGTCAAGGAGATAGGAAAACATCAAGCCCCCAAGTGACTTAAGTCCTCATTAAATCCAAAGCGAAGATAAAATTGGCATCGGTCAAAAGAGAGAGAAGAGAAAGAGAGAGGCATGACCACTAGCCTATAAATGTATTACCTTACTATGGATCAAACAAAGAGAAAGTGCTACAAAAGATGACATTCATAGTGTAGCAAGTTGTGTTATGCTAGTCAAACCATCAAACAAGATCAATCCTTAGGGAAAACATTATCTCCGTTAAGAGATCCAAAAAAGGTGATCAACCCTAAGGAAAGCATTGTCTCCAAAGGGATCTATGAAAGGAGGACCAATCCTTAAGGAAAGCATTGTCTCCAAAGGGATCTATGAAAGGAGGACCAATCCTTAAGGAAAGCATTTTATCCATTGATGGATATGTTGAATAATGCATGGGGGCATGATAATGAAAATATGGATGTAAAGAAAGCATTGTATCCTTATCCATCTACATAAGAGAGATTGCATTAAATCATTGTGTGTATGTGTGTGCAAAATGTGAAATAAGGAGTAGAGTGTATGTCCCCACATTAAAGTGATTGCAAATGCCTTAATAGGAGAAATAGATTTAACAGAGCATACATACACCCACAAGAGACGTTTCCACTATGAGATGCCCCTAAGTAAGGACAAACCAAGGGAAATGAATGTATGACAAAAGAGAACATGAAAGGGATCTACTAACCCAAGGGCCAATATGATCATATGATAACTCATATATATCGTAATTGTATCAAAATAAAATGTCATCATTCCCTAAAAGTAGTAGAACTACAATCACAATTGAAGAATTTCACATAAGAGTTACGAAGAATAGTCTTTTTGGGTTGGCGTCATAGAGACAAAAAAGAATAGGTAGCTATATTTTTGCATCATCCTTAATTAGACAACACAAAGGAACATTTACAAATAGTGGTGCATGTACAACATAACATGTAGCAACATATAGAAGAAATTAGATACAAATAGAGGAATGTCAAGGCAGATTGACTCCTTTATCACATTGCACTAATGGAGCAACAAGGGTCATCCAAAGAAAACTAAACAAAACATACATAAAGCAACACATCACGGGGGAGGCACATTACAACAAGAAAAAAAAAAGTATCCACCACATAAGAGGAGCTAGTCCAACATATCACCTACCCCTATCTTGGTCTGTAGTATTTAGGTAAGGTGGGCAACACATAAGTGAAGCCACATTAAGCACGATAGATGGAACAATAGCCAGTTCCAAACAAGGGTCATGCTATAAATTGTAGACACCTAAAAATGTCTCATGCCTGCAAGCGACAATTTCACTAACATTCCTCTTAAATTATTCAATAATATTTATTATTTAATTAATTATGTCCTTCTACCATGTTCTAAAGTCAAAATCATATTTTCTCCTTAATTCTATAATTAAGTGATTTTAATTAATTACCTTAATTATTAATTGTCCAATCAATATTTCATCAATTATTCGTCTATAAAGTAAAACATTATTTAATTATTCCTTATGTCATTCAATTAATTAAATAATCATATTCAACTAATATTTCCTCTTTCTAAATATTGGATTTATGTAATAATTAAATCAAATTCCTATCAAAATTAAATAAATCATATTTATTTAATTAAATTAAATATTCTTCTCTCATAAATAAATATTAATTATTTATTTATCAATTATCACATGTGCAAGTAAATAAGTCTTTTATTTATTTAATCATGATTTATTCCCCCAAAGCTAACTCATATTGACTTTCAATTCACTCCTCAATTCCCTCTCCTAACTATTCAATCCACATTATTAATTCCTCCCTCAACAATCAATTAAGTCTTCAATCAATTCAGTCCTCTAATCCATGTAATTAGTTAACTGGTCCATGCAATCGGTTAACTCATTAGTCTATTCGGTTACCTCACCAATCCATTCAAGTCATCTCTCCAATCTATTTGTTGACAGATTAATCAATCCACCAATCAAGGCAATCAAGAAAAATTGAACTCCCACTCACTCTGAGTTTAACTCCTCAATCATAGTCAATCGGTCCTTCATTCATGGATTCTTGGTTGAAACCCCTAAAATCTTATAAATAGAGATTCATTTCTCATATTTTAAAAACCACAATTGCTTTGAATTCTTATGCTGGCACGATCTTGAGTTCAATTTTGAGAGCCCACATTGCATGAGAAGGTGAAGGAATACATGGTTTTCATACTCATTTATTTTTTGAATTTGTTAGAGTAAAGTATTAATTATATTAAATAACTTTACTCCTTTCTTAAGACGTCAACACTTTTATTTTTAGTTGTTTATATTTAAACACGCATGCACTAGCTGATTTAAACTTATGCACTTGTTGTTTTAAATATAAACTTGCATGCATTAGTCTTGTAATAATTTAACTAATTATTACATGCACTTCTACTTTTTAGGTTTGCCTTTCAAGGCTTTTGATCTCCTTTATATGGATGATCCATTGTACATTCAATTCATTCATTAATTGAGGATATTTTCTTCTTCATATTTTTTAGTCAAACCCTTGCCCTCTTCTTGTCTCTACTTCCTTGTAACAAGTTTTTGTATGCAGGTGATCTTCGGGTTTTGTGGATTTGTATTGCTCAAATCCTACAGAATTGATTTCATTATATATTGATGTTTATGCTTAGTGTTTATCTTGCATCCTTTCTTGATTATTGGGAATACTAATTGCACTAACAAACTCTTTGTAGTTGAGATTTTCTAGGTTATTACAAGTTTCTATTGATCCTATTATACTCGATTACAAATGGTGAACCTGAAGTGAAATTTGGTCATATATTTCAAGCTGCTTGGAATTTTTTATGAATTTTTTTTGTAGGTTTGTGCAGATATAAGGAGGCTATAGTCCAAAATTCAAAAAATTTAATTTTTTTAATAACTTTTTAATAATATTTCATAAAAAATTAATTTTGGGCACAAATTAACATATTTATTTGAAAAAAAATCATTATTGAAAAGGTCTTTAAATTCTACATGGGGTCTATTCTCTGTGATTTTAATTTTGCTGAAAAATATTTACAAAAAAAATAGATCTTTTGAAACTGGCATGTTCTGATAAAATGGGTCCCTAGAACACATATTAAGGAATTTTTTTATGAATGTTTTTTGTAGGTTTTTTTTGACATAGTGAAGCTACAATCAAAATTTCTAATTTTTTTTTTTTAAAAAAAAATAGAATTTTTTTATGAGATTTCATATAAAATTAGACACAAAGCAGTGTTTCCTTTTTATAAAGTTACATTTTTGGAAAGGTCTTGAAATTCTACAAAGGGTATGTTCTCTGTGATATATATATGTGTTTGTGTGTGTCTGTGTGTCTGTGTAAACTTTTCTTTTTGTGTATAGGTGCAAGTGATAATCATTTATGTAATGAAAAAAATGCATTTGATGTAATGAAAAAACATAGTGGACCTCCTAAGCATAAGAAAGTCAAGGTTCAACTTCTTATAGACCATCTGATCAAGCTATCAGATAAATACAATAATCTACGTGTTGATATGAGTACAAATTATGATTATCAAAATTAATTGCTAGGTCTTTTCGGTACTAACTTTTCTTTTAGCGTGTGGCTTGGAAGCATGTTTTAATATTATTAATCTAAAAACCAATTCATCTTTCATTTTGGTGCTTTAAAATGAACATTGCATGCACAAACATCATATTCCATATCTCATTTTGGTGTTTAAAATTGACATGGTGGTTTAAAGAATTTAACAAGGCAAAGAATATTTGAGGTTGGTACAATAAAATTGAACAAAATAAAATACATTTGAATTTTGGTGCATTTAAAATTGAACAAGGTAAAACTCATTTGGTTTGGGCTTAAAATTGAACTCATGTGCTTGTATGGATGATAGTTCAATTCACATTTGACTATTGGTGCTTAATACGATTAACTGGGTGTTTGGAGTTCTTGGTGCGCTACCACAATTAGTTAGATTAACAACCATTTTTATTTTAGAGAGGGTTATCTTGAGGGTTCATGAGGTGCCTATCTAACAACACCAAAGGGACCCATGCCAACAACATACTTCTTCAATACATGAGATACCTTTAGTGTCATAATAATTGTCATCAAGTCTCTATTGAATTTGAATTATATATATTTATGTTCCTCAATGTGCTTGGTTAGACAATTTCAATAGGACCTTGTCTTTGTTTATGCTTTCCTAGATATAATTACTCTCTTCCTATACATTTAGAATGAGTGACAACTAAGTGTCAATCAAGATGAGCTAGTGTATAAATGTGTATCTTGGCCTTGAAATTTTGACACTCACTTCCACAATTTCTGACTCAAGCAAACTCGCTTCATCAAATCTGGTTCATCATCGACAATATTATTGTTGTTTGGGAAGGTACGAAATGGGCCCATCATTCTTGACAAAATGCCATATTCCTTGAATTCATCTTTTTCTAAGGCCTACAACCACATTGAATGGCCCCTTTATCTTAGCAATGCTTAGTGCCCTTGGATTTGGCCCCCATTTATCCAGTCTATGAAAATGGTGTTACAAGATGCCTCAATGTGTAGATCACCATTAATAGTTACTAATCCTTGGCCTTTGGGATTTTTTAATCCATTTTCCAAGGGTTCCCTTTTGCTCCTTTGTATAGTTTTGTTATTAAAGGCTTTTGTTATTTATTGGCAAACAAGGTAATCTTTAAGAAACCCCCCCTTTAAAAAAGGTGTAAAAAAGTGGCGAAAGTTAGAAAGAAAAAAAAAAATTATTGGCAAAATTTTTTTCTTTTCAAAGAAAAAAAAATAATCTCAATTGGAGAATCATTCATGCTCCTTGAAACTATGTGGAAAATCTTGGTGAATCATTGATGCTCCCTGAAACTATGTGGAAAATCTTGGCAAATCATTGATGCTCCCTGAAACTATGTGGAAAATCTTGGCGAATCATTCATGCTCCCTGAAACTATGTGGAAAATCTTGGCGAATTGTGTTTTAATTTTAGAACTACCAAAATATATATTGGTGAATAAAAAATAGTATTTATAGTATAAAAATATAAATTGGTGAATATTCAAAACATAGTGATAGGACTACATGTCAAGTTGGGTGCTACGTGTCATTTACTAATGACTAGTTTGTGAGGATGTTTTGTGTAGCTTCGGCAAGCTAAAAGGAGGGTCGATGCTAACAGTTACAAAGATACGTAATGGTCAAGTTGACGGCGTGCATGACTTTGACGGTTATGTTGGCAGTTTGCAGTGAAGGCCATGAAAATATGCAAAGGACTGGTTGACAGTGTGCGTGACTTCAGAAGTTATGATCGCAGGTAAGATATGGGGGTTCCAAGGCCACGTTGGCAATCTGCGTAACTTAGCTATGAAGTTACAGTGACATTGAACATTGAAGTGCAATTAATGAGACTTATCGACGAAAAGATTTTGATTAGACATTAAAAAGGTTAATTTGTACAAGATATCAGCTATGATTCGTAACATTCATTATCTTTCTTTTCGGAGCCAAGTCACATTACACGAAACATTCCTTCAAAATTTAATGCAGCAGCCAAGTTGTCAGTTCAAAATTTAAAATCGCAGCTAGGATATGGTGGTTCTGAGGTAACACTGGTAGTTTGTGTAACTTGAGTGGTACATAATCCAAGCCAAGATTTTGATTAGACATTAAAAAGGATAATTTTACGGGATATGAGTTGTGATTCATCAACATTCATTATTCTTCTTTTCAACTTCAGAGCCAAGTTACACAGGATACAATGTCTGCATTTTTTCTTTACCGATATTCATTAATTTCCTTTTCCCAAGCAAGCCACCTTACATGAAACATTCCTTCAAAATTTATTGTGGCTGGCAAGTTGGTGATTATTTTCTTTATATACTCCTTCGTAGTGGAATTGCAGAACACAGGGCGCTTTCTAAATTGCTAAATTTGGAATCTTGGATGACATAATGGGTCTTCCAGTACCTGAGGAATCATCAAATGAGAACCTAGAACTTGTTATCCAACCATATTTGGTTATAGAGGAGAAGATTCAGCAGGATGTCCTCAGTCATCTTATGTTTGCAGCATGGGATCATGCTACCAATTACGTCAGATACCAAAGTGACATGTTCGAACTCGAAGTAGAACATGACAAGGCGAAGATGTGTGCCATTTTTTACGATCATGGCTTCGACTAGGAGGCGTTCCAGGAGGAGATGATCTGATTATTTGCTGGTCTGTGCATCGACTAATCTTTTTTTCTTTGTGGATCTTACGAAAAAAATTGTTACTCACGTACTTGTAAGTTGTAATTTGTAAATATGAAATAATCGAATGTACTTTTCAGTTTGGTTTTGGAAATGGTTGGAAGCTTGTCGCTTCTCCTTCTGGGGAAACCACAACCATTTAGTGAATCAGACTTCAGTGATTCAGTTACCAGTATTATGTATATTGTATACCAATTTTTGAATTTAATAGTAATACTATAGTGACGTAGTTTGTATACATATGAGACATTGAGAAGACTCTTTTTCAAATAGTGTTACTATTTTTAGTTTTACATGTTATTTGCTAATACTTCAAATTTCAATAGTCAATACAGTGATACATTAATACAGTAACATGTTACGTGAATCATGAAATTGAACAATAGTTTTATTATTTATAAATTGAAAAATATGTAAATTGTAATTACTAATAGTAATTATTCAGAATGCTAAATCAAAATGCTAAATTAGTATCACGATTCTGTATAAAATTATAATTTATAAATACCTATTAACTGATTCAGAATGCTAAATCAGTATCATGATGAAGTGAATTTGACTGAGTGAGAACATTGAGAAGTCTGAAGCTTCTAAAATCTAAATCCCGCATGGCTTATGGAAATTTGGAACCCACTCCAAGCTTTGAAGTTACGCCTGGTTGTTTCGTAACTTCTCAATGGTTAATTTAATATGATGGTGATCGGTTCTGAAGTTACGCCTGCCTGTTTCGTAACTTCTCAACAATTAATTTATTATGATGGTGATCGGTTCCGAAGTTACGCCTGGCTATTTCATAACTTCTCAACGGTTAAGTTTTATGATGGTAAGGGGTTCCAAAGTCCCGACTAACTTCATGCGTAACTTCGTAAGGTGTTGAAAAGTGAGACACAGAGAGTAAGTTGCATGCCACATGGAAAGTGCTAAACAATGGAATGTTTGCAGAGCTTCGGTAGGGTTTTTTTGCTGTTTGTGATGGCGGTTATGAAGTAAAAGTGTCATGCAGCATGCCAGGTTGCGTCGTAACATCTCAAGGCTTCATTTTCCTTGTCAGTTTAACAGTCCCAAAGTTTCAAAAAGATGTTGTGTGACTTCGCAAGTCTCAAAGTTTTGGAATTTCAAATTCAAAGGGCCAAGGGCCAAGGCCCCTGATTTGTAGGTAGAAATTTAGCAATTATTTGCTCTTGGATCACCGCCAAATCTATGCTGGAAGTGATAGTTGACAGTGACACTTTTCTGAAAAAGGTAATTACTAATTTCATGTGTGTGTGCTTGATGAGATTTTAATTTTTAATAGAGTAGGTGGCCTAGTGGCTGGTTTTACTTGTGAGTTGTTTGTTACTTGTTACTTATTAAAGACAGTTCACACTTCAGTGACTTCACAGATCATCCATAATTTCTAGAGTCGAAGAGCAACCAGATAGTTGAAACCTTTGGCTTTAAGTGTAGAAAAGGAGCTTACTGCTTAGATTTTAGTGTACATAAAGAATGGCAGAAAAAGGATCTCCTGATGTTGTTGTAGTACTAGAAAAGAGTGTCATTGTGCATTCAAGAACAAAGAGGCCAAACATATACGCTGAAGAATGGATGAAACTATTGCCAAGATCCTCAAATTTGTAATCAGCTAATGCTTATGAATGGAGGGACCCTTATGCATTCTGCAGGGATGTTGTCTGCCCAAACACAACCGGGTATGAGCTCTTCATGTTTTTCTATAATAATAGATTTAGAGGCCCTCCTGTTTCAAACCCATGGGACAAGAACTTGGGAAAGTTGATAGTACCTAAGGTATTTTTGGATGTAGACCTCATGAAAGCGCTAATTCAAGCATACAATCCAGTGACACAAGCTTTCCACAAGCATGGAAAGTCTATACTCTGCATGTTAGATAGAGTGACTTTTATTCAAGCTTTCGACCTTCAGGGACCTATGAGCGTGGATATTGACCTAGCAGAAGAGGAGGCCATGTTTAATAGACATAAAAGTTACTACACTGGAAGGGTTATGAGGAGGCATATTCCTAGAGAAAAGAAAGAGGCATGGTTGTTACCAAAGAAGGTTGCAGATTCAATTGATATTGAGCTTTTCTTTCCCTATTTCTAGAATACTATCTACGATCTACACAAAGTTATTGGAATAGATGGAAGTTTGACAGTGTGTCCTAACATTTATGTCATGGCTACAAATGTTCAGGACCTATACACCAACAAGGAGTTTGATTATGTGGGGCACATAATCAATGTAATGCACAGTGAGTTGATGAATGCAAAGACTAATTTGAAAAGCTTCAAGTTCAATCACTACTCCATGCTGATGCACCTGATCCTTTATTGCAATATTGGCTACATCAACCCAGGGTTCATCAATGAGACCGATAATGCAGGAGGAACTATTCTAGTTCAGCCATGGACCAGGTTATGGCACAAAACTTACCATTTCTCTAATTCCATTGCTTTTTATAGTGATTTTGTGGATCCAGTAATGAACATGTTAGGTATTGTGAGGGATAGATTTCCTTTACTTGTTAGAAAATTTCTTAGACCCTTTGCATTTAAAATTGACAATGACATTAAGCACAATTGGGGTGATATGTTTCTTTTTGAGAATTTTACTATTATAAGATTGTATTCTTGCCCTCAACCTCCACACATACTGCCAAAATTTATCCCAGAAAGATTGGCAATAGTAGAATTTATGTGGTAGCTTATCATGATGGATAGAGAGCACTTAGGCCCTAAAAGACATAAGGGAACCTTTCTGGCAAGGAGGTTTCAAATAGGGGATTTCTCTATAGGTAAAGATGTTGTGGACCAAATCCATGAATTCCTGAGACAATTTAGATTTCCCTCTGGTAAAGCAAGGATGTATGACCCTGAAGAATTCTTTAGAGTAGCATTGAGAGAAATGAGGAATCAAAATTTGGCTCTAAATCAGCCTATGGCAGATGAGGATGTTATTAGAAATGTTTTTAGTAAAGATAACTATGAAGAGAGAACTTGTAAATGGAAAAATATTGTAAGGGTAGAGGAACAATTGAAAAAGGCAGACCCTACCTTCCCTTGTTTCTTTCCTGATCTCCAATACATGTCGAGAATTGACATGTGTATAGAGAATTATGAAGATATTATGTCTAAATTGCTAGACATCCCTGGGGAGAAGGAGGACAGAATAAACCCTGAGGAAGTTGAACCTGATGTGGTGTTTATGGTAGAAACTGAACAAGTTGAGCCATCCACATCTAAGTAGGGGCCATCAAAGAAACAAAATTTGATGAATGTACCACAAAAGGAAAGGAAAAAGGCACTACAAATCCTGCCAGGTAATAGCCATTACTTTGCTTACTTAAGACAATAATTTTTGACATCAATGGCAGATGAGGGAGAAAAGGCCCTAGATGAGTTAGAATTGGCTGCAGCTAGATTGGATGACAGGGTCATCCAAGCTAAAGAGTTTATAGATGATGATGAATTCATCAAGTTCGATGAGTTTAAAAGTTTTCTCTTTAGAATTAAGCAGAATGAATTAACATTATCTTTGAAACCAAGGGAATCATAGGAAAAAACTATTGAAATAATTGAAAAATTACAGGCCTATGATCCCAACAGTGAAACATTAACTGTGAAGGAGGCAAGAGATCTTGTAAAGAGAAGTGGCATGTTGTTGATCCCTGGATGGGACTTGGAGTCCTCATTCCTAATTGACCAAATCGAGAGGCAAGATAAAGTTGTAGCTTATGAAGCTTTTGGCCCTAATGGACTATAGAGGGGTTCTGGATTCAATATGGACACTAAGACACTAGCAGTATGGTGTGTGGCCCTAGAATCTAGTAAGCCCAGATTGGTTGACATCCAAGACACATCACAGGGTAGCCAATTAATATCGAGGTTGCATGACACTACAAGATCAGAGATAGAAAATCTCCTACATCATGCATCCTCCATGAATAAAGTAGTGGTTGAGGAATTGGAGAACAAACTAGCTTGGACATTCAGAGATTATGTGGCAACTAGAAAAAAGTTTGAAGAGGAATTGAAGAAGAATTTTTTCCTAGATAAGACTATGAAGGAGCTAAAAGATGAAATAAATACTCTAAAAAATCAGTCCAGGGCATTTACAAAGGTCTGTGATGTTGGGGTCCAAACTGAGCATGAGGGGGGCTTAGCTCTAGAACTTGCAACAGAAAAGATAATAATAGACGTTGATCAGCCTGAGCCTGCTGATACTGGAATTGCTGAAAAGGAGACTTTGAAGAAGCTACTATTGTGCAGAGTAAATATTTTAAAAGGGAAGTCTCAAATCCTTCATAGTACTTTCATTTCTTTGCAGGGGACAAAATTTCAATGTTCTAATGCCTTGTCTATACTAACCCCATTATTTAATACTTGGGGCCCATACTTGCAATTCTTTGATAGGTCAGTTTTACTAATGGGAAAAAAATGGAGTTACTTGACAAAATAATTGATGTTAAGGAAATGGTATTATTAGTAAAGGATTTGTATGCATTTTTCACTGGCAAGTTACAAAACGTCCATGCAAAGCTTAAGGTTTTTGTTGAAGAATCTGAAGGATATATCCCTTCTATTGTGGACACAGAGGGATACTTGAAGGAATGGTAGGAGTGGGTTGATTCTTTCAACCAAATTTTGGATGCTAGCAAGGTGGCTTCTTATTTTGTTGGTGATGCTGACATTTCAACTTTTTATGAAGTTGTGGATGAATTGTACAAGCAGGAGATTGACATGAATAAGTTTGTTGTTGAATCTCAAGCCATAATGGATGCCAAGTGGAACAAATGTCTTGAAGACTTGGATATAGCTAGAGAGGTAACTTGGCCATCAAAGAGGGAAATTGTGGTGTGGGAAAACATTGGAGAGATTCAAGCCTTGGTCTTGCCACATTGACATGGATGATGGAAGTAGTTGAGACAGTTATGGTATTAGATGAAGAGCCAATAGAGGGAGGTCAGTTAATTTGAATAGGGTATCTTATGTTTGTGGTTCACCTGCTGTGGATACACCTTTGGTGCAAATCAAGACTGATTCTGAAGAATCCAGGTTGCCAGCTGTCACTCTAATAATTGTTTCCAAATTTGTTTAATTTTCCAAATGCCAATGTTAGTTTTTATTTTATGATCATTGATCATTGACATTGATGTATAAATTTCAAGGAAGTTAATACAAATATACAAGGATATTTTGTAATTTTCTGATAGATCATAGAAGTCTGAGACTTCAAGTCTTTGTCCTCTCACCTCTGAGTCTGGTTACTGGTACTATGATCATTGATCATTGATTCTTGAATTTGAAATTTCGATGTATAAATTTCAAGGAAGTTAAATTTAATACAAGGATAATTTTCAATTTTTCTATCACTTTGCCTATGTAATTTTGTAAAGAGCTCATTGACTCAAGTCAAGAATCTCAATTCTAATTCCTGAATCCTGAAGATCGCAATTGCAATTTATTTAAAATTGAATGTATAATTGTATATTATGTATAATGTCAAATTGTAAATGCCAATGGTCATATTATAATATTAATATTTGCTTTTAGAAATTAGGAAATTAGGAATATAGGAATTGTTGGAGTGATTTTAAGGTTTTCTAAGAAAATTTTATTTTCTTGTTCTTTTAGCCTCCAAGGTCTATATTTGTGTCATGTATTCATAAGGTTGTAAGAAATTATCATGTCAAGATCTAAAATTCAAGTTCACCAGATAAAAAGATACCCTTATACCCCTGTTTAGGTCAAAGTACCAAGACTAGGGTTTCCTTTTTTCAAACAATACCCTAAGCGTGCCCTAGTTTCTTATGTTTTCACGTTACCTTTTTGGCCAATTAAGTTTTTAAGTCTGCACGTGATCTTTATTTTTCTTAGTGTTCATTGAATCTCAGATTAATCTTTCAAAGTTACTTTTCTTTCAGCGAACTAGTGACTACGTCTAAGTCTTGTGTCATATTTCACTTTAGTCGCTTAATCTCCAAATGAAATATGCGGTTAGTTTTTGTTTTAGCGATTCAACGACTATGCAATCTCCCAATCGCTTAATTTTTTACAGTTTTCTGATTCTCTAAGCATTTAGCAACCTAGCACGGTGGTTATCTCTTGTTCGCTAGATTTTGCGGTTAAGTCTCTGGCTATTCAGTGATCAAGCGATGGTCATTGATGATCTTCAAGATCAACGGTGATGTTTTAATCTCATGATAGACTGTAAAAGTGACAAAGTATCTAGCGACTTGGTGAATAAAGGTTTTCTCTTGTTTGCTATATTTTAGCAGCTCCAACAAAATGAATTAGCGATTCAGTGACAAAGTATTTTAAAAAGTAAAGGTTTCCTCAGTCGCTGGATCTCGGGATAAGATAGCTACGTTCTAAATTTTTTGGCAATTCAGTGAATAAGGCATTCACACAATCTCATGATCATTTAATAAAGTTCCAAAATATTGGGCAATTTAGCGATAGCCACCGATTGCTTTCAAGATCAACGGTTAGTATCTAATCTCAGAATGAAACCCAAGGTGAATAAAATATTTAGCGACTTGGTGAATAAAGGTTGTCCACCCAATCTCATGATTAAACCACGGTTAAGTAAGTCATTCAGTGAATACGAGAAGTCTTTGTTCATTGAATCTCGTGATAGACCAAGAGTTAAGTAAAGCTTCCAGAGATTAAGAGATAACTGTTGTCATTGAATCTCTAGATTAAGACTGGATAAGTTCAAGGTATGCGGGTTTAAAGGAGGCTTTGTTCGCTAGGTCGCTAGATGAAAGCTTGGTTAAGTTAAATATTTTGAGAACTAGCGAATGCCTTCAGTCACTCATTCTCTGAATAAAACCATGGTTGATCCAAGTTTTTTGAGAATCAGCGAATGCCTTCAGTCGCTTATTCTTTGAATGAAAGTCAGGTTAAGACAAGTGTTTAAAGGGTTAATCTGAGGACCGTTGATGATCTCCAAGATCAACGGTAGTCATTGAATCTCCAAGTTAAATCATGAGTTAACAAATCGTTCAGAGATCACGAGAGTCTTTGTTCGTTGGATCTCCAGATTTAACCTAAGATAAGTAAATCATTTTGAGATCACAAGAGTCTTTGTTCGCTGGATCTCCGAATAACATCAAGTTAAGTACTCATTAATAAAAAGGGTTGATAACCGTTGCTACGTGGAAAAGTACTCTGCCATGTTTTTATCAGTAATTAAGGGTTTTAAAGCCAAGACTGTGATCATTGCTTTTTTGCTTTATTTTTGAGTTTTTTAATCAACTTGTCAACATCCAAGTATCGGTTAGCCTTGATTTGAAATTGGTGATGTGTGGAATTGAATGCAGAAGTGATTGGGAATAGATTTGTAACGATTTTGGAAACTGTACGCATTCAATTGTTGATGATATATAGACAGGATTTCATTGCTTATGATGTCCAAAGTTTTTTGAAGTTAGTGGAGATTTTCAAAGCAGTAGCAGTAAGTTTCGAAGTGATAAAGAATTTGCAAAACTGAGAGGTATCCAAATTTTAAGATGAGTCAACCAAAGCCAATCATAGTGTCATCCAATGGAGAGGCCAAGGAACATGGTGGAAAAGAAAAGGGAAAGCTGAATTATTCAGATGAATTTATCAAGTTGCTCCTTGGTTCAAACCAAAATAAGAAGGCTACAGATGAAGCTTTCAAAGATTTGATGGAGGATTGCAAAGACCCTGTCACTCCTTATGGCTTGGGTTACACTATTTTCACTTATTTTTACAATAATAGAGGTAAAGCTATTCCAATTTGCAATGCTTGGTCTTTGGGAATGGCAAAATTGACTGTGCCCGATGTTTTCTTGGATGTGGACTTGATCATAGAGTTAGCTAGGCTATATGACCCAATTTCCAAAATAATTAGAAAGGGTGACCAGTCTGCTTTAGTAAGTTTGGATAGAGGGTCATTCATGAAGGCCTTTGACTTCTATTCCTCCTCCTCTACTGAGATAGATTTGAAGAAAGAAAAGCATAACTATGAAAGTCACATAGGATCAGTAAAGAGCCAGATGGTTAAGCACATTCCAAAGACTAGCAAGTACATAGAGCCTCTCCCTACACATATGAATGCCCCTTATAAGTTTAAATCCCTCAACTTCTATATGAAGTTTTTGTGTCATGGATTGTGTAGAGTTCTTGGGATAGATGGAGATGTAGAAAAGTTACCTGTTGATTTGTTAATGATTATTCTTGACATACAAAACTCCCATGTAAACACTGATTATGATTACATCCATTATGTAATTGATAGAATACATGAAGGTTTGATGTCCATCAAACAAAATAAGAGGCCCATTAGGTTCGTGCATTACTCCCTTCTGATGTATTTGATCTTATATTTCAATATCAATAGTTTGGATGCAAGGGTGTTGAAGCCTAGGTTTATGTTTGAGGGTCAGCATAATCCAGTACAGTATTGGCTGAGGGTGTGGAATTACACCTCCAATGAATGTGATTTCTGCATTTTCCAGAGCTATATAGTCTTCCCAATTCTTCAACTGATGGGGACAAGTGTAGTAAGGTTACAAGCCAGGGTTTTGAAGCCTTTAAGGCCCATGCAATATGAAGACAAGTGGCAAGGAAATCATAATTGGGGTGATTTCTACTTAGGAGAGAATTTTATTATAATCAGATTTTATGGATGCCCACAACCCCCACATTTGTTTCCAAAATTTGTGCCTCCAAGGGTTGCTCAGTTGGAATTCATCTGGCAGCTGATCTGGACTGATAAAGAGCATTTGGCACCTCATAGGAAGGGCACTTTCACACCAAGGCAATCCAGGATAGGAAATTTCCTAATTGGAAAGAGGGCATTAACATAGATCAGTGCATGGCTGAACCACTTTAAAATGATTTCTGGTATTTGCAGATATATTGATCATGAGGATTTTATCAAAACTGCCAAGAAAACTTTGATTCCCAATATTGGTACAGTCAGGGAACATGAAGGATGTGATGAAGAAAATGTGATAAGAAACATTTTGGATAGAGATGAGGTTGGTAGAAGACTTACCAAGTATTATGACTTGTTGAGATTGGAGGCTCAAGTCAAAAAGGCCAAATTGGATTTTGGAGGTTTTTTCCCTGATCTCCCTTATCTAAAAAGAATTGAAAGGATGGTTGAAATGCATGGTACCTTGTCCAGTCAACTAGATGGAATGCTTGAAGAGAAGTTAGATGTAGATAAGGATTACTCCACTTCTGAAAATGAGGAGTATACTGATGAGTCACAAGAAGGTGATAGTCCACCTCAAACCAATGACCATCCTGTCATTGATCTCACTCAAGACCCACAAGAGGTAGAGGATACTCCTGAACCACCACAGAAAGGGTAAAGAATTGAGGTAGGTGGGCCTTCCAAGGAGAAGAAAAAAAATAAGATGATAGATAGAGCCTCAACTCTAGTACCTAGTAACCGAGCTTATTATCACCAATTAAGGAAGACTATCAGGGAAGGAAAAAAGGTAGCCTCAAAGGAAGATGAGGAACTGCCTCTATTTCTAGGAAAGGATGAAAGGGAGTTGTACCAGGAGGAATTCCTCAGTGATGACCAATTCATCAAGAGTGATGAATTTAGAAATTCCTTATTTGGAGGAAACAACAAGAGGTGGCTAAGGCTCTACCAGAGGGTATGGAACCAAGCGATGAGACCTTGAGGGCTCTAACTTCCTATGACCCTAGTATAGAGAATATCACTGTTGAGGAAGCTAGAGAAATGGTAAAGTCTAGTGGGATGCTTTTGACTCTTGGATGGGATTTGACCTCAACCTTCATCATAGATCAGATAAGAAAGAAACTAGAGGGCGGCTTGTCTTATGAAGTACACATTGGGGACATGATAAGGGGAAGTGGGTATGATCCTAAGTTCCAAGTTGTGGCAATGTGATCTTTAGCCCTAAGGACCCAAAAGCCATCTCTGGTGAGCATAGAGGATAAGATGGAAGGAGACAAGATCATTTGGACAGTCCAGAATACTAGTGATCTTGAGGTGTCAAAGGCTGTGACACATTTTTCTCACCTGAATGAAGCAAAGACAACCCAATTAGCAAACATATATGCTCAGTTGTTTGAAAATTCAGTAAGGATTGCTAAGGATAGAGATTTGAGGCTAATGAAGATCAAGGCTTTGGAGGATGAACTAGAGGATTTAAAAGCTAAGCTTGAAGAAGCTTCTAAAGCAGTACCCCCTCCAACTATATAGATTGAAGCTGTAGTCCCATCAAAGACAAAGACTTCTGATAAAGCAACAGAGGATTCAAAGAAGGTAAAGCTTGATGTAGCCTTAAAGGCTATCTTAGACATTGTGCAACATATATGTGAGAGGATAAAAGAGAAAATGGACTCTGTCCATCAATCAGTGGGCATGTTGCATAAGGTAAATGAAAATGTGAAAGAGGCAGTAGTTGCTCTGGAGCCACTTTTTAATGTTTGGTCTAGGAGAAGCTCTTTGTTTGAAAAACTTGATGCATTGCAGCCTCATCAACATGATATCTCTGAGGTGGTCATTGAGGTTTATGAGAAGATAGAATTGATCAGTGCCACCTCGAGATTTTTCAAAGGGAAGTCAAATCAAGTAAAGGCTAAAATGGCCATGTTTGGTCAAGGCTATAGCAAGCATTTGCCTTCAATTTACAGGGTTGATGGAAGTACAATAGGTTTGGATGAGTGGAAATCAAGCATGAGCTAAACAATGATTATGCAGGAGGCCTTCCTCGGTAACAATGGTTCTTTGGACATGGATGGGTGCAACAATATAATTGATAACTTGATCAAGGTTGAGAATGATTGCATTAAGTTTGTTGCTAATATGAAGGCCATCACTAATTCCAGATGGGATAAGAAAATCAAATTGTTGCAGGATTTGCAAGGGTAGAACTGGCCCTCAGAAGATGATGTGGCAGCATGGGACAAAAATACCAAGCCAAAGAAGAAGAAGCCAGTTGTCATTGAGCAAGAAGCAGAAGAAGAAGAGTGAATCACACTTGGCACCTGATCCTGAAAAATAGGGAGAGCAACTATCATACAGAGAATGATGTAGGTTAGCCTATAATGGCGGTCACCATTCACATAAAAACTTTAGTAGTTGCTTTGATTGCTAACAAACAAAGGTGCAACTCAAATAGGGGATTCACAATGAGAAGAAACAACTTCTGGCGCCAGTTTCTTTCCTTTTTGTTTGAAATTTAAATATTTTGTACTCTAGTGCAAGTCACTGTCAAAACCATCTGAAGCTTGTTGCATCCTTTTTAAAGGATTCCAAGATGGTTTTTCTTATATAGAGCAAGTTTTGAATCACACCAAAAGCTAGTGAAAAAACTCAGTGTAATAGGAGTTTATAATTTTAGTGTTTTGATTCTCAGGAATCCAAGTTTTTGAATGTACTGATACAAGAAGTTGATAAATAAAAATATACTAAAGTCCCATGTATATCCTTTTTTTGTCTTCATGTATGAATGTGATTTCTTTGTGCATTTAATTTGCAAGGCATTTTAGGTACATCTTTCTACAAGGTGGATAGTGGGGTTGAAATTTGGGTTCCTTTCAAGGGAGGGGTAAATCTTGAATGAGGTCTCAGAGATTTCAATATTTTGTGGATGAATTTGATGACATGGTGTATGCATAAGAAGATAATTTGCAAGGCATTTTATCTGG
Source organism: Chamaecyparis obtusa (assembly GCA_027943335.1). Lineage (NCBI taxonomy): Eukaryota > Viridiplantae > Streptophyta > Pinopsida > Cupressales > Cupressaceae > Chamaecyparis > Chamaecyparis obtusa. The sequence continues at coordinate 664,079 of BSBK01002038.1, forward strand.
GGTTTGGGTTATTTGAGTTGAGAGATTTTCTATAGATTTACATTTATTTGACTCTGATGCCCTAGGATTTGGTACTAGTTATTTCTACGACTGTACTGTTTTCACCATCAATCAATTAAAATAATGATTTACTTTAAAGTTGTGAGAGATTTACATGCTTAGATCTGTATCAAGTAAACAGATAGTTGTTGTGATATTTAAAGAATTCAATCTAATAGGTATACCCGCTTGTAGCTAAAAGCTCAAAGTGAAGAAGGATATAGATCCTTATTACCTTAGTGTTTGTTATTGTTTGATGCATCTATTGGGATTATAAGAGTTAAGAATCAAAGGTTTTTTTATTAGTTTTGATCATCTGCAATTTTGAACACTAATAGGAATTAAGTAAAATTTAAATGGTTTTGATTCAAGGAATTAAGAAATTAAGTATAAGCTTAGTATTAGGAAATTAGGAAATTAACAAATAATAAATTGACTAATGAGTATGAACTATGAAAAATAATAAATTGACAAATGACAATTTCTAAGAAATTAGGAAGCTTTGACCACTGGCAATGTTCTGAAGTAACGTTGGATTGTTTCGTAACTTCTCAATGGTTAAGTGGTTAGGATGTTGATGGGTTCCAAACTTCTGAGCGACTCCAGACTTACAGTGTGCGTAACTTCAGAATTAAAGATATAGTTAGTTAAAAGTGACAGTGCGTAACGGTGTTGAAAGTGACAGTTAGTTGCATGTCACGTGGAAAGCGTGAAGGAATGGACTGTGACATGTGTCAATGAATAGATTAATATTTGACACTTTGTTAGGAACAGTTGGTTTACAGAGCTTCGCGAGGGTTTGTTGGCCATTAGTGTTAGCAGTTACAAAGCTACGATGAAGCATTTGGCAGAAAGGCATAACTTTAGAAAGGTTAATCAGTTACAAGATTAAACAGTTGAGAGGTTAAGAAAGGCTTTGTGCGGGACTTCGCAAGGTTATATGAGAGTGGAGATATTAAGAAGACCGTCGGTTCATCATCGTAACTTCGGAAGGGTTCGAAAGGCCTCTAATTTGCATGTAGCGAAGTTGAGACAGGGTTAGATGAACTATTTGCGTAACTTCGGAACTAGGCCAGCTTAAGTTTTGAATCTTATTCTTGATTCTTGAAATTGAAACTTGAAATAACATGGCTACATGACTATGAGGCATTAAGGGCCAAGGCATTTACACTTTATAGTGATGAAAAAGGATATTAATAATTATATGATTATACTTCAAATTTCATGAACATTCTACATTACAAAAATCATGAATTCAAATTACAAATTATAAAATCAAAATTCAAATTACAAAAATCATGAATAATACTTATTACTTGTAATATGAATCAAATTGTCAATAATAAATATTCAGAATCAAGTCCATTGTCAATTTATCCAACAAGTACAATAATAAGTATACAGTGTATAAAATTATAAATACCTATTAACCGAATGCTAATTCTAAATCACTTCACTCTTCACTCAGTGTCAATGAGCAGTCTGTCGCTTCTATATCCCACATGGAATCCAGCTCCTGAAATTGCCTACTACTAGTAGCAAGAGGTTCTTCTTCATTCTGAGTTGGGTATTCAAAATCAAAAAATTCTTCATCTTCATTCTGAGTCTGGGACCAAGATCCATTGTTTGTCTTAGAACCACCATGTTTTGAAGTGTTCAAAAGCCCTCGTCTTTCACGGGGAATTCCAAATTGCCAATGCCCTATCATAAGGAAAGTCTCTAACATTGTACTGAGTTACAAACAACCTCAAGCAAGTTTCCAAATTTTTGTCTAGTTTGTTTCTGATCTTTGATTTCAAAAATCCCAATGCACTGAAAACTCTTTCATCTTCCACCGACCCCAATATCATTGTTTGACATAAATCAGCAAGTTTGAATTATTTTGATATTGAATCACGCAATACTTCACTCTACTCTATCCTTTTCCAAAGCCTGGTTATTGCACCAGGTTCAAATGGATTCTCCAAGTTTTTTAACTGCAATTTCATACATGATGCAAATTGTCTACATTGTTTTTTAAGATTAGTTGAATCTATAATTCCTTCAATTAGTTGTCCATTGCAATCTGCATGTTTTGAAAACTCTTTGATGAATTCATCAATTTTTTTATGAAACATATGAGCATCCATTTGTCTATCTCCAACGTTTTTCCAAAAATGAGGAAACACACAACCCATGGCTTCAAGAATTTCTTCTCGAGGGAATCTTTCACGAATCTCACTTGAAAGTTGGTAGGAAATTGACTTCAAATTATCACTAACAGATTTAACAAACCTATCAAAATCAGCCCTTTTAACTGGAAGTAGTATGCCTTGCTTGTCTGTCTTAGATTGGTGCATTGGCATTTCATATCCTTTCACAAACACACATAAATCATTTTTTGCATTGAATTGTAAAAAATTCTCAACATGATTAAAATCTATAATTATTTGTCACCTAAAAAGATTTGGGCTTTGAAGTGTTATCATATCTAAATATAAATTATCCAAGGCAAGGCATGTCATTCTATGTAAATCTGAGTACTCATGGATATACATAGTCCTGTCTTGGTCTTTCTTAACAAGTTTGTTCATTAAATCCATCATGGGGAGAAGATTGTCTAAAGTTAACAGAGTCTCTATATCACTTAACTTATGTAACAAATGATGAGCTTTGTCTACTGTGAGGCATTGCTCATATATTACTTCGATCAAGGATTGATATTCTGTTAGAACTCTTTCTACTGGTCCATGTAAAGAGATCCATCTGGTCTCAACATCCTTGTGAAGCTTGTTTCCTAGTGTTACTCCCTCTGAGAACATCTTAAATTCTGTAAAACGTTCAGGACTTCTACAGAAGTAAGAGTATATGTCGCAAACTAGATCTTCAACTTTTGACACTGTAGGAAAATCGCTTACAATTTTATATGCTAAATTCATTTGATGGGCCATGCAATGTATGCCAAGCATGTAAGGTGCAATACTAGTTTGTAATCTTGCACAGAGACCATTCCTTTGGCCTTGCATTACTGCAGCTCCATTAGCTCCAACACACACTAACTTCTTTCCAATTGTCAAATCATCCATACCAGCAACTTCATTCAAAGCATTCTTCACTTCAAAATATAAGTTTTCTGTTGTTGAATTGCCCCTCATTTTACGAACGCTGACTAGATGAGCTTGGAAGACATGTTCTTTTATTGTATACACATGCATATAGACCCAAGCAGTGTTATCTACTGCAGTAACTTTATCTATGGATAATGAAATGAATCTGGAATGTTTTACTTTCTCCTATAAATTTTTCTTTTCCACCTCAGAAAGATAGTTTTCCATTTCCCATCCAACATTTGTTGACTAATGTGACATAGGATAGTGAGGAACTTTCAAAAAGGATAATAAATTACCATATTCTGAGAAGTCTCTCATAGGATGTCCTCTGGACATAATATGAAAAACAACACTCATCTGAACAGTCTTTGCCAGGTTTTCTTCATTGGCTGCATGTTTAAATCCAGCCTTGATTGGATTTTCACTACTAGCAATTACTGCCATTCTCTTGTTATGCTCTTCATATTCTATGGCATACTTAACATGAAGACATTATTCCTTTGATTTCCATCTCACTACTGATATTTCTTCTTCGTCTATGGTCTATTTTTCATAAACCTTACCAATATGTTTTTCTATAGTGTCAAGCTTTAGTTGCAACTTCTTCTCTCTTTTATTTTTCTAGGTACAAATCTTACACCTGCATTTTGTTGGTTGTTCATCATTGCTTAGGACTAGTTCCATGAACCAGTACTTTGCTACCAAATCAACCTTAAAATTTCTTGTCATTTCCCACTTCCGCCCCATTTTTACTTCCCTTTTTCTTTTCTTCTTACCAACATCATTATTATCTTCATTGCTACTATTTTCTTCCAACTGCTTCTACGTATCCATTATAACATCTTCTCTCGTGCCACCATTATTATCCTCATTTGATGCATTTTGATTTTCATTTAACTCAATGACAACCCCAGCTTGTGGTACTAGTACTGGTGAGCTACTGTGAATGGCTTTTGCACTTGCAGTTGTAGATGTTGATGGTGCAACTGTAAAAACATTGCCAACTCCAAAGAAAGCCTTTATGGTAGTATCTTTAAGTTTTGGGCATTTTGATGGCCTCCCAGGCCCTTCACTACCCTGAGGAGTCTTACCCTACCCTTCATTGCCCTAAGGAGTCTTACCCTTGTCTAGCTTTCCAATCTCTTCATGTCCCTAAGCACAGTGAGAAGTCTGAGTCTCAACCTTCCCTAATATCTGAATCTCAATCTTGGGATATTCACCCTTGTCTGACTTCTTCACCCAATGACCTATCACTAGTCACTAGGATTCTAGCCTCTAGGAATTAAAATTAATAGCAATACTATGAAATGTGAACAAATAATTGCTTACCTTTGTCCTGCTTCCTCTGAATTCTAACTCTCTGAAATGTTGAATCCTCTATTTACTGTTGCAATATTGTTATTTGTAAATCTGGCCCTCCAAAAATTTGTAACGACACACGATAAGACTACTTTTATAAATTTGATTTGAATTTATATCAATCCATGATCCCAAATTCCAAATTTCCAATTTTTATTTTTTTAAAATTCCTGGGCTTTTGGCGAAAATGTGTCGACTTGATCAATGTTATTTTTGGCGAAAAAATTAGAAATACGTGATGGTCAATAAAACAATTAATTATCGGGTTGGCAAAATACGTCATGGTCAATAAAACAATTAATTAACAGGTGGCAAAATAGGTCGTGGTTAAGATAACAATATAAACCATTTGGCTATTTTAGATTTTATATGCAATTCATAATTAATATTGTTGGCAAATAACATACCGTTAAAAGAACCAAGTCAGATTGGTTATAGGCGAATATAATGGTCAACATCGTCAAACGACAAATCTAATTGGCGATTCCAATGAATATTTAGCAGTTACTGTGTCAAGATTGGGCGAATATGGACCAGCCTATACTTGTGTGATTAGCCAATTTCCCCAAACATATTCCCCAGAATTCACCAAAAGGTGAATATTCGCCACTAAAAATTACATTGTTGGCAAACTTATCTCTGTGACACGGGTTTGAGGCATTTCCCTAATCGATTCACCTTCTTAGCTTGTTAATGGTCATTTTGCAAATGACTCTTTTCTCACTTTAATTAAAGAGGAGTAAAACATCAAAGAATCCCTTCAATGTATAAATATTATCTATTTGGCTTCTAGTTTTGTCATTCAATGGCATAAAACTCATTTCTATCGACAATCTTTCCTTCCAACTCTGCCCTATATACTCTAGTTTGGGTGGAAATAAATTAGAAATTAGAAAAAAAATTCATTTTCTTGACATTGCCTTTACCTTTTAAGCCTCTCCCAGGGACCTTTGAAATGTGGTCCTTAAAAGAATCGAGAAAAATATATCCTACTAGATTGTCAAGCCACTTACACTGACTCATAAATTTTAGGTATGCTCTAGAATCCTTGCAGTTGCCCATGTTAATTGTTCTTTTTGGACCTCCTCTAGGGTCTCTTAAAAAATTGAGAATTTGCTAAGGGATTTTTTATGGGCATCTTCAAAAGATCACCAAAGATTTCATAAGGTCACATGGAAGTTTTGATGTATCCTGCATGACTCCAATGGGTTGGGACTCCTTTCTATCCAAAAGTAAGGCATGGCCTTGTGTGCTAAGTGGATTGTTTGTGTCATCTTTAGCAATGAAGCTTGGAAAATCCTTCATAGACACTACATTTCTTCAAGTTTTCTAGTTAACATGTCATCTCAAAAGCAGATTGGCTTTCAAACCCTTCTAGTTATGACAAATACATCCATATCAAAGGCACGTTGGTGGCCAAAAGTATTTGACATTATTGGGAAACTATTAAGCATTGGCTTTGATGGGCCAATTCCAGTTTTTGAGATGGCCTTCGTTTAGCCTAGGGTTTGTGCCCTATGTTTTCACAAATGTACATTTGCACACTCTAAGACCTTTCTCTAAAATCACTATAAATCTTCACTCTTAAAATGATATGAAATCTCAGTATTGGCTATCCCAACCATATCAATAGACATTCGACACGGTTGTGTCTCCTTTTCCTTCAAATATGCTACACAAGATTGGCATTCACACAGTGAAGCCCCTGTGGGAAGATTGACATTGGTTTCCAAACACTGTCTTTTGTAATTACAAGCTGCAATTATCTTACCATTGACTCTCTATGCACCTTCTCATGGTGCTAGCATTGAATCTTCAATGGCACTTATAGTCGCCTTATTTGGCGGTATCGATTCCAAAATATTTGGTCTATTGTTATTAAGCATAAGCTTACCCACTTTACCTAGTGTATTACTTTCTAAGGCTTTCCTATGGGCCCTTGCCTCTAGCATATGGGAATTCCTAAAACTTGTTACCTTTTTTGGGGACAACCAAAGCTCTTTACGCACCTCTTCTGGTTTTGCAATCATGCTAACATAATTGTGGATTTAGATTCATGATTTATTATGCTCCTCGATGGAGACATTTTCCTAAAATATGGCTTTGTTGGGGGATTGGCCTTGAATTCCCTTCAATTTTACCAAGATCTGGCATGCTTTCAAGGTGTAGATCCTCTTTTCTTTGTGGAAAGATAGGAATGTTGTTTTATTTTCTCATAGCTATTTTATTGTACATATTTTTCTTTTCACTAGTGTGTGTAATTGTAATAAAGTGATGCTCCAAATCTAGGTCCAACCTAATAAAGTAGTGTTGGAGGTGGCCCACATCTAGGAGTTTCTCGAGCATTGGGGTAATTCCCCTTATACAATTTCCAAAGTCCCTCTGAATAGCTCCGCCTCCCATGGTTGCTTTGCAACTCACAACCACTGGTGTCATCGAAGTTCCTTTGCTCAGTGTTCTCAAGTCCAATGGTCACAAGCTCCCTGTAACCAATCTAGTGGCGGGATTAGTTTTGCCAAGCGATGCTTCACTTCTCAATTGTTCAAGGTCTTTACCTCCAAGTAGGGTTCACAGGGTGCAGGGTCGCCTATTGGTGCTAACAATGGATGGTTGGATCCCAAAGGTGGTGGTGGGTTAGCTTCTCCAAATGACAACCTAGGTTTGCAATGGTGATCTCGCCCACATGAGAGGATAAATGTAAAGAGAAGGTTATTGCTATTGATGAGGGGTGGTCTCTCCCCGATGACACCCCGACCCCGTTGATGTATGGGGTAAACTGAATGAGAAACATCCTCTGCACTCGCCTTCCAATGCTACTCTTGCCACTTAGGTGACTATTTTATGTTTGATTTTATCTTCGTGCTTTGCCCATGTTTCGTGTCCCAAGTTCTTCCCATGCGTATTTTAATTTCCAGGCGCTACCTATATGACTCCTGGGAGCGACCTTGCATCCTTGTACCTTTGTTTTGTGAATAGTGTATACTAATTTAAATTAATAGAAACATACACGTTATTAATCAAAAAATGTGGAGAGTAATATATTTAAAACACAAGATATTTATAGAAGGTATATATTGTGATGAAACTGGCCTATTTCACATTTTTCTCTCATTTAGTATTTATTTTATGTTTAATAAGTATGATAATTGTCATTTTTAATGATCTAATGCACTACAAATCCCCAAATTTGAACTTACAACACAAATAACCCTTTTATAGCTAAATAATGTGCTCTCATTTACTCTTGCTCATCTAACTACCATGAATGCCACTACACATACAACCTTACTGCCAAGATATTACCATATCTGCATCGTCATCTCAAAAACAACAATTAAAAGCTATTTTCTCTCATTTTAACTTCTATCTTTATAGTTTACTTTACATACTTATCATCTACCACATCCAAATAATAATGGCATGGTACTTTTAGTAGTATTTGGATGAATGCATGGCATTAGAGCCAATGACACTTATAAGCATTTAAGCACACACAACAAACACAACTAGTAAAAGTTAGTATTTGGAATCAAGAAGTACAATAGAATGCCATTGATCTAGTATTTGCAATTATACATAGATTCACCTAGTATTGATCCTACACATTTCATAAGGCGCCTAATCACACATTTTTATGGGACTAAATTGATAGGAAATAAATTTAGCATTCAAAACCCCTCAAAGAAAGTCCCAAAAGGTACTTTAAACACCACCCCATCCTAGATATCAAATTTTTATTACAATTTGTTAGTTGTAAGATCAAAAAGGACATTGACATAATTGTGCAACATAGTAACACGGGAAAGACAAGATTGTAATTAAATGAATATTTACACACCTTTCTAGATGGAACCATGTGAAAATTAGCCCACTTGATGTAGAACCCAATAATAAAAGAGATAAAAAGTACAAGGCAAAGCCCTAATTACTTGACTTATCTAACAGAGGGAAAAGTAGCATTAAACATAAAAGCGACTTAGCTTGGAATTTGAAACATATTTTTAAGAGTTTCATATGATTTGATTTAGAATCTTAAGTACACATTTCTTAATTTTAAAGAAAGCATAAAACACAACAAAAATTTATTTAGTTATTACAAAGTAGATGTACCTAAATGTTTAGTATAATAAAAATCATATGTAAAGGAGTTTTGCATCATACAATTGGACTATCATGATCCATTTGAGTAATTGCCAATAATAAAAGCCTGCCAAGCCTAGCAGTTTTAAGCATTCAGTGGCATGCTAATAAGATGACATCCCTTGGACTATCACCCAAATATGAATGCCTACCAAACAAACTTTCTCAGTATCTCACATCATGATATAAATGAATGTTATCTCTAATATAATAGCATTGAAGTGATGTGTACCATATAATATCTATGTTAACCAAAGAATTGCATTATCCTTTAATATATTACACCAAGTGATGTGTGACACCTGACTACTACATGATACATAATAATATCATAAGATGAGGTAGATGACATATCACCCAACTTTATTTTTACCTTCAGAATTATGCCAAAACTCCTCACAAATATACTTACATTGAATTTGCTTTCAATTGATATTATACTGAGATCATCAATCCATCTACATGTTTTGTAAATGAGTCTTAGTGCTATCATATACTACATATTACCATTCATTTTTTCCATGTGAGCATGTATATCTTTTGATATGGTTAATACCACAAGCATTTGCTTTCAACCTCATGAAAATGCCTCAATGGTGTTCAATTGATGATAAGATTGCTCACACATTGTTTCCTCTCATTGTTTTTTCTAAGTTGTTCATTTATCAACTCCAATAATCATGCTTTTGATGCACAGTGAATGATATGCCACAAACTTAGAAGACAAACTAGTTCCATTTAATTTTTTTAACTTACCTTCTGAACATGCTAACAAAGTAGATATACAATTATTTTAAAAAAAAGAATAGCCTTAATATCTTTATTTCTTGTACTATTTAGATCCTTCATCTTGTGAAGGATTCGTATTCAATTGAAATGTAAACAAAACATTTTAACTTATTTCCCCAACACTTTCTTGACAATTTTGAATCATGTTAGAAACAATGTTCCATATATATCTAAACGCTATAGTTATATGTCTTGATATGTAAATCACCTCATCCTCTACAAAACAATAAATGATGCACTCCAAAAAGTAAACATGTTTATGCCTACACCCAAATAATTCTACCATTATCCATGTTTTACTTTCTTGCTACAAACCATTATTCAAGTATATACTGATTACACTGCAGCCACAACTTGAAGAATTGGATTAGAAACTGCTTTGATTCAATCTCGTTACCTATTATTTTTCTTACTTAAAAGAATGTGTGTAAATCAAATGACAAGTTCTTGGTGTATATCTATGCATGCATATATATACTCATGAATTTATCACTACGTGGAATGTTAACTACTAAAGTGATTTAAAGTAAAATTAAAATTAACATTCTAAATTATTGAAATAAATTGATTTTATTGCTATGTGAATCATAATGACAAGAAATATTTAAAATCATAAGCACCTCAAAATGAACATGTATATGCTTAGCCTGTATATGCACATGTATATAATATTGAGATAAATTAATTAAAATGGTGATAATCATATGTATATTTTTGTGTCTACATTCATATGCACACACGTGTGTATATATAGTCTATGTCTATATATACACACATGCACATTAAAATGCTAAATACTAAAATACTATAATTTTTTTAGACTATCATTATAAAATATTGATGATATAAATTAATTATATTGATATGTGAAAACATCATCATGAAAAACAAAGTCTAAAACCATAATAACCTCTATACGACAAAGAAACGGAGAAGGAAACCCATTTATAAAATCATAGTATTGAGGGTATATATATATATATATATTAAAAATAAAAATAAAACTGAAGTTCTGAAATATTGATATAAATTAATTATTTAATATAAAATGATCTATTATGGTAAAAAAATAAAAAATCACCTTGAAATGACAAACAAAGAAAAACTAAATCCAATTATTTTTAGAAATCACGTTCTTGGAGATATTCTTACATCTTTGAGAATTACCAAAGATATTTTCTACTACTGAGAAAACTTCTAAAATACAAGCCTATAACTGAATTTGTTTAATTATTTTTATTTTTGTCAACCACATATCAGCACTGCAGGAAAATACCATGTAATTCAATGTGATAAATCTAAAAAATCTCTATTTGATGTTCCCTCGTTGTAATGGATGGGATGCTTATAAGAGATATGTAGGAGATGAAAATAAATCTTATCTGAAATCTAGTCATTGCGAGAACAGTTGCCGTCCAATATACTTGAATTGCACTTTGTAATGCTGAAGATTATTTGAGAAAACTGACTTATAATATGATTCCCATTTCTCTGAGTAAACACTCGTAAGAATTGATATAATATTCTCTTTTAAATCTTAACAGTCTTCACATTTAATCCATAAGAAAAATTATGAGGAAGTGTTTTAGGATTAATTAAGCTACAGAAATTATAATAAAACAATACAAACGGAGAGTTAATTTCGGGAAGCAAGTCGATCACATTGTAAACCAACATATGAATTTCTTCACCTGCTCGTGATGTTGAAGGCTTAACACGGCTCTCATATGCAATTAATGTAAATCAATATTATAATCCAAGAAATGAGTTTGTATCGTTTAAAGGAACAACAAATATTCTCAATGTCACATTCTACACAGCCAAAAGTCTTGCTTCCATCAACAGACATGATTTTTTTACCACCAAGACATAAATATACCACTATCTATGCCCTCAAATTTATTCATTATACTGAAGCAAATCAGGATAATAATTTATCAAAAGTCAATCATTACAACGAAACAACTTTCTCCAGTCACTAATACACTAACTCCTGCCTTCCTACCCAACAGGTACCTAAACATCAGAAAAAGAAATCTTTAGCAGAGAAATTTTTTATTGAATTTATGCTGCATCAATATAAGTTCCAAGAGATGAATTATTATCATTCTTGGGAAATAACAACCGACTTCATCGTATTATATTTTGTACAGCTGAAAACATCGCTCCTATCAACACATGTGGACATAGCACCACCCTCGAATTTGCCTTGCAACAGGCAATTTAAGACTCTTCCTTCAAATGTCAAAATGTAAAATATCCAACCAACCCAATCAGAGGGTAAATACAAATTTTCTTCCCAAATTCCAACTTGATAGAAGAGGAAGTTGCTTCGTCACATGAAAGAGAAATCAACACGAGCATTAATATGTAATGGCATAACTCTGTGTGGTCACTTCCACTCTCCGAGTACTAAATGCTGCAGAAAAGAAATCACGGTGATGATTATATTTTGCACCTCCCTCTATTCACCGAAACTTAAAAATTTGGTTAAAGTTACAATACTACAATTTATTGTATTAAACTCGTTTTCCCATATCAGAGCTTCCAAATTAAAAAACTAGGTAACTATTTTAAGCAAACTACAGAAACTAAATGCAAAGCAATTTCATCCACACAAAGCAAAGAAAAACATCAAATTATACAGCCACATGAACAAGTCCAGAGACACCAAGAAGTTCAACCATTTTATTCATAACTTCATTCACATACACAGTGAAAAGTTTGCTACCTTGATCATCCATTGCCAAGATCATCTCTCTGCCCCACATCCATATTAATTCATCCCAACAATAACCCCATCAGAACTCACTGTAAAACATTGTAAATACCTACTAGCCGTTGAAAATTCAGATGGGTTATATCATGATTCACATCTTAAGTTAGAACTTACCAAAGGTCCAAGTAACTAGGGATTCCTCAAGCAGATATCGAAAGTACAAGCAACCAGTGATTGTAAGAGCTCAAGCAAGTAAACTATAACATGGTAGACTATTCTGATTTCCATTATCTGAATTCCTTCCTCACGTTCGTTTTCGCTTAGTTTTAAAAATTTAAATCAAAGCTTCCGTCAAATTAATAATGTTTGCAAGAGATATCTTATCCAGATAAAGCCATATATGCCTCGATTCAAACTACTAGAACTTTTCTTTCCAGTTCGTCTGCACACACAACACAGACATGATATGAGTCTTAAAAAAAAATTAAACATTTGAAGGTGAATTTGAGAATGAACGGTATGCCAAATGCCTTTGACTCTTCAACAACATGGATTACACAGCATAATATTAACTAGTATGATACTTCATCATTGATTAAGATAAATATTAAATGCCAATTGATAGTTCACAAATATTCAAATGGAAATAACTAATAAGCCATATCATATACGTCTATGTTCACGATTCCAATGCAAATCAGAAAATCGTTACAATTACAGAATCTAAATTTAGTTCACGATTCAATGTTTACAACAAAATGAGATGAAAAAACAATGAATGGCCTCTCTATTAGAGTCATTTTAGGGTTTAGAGGCAAAAAAAAAATTAAAAAGGTAATTCGCACATGTTTTATTGGGCTTTTAAGTTGAAAAAACGTCAACTTTGATGTTTTCTAGCAAACTGGGGCCTGGATGCTTGGGGATGCATCATGGTGCGCTCTGGATGTAGCCGGGAAGTGCATCACAGGGCTGTGGATGCCCTGTGATGCGCTTCCCAGGCGCATCCAGAGCACACAAGCACCCACATCCACCTCCACAAGCACCTGGATCCGCCTCCAGGCCTGCCAGGAGAGAATCGGTAACTATGCAAATCATTGTAGAGAAATGGAACAAATTGACCACTTTGTTGCATCTTCCTGCCTTTGCATTGAGTCCCACATATTAGAATTCTCTGCTCCTTTTTATTGCCACTAGAGTTGGCCCATATACAGACCGTGAAGTTGTTCGAGGGTAGAAGGCAACACTTAGTAGATTTCTTTATCTTTTTTTTTTAATTTATAATTTGGTAGCTCTTAACTCTCTAATTTTGTTTTAATAGGTCGCTAGTTCATCCTATAGGAATTATAGCACATACTCCTCCATCCACTCAATAAAGCGCAATAGACTACAATCAAATAAGGTAGAGGATTTGGTGTTTGTGCATTCAAACTTGCTCCTCCTTACACACAAGCAAAGTGGCCACAAAGAAGGGGAGACAAAGAAATTGGACATCGAGCTGGTAATTGCTGTTGACATACATGTGCAGAAACCAATATAGTCTTTTGTTTAGCTGCCTTATATCTTTTGATCTTTTCAGATATTTCTCAAGTATCATGAATTAAATAAGGGTGTTGTTTAGGAAGTCAGTAGCATTAAACTTTGTTCCATGAGTTTTGCTACTTTCGGCTTGGAATTAAGTTATGGGTGTGTGCATTATTTCTTGCTAATTTGAGGCTTCTCTGTTCATTATCATCTATGTTCCACAGAGCCTCAGAACAGGGGTCAGGAGGAAAGCTTTGGGGATGGTAGACCAAGAACCTTGATGTGGGGATGGTAGGAGTACAGCAGCTCAGGGGAGAGTGGGGGGCATTCCATTTCCAAAATTTATCGCCATTTTTCCTCCACCGCCAAGTCCTCACTATTTTTAATTTCTAACCAAAACTTCATTCTTCAAAAAACTAACAGCCAAGCTGTGCAGAATCTGACCGGCCTAATGATGAAAGCTATGCAATTCTTATAGCCTGTTTTGAGTGTTTAGGATGTGGGTGAAGCCCATTGGACTATTTGAATAAAGGTTAGTGGCCAAACTTTCAAAAAATGCATTTTCTAGTTAAAAAGTATTTTTTATTTGCTAGATATGGGGGACAGCTGCAAGTTTCCAAGACCTTCAACATCCCCATTGGGTAGGACACCCTAGATACGTACCCTCTCTAAGGGAGACGACACAAAGACATCTCCTTGGTGGCACTCGCAGTGGCTCTATTAAAGTAATATTGTAATATTTAGTCTATAATGGTCACCTGTGAGATCTGCACAATATCTTAAATAAGGGGAAGGCCTTCTTCCTGAAAAATATGTTTTTCTAAATCATTGTGGATGAGAAGCTAGTTTCTCTAGAAAATTTGATGAAGATCAAAGACACTCGCAGTCAAAAGGAAGCTATAGGTTGCAAGATGGACAAAGTTATGGTGGTCATAGCATTGAAAAGCTTACCACGAGCATATGAACATTTTATTGAGACACTCTCAACATCACCTATCAATGTTGACTTGAAGTTTGAAGATTTATGCAACAAGCCCCAGCAGTAGGGCAGATGGAAGAAGCAATTTGGCAGCAATACAGATACACCAAGGAGGAAGAGATCTATGTAGCCAAGGACAAGCGTAAAGGCAAGTTGCCTCAAAATAAAGGTCAAGGAAATAATGAAAATACGTAGAAGAATCTAAAAAAGTATCACATGTCACTGTTGTGGTAAACTTTGGCAATGAAGAAGCATTGCAAAAGTAGGGGTTGTCTGAAAAGAAATATATATATATATATATATATATATATAAAAGAGACATATATATAAATAAAAAATTAATTCAAATAAGTAAAAATCTCTTTAAATAATAAAAAAAAACATAATTCTTAAATAATTACATAATAAAATAAAATAACTCATAAATAAATAAAATAATACAAAATTGATATCTCTAGTTATTTTAAATAATATATTTATTTATACTATTTATAATTTTTAATATTATATTTATTTAATTAACCTTAATGCTAAATATTCCATTTGAGATTTGATTAGTCGAGGGATGGCGGTGATTGCACTATGAAGAGAATCAATCACCACTCCCGTCGAAGACTACGAGCTAGACCCACAGTTTGACTTCCTTTTCGATTGCCAAAGTTGCCAATTGGATGCCCAGAAATGTATAAATGCCTGTAACATTCTCGTGCCCTCTCTGTTTTCACGTTTTTTATCCATGTCCGACTCTCGCTTTCACCCTTTCCACTTTTTGTCCAGTTAATTGCAATTTTTTGCAAGTTTGTTGTGATGGTGAAAATTAGTTTCGCAATCCACAAGTAAACCTATGACTCACTCTGGGTGTCTGCAAACCCATAAGAACTTGACACCTCAGCAAGTACTCGCTGGCTTTGCAAACCATGGCCCGAACTATCCCTAAGTAAAGGTAGCAATACTTAACATAAAGAGGTTGTTTTCTTTACTATATTTGAATAAATTAAAAGAAAGAACAAAAGTGTTTTTCAGAACTAGAATATAATATTAGATGCATAAATAAGCAGAGTATAATGCTAATTCAGTGGACTCGAATTAATGTTCTAAGAAGTAAAAAGTAATATTACAAGCTTGAAATCCAAATAGACTACAATATTATTCAGGCATAAGATATCAACAGCATATCGTCCATTTATTTTCGCTGTCATGAGGCCATGGCATCTAAAAAGGGCAAGGATTTTTATAGAAAAGCAAATAAAATTTTATAGCAATTTTTGAGGTTTGACTGGTAATCTAAATAAACTAGAGAATGAATAACTTTGGGGAACTTTAAAATTCTATTGATGACATTTCTTGTCTAACTGTTGACAGAGTCAACCTGAAACAGCCAGGTACAGCCAAGGCATAGCCAGACATTCCCATGGAATACCTGGGACAGAAGTGCCATACCCTGGCCAAACCCACGATGTTCAAGAACCTGTACCATCCAGTACAACAATGGAGCTGAAAACTTAACAAACAGGTAACTGAGAATTATGATCAAGCTTAACAATAGCAGAACACATACATCTCCAAGCTAAAATCAGAAGATGGAAGAAACAAAAATTAAGAATTAAATGGCTGCAAATGGGGGACAGAAACACAAAAGGCTTTCTTACAACCTATAAACTTAGAAGATGGTAATTTCATCTCCAAGCTTAAACCAGAAAATGGAAGAAAGCCGTCAAATTCTCCTTGGTCTCATTTTGGGCAAATATGCTCTTAGAGGGTAGTGAGTACTACCTTGATAAGAATGAGATCTTTATAAACCATGAGTACTACCTTGATAAGAATGAGATCTTTATAAACCATAGTCCTAACCTGATTAATCAAGCAAATAATGATTACGTTATGAGGGGGATAACTACTAATGATATCTAGATTGCTCTTTAGATATGGCAGGAGAAAAGCTCCGGAAGCTAGTGGTTTCTCTACTCTCTTCTTCCCACACTTGAAGGGCCTCCTATGTCAAGAGATAGTAGATATTGTAGGGGAATCAGAATTCCAAATCTATTCTAAAACCTCTCAATGCTAATTTACTCATTCTTATTCCCACAAGGCAGGAGGCTAATATTGAAGATTTTAGACCCTCTATTTTGTCTAATACGACATATATATATATATATATATATATATATGTCGTATTAGACAAAATAGAGGGTCTAAAATCTTCAATATTAGCCTCCTGCCTCGTGGGAATATATATATGTATTAGACAAAATAGAGGGTCTAAAATCTTCAATATTAGCCTCCTGCCTCGTGGGAATATATATATAGACAAAATAGAGGGTCTAAAATCTTCGATATTAGCCTCCTGCCTCGTGGGAATTATATATACATACAAAATAGAGGGTCTAAAATCTTCAATATTAGCCTCCTGCCTCGTGGGAATATATATATACATACAAAATAGAGGGTCTAAAATCTTCAATATTAGCCTCCTGCCTCGTGGGAATATATATATATATATTCCCACGAGGCAGGAGGCTAATATTGAAGATTTTAGACCCTCTATTTTGTCTAATACATATATATATATATATATATATATATTCCCACGAGGCAAGAGGCTAATATTGAAGATTTTAGACCCTCTATTTTGTCTAATACGACATATATATATATATATATATATATATATATATATATATATATATCTCCAAGATCGCTTCTAACAAACTGAAATGTATTCTCGTGAATATGATCACAGAGGAACAAGGTACGCAAATCACTAACAGTATCATCATTGCTCATGAGTTGCTACACTCCTTATACGTAGAAAAAGAAAAAGCATATTGCTAAAGTTAAATGTCTCGATGGCTTACAATAGACTTATTTAAAATATTTTTTATCAAATTTTTGAGAAGTTTGGATTAAGCCATGATTGGAGAACTCGGGTTGAAAGCAACCACTCCTCAACAAGCTTTTTGTCCTGGTCAACAACTTAGTTGAAGGTCACTTTCAACTTTCAAGCTTCTTGGAGGCAACAACAAAGAGATCCCCTTTCTCCCTACTTGTTCGTAAATATGGTGGAAATGCTACACAAGTTGATTGGAGCACTCATGGCAAAAGGGGATATGAAAGGGTTGTGAGCCTCCCAAAAAGGAACAGATTTCTCTCACCAACAAATTGTCAATGACACAATGCATTTTGCAACTCTATTGATTAAGGAATGCAGGGCTAGTTTAAGACATAAGAGACCATGAACAAGCTTCAAGTCCAAAATTAATACGGAGAAATCTACAATCTTTTGCATAAACACAAAAGATCAGGAACAGGCCTCTATTTGTAGACGCTTGTCCTTCAAAAAGGATCTCTATTTGATGCGTGTCTCAAACTTTCTCTATTTGCAAGGTGGAACAAGAAACAACTTTGGTCTTTGATTCTAGAGGTTATTTTCGAAGCTATTAATATTTGTAAATTTTCTATGATGTTACACCCCAAAAGTATCATCTCCAAAATCACCTATGCCATGTGGAACCTCCTTTAGAATGCACATGAGATAATTGCAAAAATCCACTTGTTCCATGGACTAAGTTTTATAAAGATAAAAAGTCTAGTGGTCTAGGCATCAAGCAAACTTTTGTGTTCAACCAGACTTCAAGATTTATATCTAACAAAGTGACTCTGAATTAATTCATTATAAGAAAATTACTTTTGTGGTGATAATCCTTTGACCTTCTCACAAGAAATGATTTGCCTAAAGGATTTGTCATATGGGAGAGGATGAAGGAGGTCAAGCAAGTAATAGGTCTATTCAACTTCTCTATAATTTAGAACAGCTGAAACACTTTATTTTGAGAAGATATTTGGATCTCTATAAAAATGATAAACATAAATACTTGGTTTCACCCTTTAATACCTCTCCTTAAGGAATCCTAAGGTGAAAAACTCATGGACTACCTACATGTACTTTTAGGAAGTGAAAATCTCTCCCCCTTTTTGAGGGTGCTTAAGTTAACATGGGAAGGAGCTTGCCACTGTTCTCCATAATCTCCAGCCTATCTAGAGCCAAGAGGAGGATGGGACCTAAAGGGGGCTATACATCCTCCATATTTCAATTAAAATAGGATTTGTCTTTCTAATGACTAGCCAACACCAAATATCTTTCTCTAGAGTGCCTACCACTCCAAGATGCTCAAGTGGGGATTAGATGCAAAAAAGAAGGCTTCGCGCCAAGTCAATTCCCTTTGTGTTTTTGTCATGACTAAGAAAGCACTCAACTCACTATTAATTGTGATTTTTATGGAAGACATGAGACAAATCTATCGGCTTTAATTTTAAGTGGGTTCTTTTGTTTTCTCTTATAAAGGTTATTGAAGCTTAGCAAAGTCTAGTGGCTCTAAATTTCCACCAAATTCTCTGTTATATGCTACCCAACTTTTTTATTCTGTAAAGTTGAAAACTTGGTTAAAAAGAAAGAACAAAAATCTTTAACAATAAGGTTAAATCCAAAGACCAAATCTAGATGGAGATTAAACAAGCTTGCTCTCACTATCTAAACACACCTAAGCTTAGCAAATCTAAATAATTGAACCCTATCGCAGTTACTATATTAAGGAATTGGCTTGAGGTAAGCATGTTGATGCTTCTAGGCTCAAAGCCCAATTGAACCCCATCATGGTTACTATGTTAAGGAATTGGCTTGAGGTAAGTAAGCAAGTTGATACTTTTGGGCTCAAGTTTTGGGCTTTAAAATCCCAAACTAATCAGAGTCCACTTCTGTTGATATTTTTCAGATTCTACCTAGGAATAAACA
This sequence comes from Chamaecyparis obtusa, assembly GCA_027943335.1. Lineage (NCBI taxonomy): Eukaryota > Viridiplantae > Streptophyta > Pinopsida > Cupressales > Cupressaceae > Chamaecyparis > Chamaecyparis obtusa. Next base: position 683,503 of record BSBK01002038.1, read on the forward strand.
AACTATAGGAGACTTTCAAACTAAGCACAGAATAAAAGAAATAATAAAGAGCAAGAAAAGATAGTACCTGATTTGATCTCTGAATTTATATTCAAATCAGTCCTTTGGTAAGGAACATCAATTTGATGTAGTCTAAGATCTGATCCAGCTAGGTATGCCTTTAATCTGATATTTCCTTTGGCCTAACCAATGAAATTCTGCCTTGATTTTTGCTCCAGAATTCACTCCTAGGTATGCTGTAGTTAGGGCAAGATAATTGCTGCAATAAGGACTGAGATTCACTGTCCTTCTAATGGTGAACTTGCTGTCCTTATCATGGAGAAATTCGCTGTATCTTTAAGTAAATTCGCTGCTGTGTGTCCTCAAGGAAATTCGCAGCTGTCTTTACATATGCTCTGCCAATTCTTGGATAGAGAGAACATGTTATGTCTTGTGTGTCCTTTAGCCAAGAATTGACCTCCTATTTATAGGAGCCTAAGGGAGATTTCAATAAGGGGCCGACTTGGACAATTATTCCAAGAAGGCCGACTCAAGGGCCCAAACAAATAATCCAATGTATAAATCGAATTCAATAAACAATAGATATTAAATATATTACATATTTAATATCATTATTTATATATCGATATTATGCTCTTTAACAATTAAATATATTGTTTGGTACACTTGATTTTGCCGTCAAGGCCATAATCTTAACACTCCCTCTTGGACTTGAGGCAAAGATCAACTCAATGATCTCCCTCTATCAACCCTTGATAGAGATGCCAAAGACATAATCAACATGGATTCCATATCCAATAGAATCATAGATCTCTTATCTATGATAGTAGATCTTTATCTACAAGACATAATGAGAACACAATTGTTCTTCATAAATCATACATCTCATGTTCATATGAGAAACATCATATCATATGATGCTTACCATCCAAATGTGGATCTCCTAGATCCTTTGGTCTCCTTGACCCAAAAATATCAGTCCATGATATAAGTGACATGATATTAAATATCCAATCCATTTGTGAATTTCCTAAATCCACTAGTCTCCTTGACTATTTTGAATATCAAGTCCATGATACTTTCCAAACACAAGTTATCATCAAATCCACTTTGTGAATAACTTAGATCCTCGAGTCCTCTTGACTTAGCCAATAGAATACCAAATCCATGATATTCATGGTATGTTGTATACCATCCAATTTTTTGGATAACTAAGTCCACGAGTCACCTTGACTCAATAGTTAGAATATCAACTCTATGATATTTATGGTATCATCAAGTCCATGATGTTACCAAATACTTAATTGTGGATCCCTGATCCATGAGTCTTCAAGATTCAAAGGATATCAACTCCATGATATCCAGAGCATTGGTCTCATGAATATCAAGTCCATGGTATTCACCAAGTGTTTGGAGCAATGGTCTTTTGACATCAAATCCATGATGTCTCACCAATTGCTTGGAGTAATGGACTTTTGACATCAAATCCATGATGTCTCACCAATTACTCAACAATTGATCCCTAATCCACGAGTCCCCTGGACTTGAAGAACATCAGATGATATTCTTCAATTCATAAGAATAACTCAGCCAATAATCATATGAAACCATATAAGTATATGATGAAAAGTTCACACATAGAACCACATGTATTTAGTAAATGAAAGAAAGTATGATCCATTCATACATAATATTAAAGTATGCTTCACAAGCTATACAAATGATGTATGCCCCATACAACCAGCATAATTTATCCAGCATCTATGCATAAGAATAATCACATAAGTCTTCTTCACCTAAAGATAACCAACATCTAACCAGATGTAATGTGAACACAGCAAGATGCAATATAGTGTTCTATATGAATGTTCTTATGTAGATAACATTAACTCTAACATATGCCAATGTAAGAATGTTCCAACCAATAATGTATGTACCTATGCATAAGGAACACAATAACTAGCAACCATCTAGCAATCAACTATGATTTCCCATAAATGAGTCAAAGAAGATATACAAATCAATGTTAACATAAACCAAGAGATGTATTTACTCATAAAATTTCCTAATATGTTCACACACGAACAGCATAAACAAGGTAAAGTGAAAACATAGAATATGCCAGTCAGAATATTATAATGTATGTTCCTATACATAAAATATACCAAGTATCCCAATAGTTATGAATGTTGCCACCCATACATCAAATAACAGAAATATGACAGAGCTGCAACATAAAGTCTAAACAACATATACAAGGATGCAGATGTAAGCAACCAGCAGAAGGAGTTTATAACACGTGAGCCCATTTGTAAACTCCCTCTCAAATTGCAACTCCCTCTCAAAGTGCAAAGTGCTCTGATTCGGGTACATTTACCTCCACAAAGGATGCTTGAAAGTTGTTCCTCTCAGGACAATTTACAGCTATATGACCAAACTTCTCACATTTAAAACATTTAGTTTTAGAGAAGTCCTTCTTGAAAGGTTTCCTTTTCTTAAAGTGTTGTTTTCCCCCTTTGTCCTTTGAACTTCCTTTATTTTCGTTCTCTTGTTATTCCCTCTTCTTTTTTAATTTTCGTGCTCCCCCCTTTGAGTTTTGGGAGAAAAGAACTTGAATGTCTTCCTTGAAGATTGAGCCTCTTGATATTAATCTTGCTTCTTCTTGAAGACAATCGGTCTTTAGTCTATCAAGAGTAGGTAATTTGGAACGAGCACTAATCCCCTGAATGAATGCTTCCCAAGTAAGAGGCAATCCGTTGAGAGCTATTACAGCAAGCTCTTTATTATCATAATTGAACCCAATTGATGATAGTTGATTCCTTAACTCATTGATCCTCATGAAGTATGAAGTGATAGACTCCCCTTGATTCACTTTTATTCGGGAGAGGTTATTTTTAAGGGCTAGGACCCTATTTGTATTGTTGATTTGAAACATGTCAAATAATGAGGTGAACATCTCATATGCATTCTCTAGATTTGCAATAGTTGGCACAATGTGGTCTTTAACACTATCAACAATTATTCTCATTGCTTTATTGTTGTTTTTGTTCCATTCCTTCTTTTCATCATCGTTCTTATTTTCTTTAAGAGGACCTTCAATGACTGAAATAATTTCTAATTCCCTTAGAATGATTAATAACCTCATTTTCCAAGATGTGAAGTTAACATCTCCCTCTAGCCTATCTTCAGGTCTAATCCCGGTAGACATGATTACCAACTTAGATGAAAGAATTAGTTTGAATTCCTAAATCTGAAATGGACCTTTTCTCTACTGTAGCTCTGATACCATGTTGATATTTTTAAGATTCTACCTAGGAATAAACAAACTATAGGAGACTTTCAAACTAAGCACTGAATAAAAGAAATGATAAAGAGAAAGAAAAGATAGTACCCGATTTGATCTCTGAATTTATATTCAGATCAGTCCTTTGGTAAGGAACATCAATTTGATGTAGTCTAAGATCTGATCCAGCTAGGTATGCCTTTAATCTGATATTTCCTTTGGTCTAACCAATGAAATTCTGCCTTGATTTCTGCTCCAGAATTCGCTCCTAGGTATGCTGTAGTTAGGGCAAGATAATTGCTGTAATAAGGACTGAGATTCACTATCCTTCTAATGGTGAACTTGTTGTCCTTATCATGGAGAAATTTGCTGCATCTTTAAGTAAATTCGCTGCTGTGTGTCCTCAAGGAAATTCGCAGCTGTCTTTACATATGCTCTGCCAATTCTTGGATAGAGAGAACACGTTATGTCTTGTGTGTCCTTTAGCCAAGAATTGACCTCCTATTTATAGGAGCCTAAGGGAGATTTCAATAAGGGGCCGACTTGGACAATTATTCCAAGAAGGCCGACTCAAGGGCCCAAACAAATAATCCAATGTATAAATCGAATTCAATAAACAATAGATATTAAATATATTACATATTTAATATCATTATTTATATATCGATATTATGCTCTTTAACAATTAAATATATTGCTTGGTTTTGCCGTCAAGGCCATAATCTTAACAACTTCCACATAATTGGGTCAAAATGAACTTTGATGAGGCTCTAAAATCAACCTAAGTATTTTGAAAAAAAAAGTCAATCCCCTCGTGGTAATAATTAATGGGTATAAAAAGCAGTGTAATCCATCCCAAAATGCTTCCTAAAATGCCTTGAAGCACCAAATTTGAAAGGTACTTTGTAAGTTGTTTTAAGCTAAAATGAACTTTGATGAGGCTTCTAAAATCAACCTAAGTATTTTGAAAAAAGTCTCAATCCCCTCATGGTCATAATTAATGGGTATAAAAAGAATTGTAATCCCTCCCAAAAAGCACCCAAGAAGTATACATGAATGGTATAATGGGGAGCATTCAAAAGAAGTGTGCAGGTTGGAAAGGTAAGCTCCTTAGCCAAGTTGGTGGGTATAACCTCCCTAAAGCTTCTTTGCAAAACATTCATGTCTACTTCTTGTCTTTATTTAAGATTCCTGCTTTTATGGCGAAAAGAATAGAGCAGATCAAAGTAAAAATTCTTTTGGAATGGCATTGAGAGAAAAAAAAGATTGCCTTAGTTAATTTGGAAACTGTTTGCAAAACTAAGAAGCATGGGGGATTATGTATAAAACAGTTGTGACCAATCAGCAAAGCTCTTCTCTCAAGGATCGGATGGGATCTCCTTTTGAATGAGAAAGACAGGGCTTCTATTGCTAAAGCTAAATACCTAGGAAATGGAGACCAGTGTTGCTTCTTATCTCCCCCCTCTATCTCTTGAGGCTCCATTATTTGGAACAATTTATTGAAAATAAGGAATTTGCTTAGCCAAGGTTTGTGCTGGAGAGTTGGGAATGGAAAAAATGTCAATTCTTAGGATGACAACTAGTGTAAGGGTTCTTCCCTGTCTATTGCCCCTTCCCTTGCTGGCTTGATGGAACTTCTAGTGAGGTGGTTTGGTAGTCAGTTGAATGGCTAAATTGATTGGAATTGTTTGGGTCTGAAATGGAAAGAGTTTCCTCAACCTTCGAATCAAAATATTGGCAACAATGTTCGCAATATCCAATTTACAAAGCATTTAGGGCATTGTAATTTTTTACCCTTCTACAAAAGATGATCTCATTTGGACCCTCAACCTCTGGTTGTTTCTCTGTTGCTATGCCCTATATCATGAATGTTAGTGAAGCCTCCTACGTACCTCTAAATGGAATTTGATTTGGAACCATAGGATCACTCACAAAATCAATTGTTTTTGATGGATTGTTGTTAATTATTAAATCCTCACTACTGGCAATCTTGGGAAGAGAGGGTTTCAACCTGTTAATAGGAGTATCCTATGTTGCACTGAAGATGAGACAGTGGAGCATCTTTTCTTCAACTGTAGCTATGCTCATGAAGTGTGAGAGGAGATTTTTGCTAGTATAGAATAATCTTGTATTGTTTTGAATATCCTCAAAAACTTTATCATCAACTGGATTCATAATTCCCTTTTCCTATTACTAGAGAAATATGGAATCCCTCCTTTTTCTGGTTTGAGGTCTCTGGAAGGAAAGAATGATAGAATTTATAGAGAAAAAATTCGGAAACAGCAAAAAGGTATTCCAGTCAATTAAGAGAATGCTTAAAGAAAATATCAATGTGACTAACTTAGGAGAAGCTTCTAAGCCGCCTTCCTCCCTTGCATTAAAAAATAGTCTTAACTAGGGAATTGCTTAACCAATGAACTACAAAGAAAATTATGAAAAAACAAATTGAATGCAAAAAACCAAACAAAGGTTGGGTCAAATTGAATTTTGATGGCTACAGTAAGGGGAATCCTGGTCATGCTGCGTCAAAAGGAGTCCTAAGAAATGAGAATGGGTTAATGATTGGATGTTTTGCTAATAATATTAAATGTTAAAACTAACAACGTAACTGAAGCCACTGTGGTTAAAAATTATCAACTTGCTTAAGAACATTATGGTCCCTCCTTGGAAAATTAGAAACTTCATTGAAGACAATAGATCCTCGCTCCTCAATTTTTCTCATACAAAGATTTCACATACTTTCAGGAGGGGAAATAGAACCATGGATGCCCTTGCTAATCTAAGCCTTTGGTTTAATGAATATAATTACTGATCGCTTGGTATCAGCCTCCCATTACAAATCAAAAAAAATATTGTCTACTGAGAGACGGAATCATTCTTACATTAATCATGCTCCTTATAATAATGTTTATTCCCAGGTGTAAGTGTAAGTGTAAGTTACTTTTGAATAAAAGAAATTCGAACAAAGGTATTAAGTATTTAATTACTGGGGGATTGGATGAAAAAGAATAGGGTCATGCCATGGTTTAATTAATTCATTGAGGTAATCATTTGTATTTCGCTTTAAGAAGAAGTGTCTCCATTCATTGTATTAAACGCAAACTTGTCTAGGACCTGATAAAATTGCAGGTTCTTCTCTTATTCATCTGATATATAAGAGATCACTTTTGTTGGGTTTTTCTCCCTCAAGTAGGAGGGTTTCCCAGGATAATTTGTTGTGTTCATTGATCTATGTGTTGTATTTCTGCTTACTTTTCTGAAAACTAACATCGTATTAGAGCGGGCTAAAGTAAGATCCGATCAGATTTGTTTAAAGCAGTCAAGGCAACTATTTATCTAGGGCAATCTTTCAAAGAAACGAAGGTGGCAAACGGTGTCAAGGTAGAAGATAGGCTTGATGGAGTATCAAATTTAAAATCCTGGATATTCAGAGTGCTCATTGTCTTAGAAGAGAATGATCTTCTAGATTTTGTGGAAAAGGAAGAGCCCAAGCCATCTGATGATGCAGAGAAAATTCAATGGAAGAAAAATGGCACAAAGGCCAGAAAGATTATGATAGACTCCATGAAAGATCACCTAGTTCCAATTATCTCCAAGATGAAGACAGACAAAGAAATGTTCGGGGCTTTACAAGGATTGTATGAGATCAACAATACCAGCAGAGTCCTTGCCTTGAGACAACAGCTCCACCATATAAAATTGACTAAAGTGGGATTCAGTCATTTCTTTCTTCATGAAGAATTCTGAAATGAGAGATCAGCTATGCACTATTGGAGACATAGTTGAAGATACAGATCTGGTTACGTTGGCACTAAATAGTCTTCCTCAATCTTGGGAGCCTTTTATTCAAAGCGTCAGAGGGAGGCCGAAGTTGCCCAAGTTTGATTGTCTTCGAGCTGATTTCAATCAAGAGGAATCCAGATTGGCAGCAAGAGGAAATGAGTGAAACTCTCATGAAGAAAGCCATGTCCTTGCTACACATATTTCTGGAAGAGAAGGAAAAAGAGGCACTTTCAAAAGGAATAGAGACAGAAAATCAGATTCTGTTCCAGAACCAAAGAAGAAGGATCTCTCTCACATCCAATGCTACAGGTGTGACAAGTATGGTCACTATGCTCGAGATAGCATTAAAAAATCAAAGCAGCATGCTTCTACTGCAGATATCGATGGCGTATCACCACATAAGGAATCTAGAGACAACTCAAAAAAATTTATATTCTTCTCCACTCTTTCAAGCAATGTTCCAACTGATAGTGACACTCGGTTGATAGATAGTGTTGCTTCACGTCACATCACATCACAGGCTACAGAGAGCAGCTTACAGACCTAGTAGAGAAAAAGTAAAACCTGCAAGTGATAATCGAGAGATGATGCTTGTTACTCTGTATCAAGTATCCCTCTTCATTTGAGTGATGTCTTGTTTGTACCAGGGTCAAAAGAAATCTTGTCTCCATTTCAGCCTTGGAGGACAAAGGGTACAAGGTTGCTTTTTCTGAAGGAAAAGTTGTTGCATGGCCCAAGAACTCTAGCAAAAAATCAGCTCGGGTGATTGACATTTGACAAGAGAGCCTATACAGATTATCAATTAGACTAGTTAAGGCTAAGTTACCGATTCGGGTGCGGGTGCGGGTGCGCATGCGGGTGAGAGAATCAGATGCGCAGATGTGTGAAATTTTTTTTGGGGGGGGGGGGGTTGAATGCATTTATATATATATATATATATATATATATGCAGAAATGCAAGAAATATACAAGATTAAATCATTTGATAGTATGATACTTCACCATTGATCAAGATATTTCATATTTGATTATTTCTTCAAACAAAAAATGAGTACAAGGGCTCTGTCGATTCCTATTTCTGAGATATGTAAATTCCAGGCATAGCAGATTTAGCGTCAATACCATTTAGAATGGTTTCTTCAAATGAAAAAATGAGTGCAAGGGCTCTGTCAATTCCTATTTCTAAGATGCAATTTCCAGAAGGTTCTTCAGAGCTTTTCTTTTCAAGGGCGATTCTCCTTGTAGTTTACGTGTTGGGCTTTATACGAAATGTTGCATGCAGCCTTGTAAGGTCTATGGAGGTGGGATAAAATGACAGCCACACAGCCACAAGGATTCAAGCGTTTTCTATTAATATAATTTTAATGAGTCAAAATTTAGTTTAGATTGTTTAAGTCAAACCGTTGAATATTATGACAAAGAAGATGTTATGTGTACCATTTGTTTGAATGAACACAACGAAGTTGAGGAGATTCGTAAATTGTATAACTGTGGACATATTTTTCACAAAGGGTTTTGACATAAATGATTTGATTAAGAACATCTTATCTGACCTCTCTACAGATCACCCATTGCTAACAGAGTAGATGTTTTCAGCCATTACAATTTTAACTCAGACTCTATTCTCTAAAATATGTTAGAAGTTGAAAAACTATATGATTGGCAGTCATCTTTCTTATCATTTTGAGGGTTCAAAAGTTCGATTTTAAGGCTGTCAAAATGCCATTTGAATGCAGGTTTTACCAAACTAATTACCAACATGATGTTTCAAAAGTTATTTTGCACATGTTTTAATGTTTTTTAAGTTGGTTTTTGGCTGAAAGTGACGTTCTTTTATTGACTAGGCCCATGGATGCCTAAGGAAGTGCCCGAGTGCCCTGTGGATGCCACTTGGAAGCGCATCCTAGGCCCCCAAATGCTTGTGGATGCGCATCCATAGACATTTGGGAGCCCAAGATGCGCTTCAAGGTGGCATCCACAGGGCACCGGAGCCAGAATCAGCATCCGCCCACATCAGCTTCCGCCTCCGGGCATATCCAGCAAGAATCGGTAACTAAGAGTTCAGGCATCATTGCACAGTTCTATCAATTTGAGTGAGCTATAGCACAGGAGACTTGCTCACTTACATTTTAGAGCAAAATGCCATTGTGCTCTAGACCAAGCTTTGGAAGACCAGTAACTACCTTCTCCACAGATGGAAGAGCTCTAAAATTTTAAGGCTTATCTTTCTTATCATTTTGAGGGTTCAAAAGTTCGATTTTAAGGCTGTCAAAATGCCATTTGAATGCAGGTTTCACCAAACCAATTACCAACATGATGTTTCAAAAGTTATTTTGCACATGTTTTCATGTTTTTTAAGTTTGTTTTTGCCTGAAAGTGATGTTTTTTATTGACTAGGCCCATGGATGCCTAAGGAAGCGCCCGAGTGCCTTGTGGATGCCACTTGGAAGCGCAGCCTAGGCCCCTGAATGCTTGTGGATGCGCATCCATAGACATATGGGGGCCCAGGATGCGCTTCAAGGTGGCATCCACAAGGCACCCAGGCCAGAATCAGCATCCGCCCACATCAGCTTCCGCCTCCGGGCATATCCAGCAAGAATCAATAACTAAGAGTCAGGCATCATCAATTCTATTAGTTTGAGTGAGCTATAGCCTAGGAGACTTTCTCACTTACATTTTAGAGCTCTTCCATCTGTGGAGAAGGTAGTTACTGGTCTTCCAAAGCTTGGTCTAGAGCACAATGGCATTTGCAAAGGATGTGCATTTGGTAAGAATATCAAGAACCTCATTCATAGTAGTGAAAGTAGATCAAAGGAAATTTTAGACCTTGTTCATTATGATTTATGTGGACCAATGTTTGTGACTTCTTTGAGTGGTTTTTGGTATTATGTAACCTTCATTGATGATTATTCTCAAAAGTCTTGGATCTACTTCTAAAAATCTAAGGAGTCTGAGGAAGTCCTTGATAGATTCAAAGAATTCAAGGCTCAAATTGAAAATATGTCAAGAAAAGAATTAAAGTTCTGAGATTGGACAATGGAGGGGAGTTCACTTTTCGAGGTTTTCATAATTTCTACATTAATGCAGGGATCCAGAGGGAGTTCTATGTTTCATACAATTCTCAGCAAAATGGAGTTGTTGAAAGAAAGAATAGATCCATAGTAGAGGCAGCCAAGGCTATGCTTAATTGATAAGGATTTATAGAGTTTCCAATGGGCAGAAGCTTCTAGAACCGCAGTAAATGTTCAGAACAGATGCCCTCATTGAATATTGGGAAACGTGATTCCTGAGGAGGTACTTAACAGGTGTGAAACCTAAGGTTAGTCACTTAAGGATATTTGGTTGTCCTTTTTACATTCATGTGCCAAAGGATAAAAGATCAAAGCTAGAACCTTCAGGCAAAAGGGTATACAATGAGTATTCAAAGGCCTACAGAGTTTATATTCCAGGGCAGAAACAAATTGAGATTAGTGAGGATGTCACCTTCCAAGAGGAAGTAGCCTTCAAAAGATCCAAAGGAACTTACATGGAGATAGACAATGAGGAGCAGGAGACTTCTGAAGATATGGACATATCTCCTGATCATACCCCTGACATTCAGAGGGAGTCTAACAAACTGGTCGAGTCTATTGATCTAGTTGATCCTATAGAACCAACTAATGGGCCTAGAGATATTGTCGTAGGTCATAAAAGGCCTTTATGGGCTCGTCAGACTATGCAAGAGGCAAAAAAATATGCTACTCCTCGAGGCACTTTTAGGGAAAGCAAGAGACCTCAAAAGTTCCCGTGATATGTGACATTAATGAGTCACATCATTGATTCTGAGCCTTCAAGTTTTCAAGAGGCATCCAACCAACAGGTATGGTGAGATGCAATGACAGAAGAGTATCAATCCATCATTAAAAATGATGCATGGGATGTTGTTCCAAGACCTGAAGGGAAATCAGTTGTCTTTCAAATGCCTCCACAAAATCAAGCATACAACTAATGGTAGCATTGAGAAACATAAAGCAAGATATAGACAATTAATTGGATCATTGATGTATCTAGTCAACACCAAACCAGATATTTGCTATGGAGTAAGTGCTCTCAGTCAATTCATGTGTGAGCCAAGACAACTACATCTAGTTGCAGCAAAGCATATACTGAGATACTTGTGTGGTACTATGGGATATTGTTTGAGATATACTTCAAGTGAATATCTGAGTTACAAGGTTACTTTGATTCTAACTGGGCCAAGTGTAACCAATAGGAAGAGTACCTTTGGATGTTGTTTCAGCTTGGGGTCTGCCATGATTTCTTGGTGTAGTAAGAAACAGACATATGTGGCCCAAAGCATTGCAGAAGCTGAATACATTGCAGCATGTGTCTCAGCTCAAGAAGCAGTATGGCTTTGAAAGCTCCTTGTAGGATTGTCCCTTCATACATTGGAGCCGACTGTGATTCATTGTGACAATCAAAGCTATGTGAAGCTCTCAATAAATCTTGTATTTCATGATAGGACAAAGCATATGGAGATCAAGTATCATTACATCAGAGACATGGTGTTGAGGTAAGCAATTCAACTCAAGTACATTTGCACTGATGATTAGACGACTGATATTCTCACCAAGCCTCTTTCCACCTTGGCCTCCAAAAAGATGAAACCTAATAAGGGTGTTGATGGTTGATGAGGACAAAAGCAACAAGAATGATAAACCTGATCCGGAAAAAAAATTGGTGTCTTTACAAGATGAAGGGGAAGACATTATTTCTATCCCTGAAAAAGATATTGCTAAGAAGGAAGCTTGGCATGTTAAGGGAAGGAAATCTGATTAAAAAAAATAAGTTGCTTGCTATCACTAAGTCTTGAAGCCTTGCTATTGACATTTTTTATAGTTAAAATTCAAAAGACGGCAATGCTACCTCTACAGGGGAGAGGAGGTCTACAAGACTTGCAAAAATTCAGTTGTCAAAAATTCTTTTGCTCATCAGAAAAATGAGGGTCAAGAAGGTAAAGAGGAGAAATCCCTACATTTTAGACTTTCTTACACTATATTATTGAATGTATATACCTTCAAGTTTATACCAAGTTCAATTCGATTGTACCATTGAATTACTAACAAATGGAAAATTATATGAGGTTTATTAAATTAGAACATTAACTTTTCTTCTTAAATATATGGAGACACGAGATACTAAAACCAATACAAGATAAACAACTACATTTGATAATGAATGGTTGTGACTTATATGACTCTAAATATTAGACTAATTAATTATGCCAATGGAATTTTGTCCTTAATTGGAAAGGCTTTTGTCTCAAACAAAATGAAAAAGTTAGGCAATAAGATATTCCCAAGAATTTAGAGCTACAATGCATTAACTCGCATTCAAGATGAGAGTTGTGTTGTCCTTAATTTTGTATTAGCGAAATTGGGGCAACCCTACGGAAAATTTCGCAATTTAAACTCTCTAAGGCATTTTCTTAGTTCTTTTGTTTGACTTTGGTTTTGTTTTCGCCCTAGGATTGTTGCATTTTCAATTCCGCTCAGTTTGAGCTATCTTCGGCTTTGACTGGAGTTGTATTATAAGAGATATAGAGGAATTGCACATTGCAGGTGGGCTTTTTATGCTTGATTACATATTTTCTCTTTAAAGTTTAAAATGCTTGTAATAATGTTTCTAAAGCCCGTCACAGAGGGAAAGACGTCATTTTTAACATGTATTACATGTTTAAAAGCTCAAGTGTATGTTCAAAATGACATGCGAGTGGTCTTCTAAATCTTGTCATTAACTTAAAAGGGATAGGTGGCAATTTTAGAAGTCATCACATATATGTGAATGACTTGTAAATGCTCTTGTAAAGCCCGTTAGTATACAGATTGGAGTTTTCAAAATGTGTTACATGTTTTAAACTCATGAATGTGACTTTTTAAATATGTTTTATGCTTTAAGAAACCCGTCGCCAAGCATAAGACATCATTTTTGTTATGAAATACACATACCAAAACAAATTTTAAATTAAACCATCGCTACTTACATGATGATAATACTATCAAAAAGCTCGTGCTTGGCTGTAGGGAGCATTTGCTAGTTATTTAAGCATGTAAATGAATATCCAAAACCCGTCGCTGCCATAATGCAGCATTTTAACATGTTTTTGTATGATCAAAGCCCGTCATTATTTATGGTTAAGACAGGGCAGCGATTTTATGAGCAACAACATTGTTTCAAAGCTCATCGTCATTACTTAAAGGGGTGTTTTTACCTTGCATAAGGCTTATAAAAACCCATCACTACCTATAGACAACAACTCGATATGCTAACTCAAGGAAAAAGCCTGTTTTTATTCTTGGACGGTGTTTTTCCTTCCATTTGCAGTTGGGATTAAAAACCCCTTGTTTTATCTAAAAAGAGCAAGGTTTTTCCCCATTATGTAATACAAGCTAAAAAGCCCACCTATAAATGTTTTCCACACACTTTGACACTTTTTCTAAGGCTGCAAATGGAGTTCAAAAATCCGTTTGTAGGCGGCAAATACTTTCCAAATGACTTGATTTGGAATTAAAAACCAACACTTACAAGCGAAAAGTCTTCCCACTTATCTATATATGCTTGTGCAAGGAGAAAAAGTGAAAACAATTGAGAGCATAAAAATCTTTCAAGACTGATCTCAAGTAGGTGATTTGTCGATGCCATCAATGCAGAACAATCAAGGCTCGAGATGCTTTCACCAAACTTAAACACTTCAATCATGGAGCATCCTGTAGCAGCACGAAGCCCAACAAAGAATGATGTAGTAGGGGTCGTGTCTTGTCACGCACTTAGTTTATTTTTCATCATGCATTTTGTAACTTTGTAATTGTCAAATTACATATAATGTGAAAACAAGATGTGATTGCATGTGATGTAATCATCTTGCAAATACATTAGGACTTGCAAGGTTGAATAAGTCAAAGTAGGAGTTTGAATACGTCAAAGTTTGTTGGGTTTCTACCACCTTTCTCTCTCCGCCCCTCACCTATAAATAGGAGGGAGCTTCATTGTCATTATCATCTTTTGGCAATGCAAAAAAAATCTGCCAATTTGTATATGCACTCTAAGACTTTCAGCTTAGATGTAAATTGAATTGTTTTCAATAAAAGAGGCAGGTTATTTTGAGACTTTGTGTCAATCCAAATTGTTAGTGACGACATTTTCTTAAGTTGATTGTGAGTTTTGGTGCTTTGTTCAAGAGGGATTTCAATTCAATCGTGTAGACTTTGAACTGCCTATTGCATTCAGAGTTATAATTCAATTTGAGCTTTCGAAGACTTTGTGTTGCAGGAGGTCAAAATGTTATAGTTAATAGTGGCTGCAAATACTTAAAACTGAAAGACTTTGTGCTTCAATTGTAAGTACTTTTATCAAAGGTTATGAGTATTCAGTAAGAGACTTTGCGCCTTACTATTTATTCAGATTATAGAATCTCCATTTGGAATAAGCGTGGGAGACTTTGGGTTCTGTTGATGTGAGTTTTGTTCCACTACAACATGCAAAATCAAACACTCAATGTTTCGGAGTGAAACATTAAATATTCAACTCGCTCTTGATATAATGTCACTTCTTATGCTAAGCCTGCAAAGTAAGATCACAAGGTGACTTCAAGGTTCTTTTACTATGGATACTCGCTCAGTTGAAAGGATGTGATTTGCTGGATCACTAAGGGGACTTGCGCTAGTTCATTCAAGATTTGTCAAGTACTCGCACTTCTAATGATTTAGCCTTATAATGGGCAATGAAAATATATTTTGGTTTTTTGATTTTTCAACCTTTCCACTTCAACTCAAACTTAAACCTAACTTCTACTGCTACTTCTACTTCTTACTATGAATGCAAGGAATCGTGGATGGACTTGGACTCTACTAGATGCGATCTCGCCAACGACTCCACCCATCTAGTGCAAGCTTCTAAGGAACACTCTAATGGTTTTCAAATCAATATATCCTCTTCAATCCCATCAAATGGATGCAAACTAAAGATTCAATATTAATTGAAATTAAGTGCTTTGATTCATCGGCTTACCACACAAGGCACTCCTACCATCGGCAAGAGGCTAGTGGCCCGGATTTGTCGAATCAATCAAGTAAACATCCACAATTACTTTCATCCAACTAACTACTTCTAAACAACATGAAATGAAATTCTAATCTAAGTGAGGAAATATGGATCACCATGCAATAATGCAAACTTGATCACAACAATTCACCATGCAAGGCACAACAATGAAAAGTAGAGCAAATTTAGCATTATCTTAGCAACAATTCTCCCACAAGTCCTTTACAAATGAGAGAAGTCGAGTTTATATAGGAGCCCCAATCACAATGAACGGCCAAGATAGATCTATAATCAATGGCCTAGATTAATCCATTACAAACCCTAATTAGGGCAACCAAAAGTAGCCAATAGAAATGAAGCACAACAAAATTAGCCAATGAGAAAATTCAAAGGCTTGAGGACCAATAGGAAGCAAGGAAGTCGCCAAGTCATCATACAACTCATCATTATTAACATGCATGCCTCTTTTCTCTTTCTCCCTTTCAGCAAAACTAATGAACTTAAGTAAAATTTCACTAAGTTCCTTCATGTCAATACTAGGAAGGCTTCTTGCAATCTTTATCTTAAGTTCATTTCCCTATCCTTAGGAATTCTTCATCATTCTTGGACATCTTTCTCTTGGATGGATGGACTTTGTAATGCTTGAACCCTTGGTATTTCCACCTTCCTTTGTTCACTTCTTTGCAACAATCCTTGCCTTTGATCCAAACAAGATTCCCGATACAAAGCTCAAAGTCAGTATGGTCTTAAAGGACTTAAACAAAATAATAAATTTCAGACTTTTAAATCCTTGAATTAGTTCTTGAATTCAATGCAATGAATAAAAATTTCTATCCAAATAAGGTTGTGAATTGAATAAGCATTTGGAGGAGAATCTTAGGACAATAAAATGATCAAACTTAACCACTTGAATGATAAAATCAGACTTCTACCAGTAAAGGGAGAATTCTGATTTTCTGAAGATACCTTATGATAAGTCTGAAAACAAATCAAAATCAGTCCTAACAGTTCACTAAGGCCGCACACATCAGGATCCATGGATTCATATGCACACACTGAGTTAAATTGTGAAGCAATCCATGCACAAAATCCAACCTTGACTTAAAATTTTCTGAGGACAAGTCTGAAAATGAGTTATAATTAATCCACTCAATGCTTAAATTCTACGCACAATGATTGAAATGAGAGTTCGAAACCTAAGATTGTACTTATCCATGTGTTAGAACAATGATCCATCACTTAAAATAATAAAATCAGACCGTAGCAAAGTTCTGATTTTCTGAAGACAATCCATGGATAGGTCTGAAAATCATCCAAACAGTAGTCCAAACACCAATCCAAACAAGACCCAATCAGCACTCGTGAGTTTAATGAAGGCATGAACTAATTTAGCTTGGATAAAACCCTTTGTCATAATTCTGATTTTCTGAATACATGTCTGCAACTTACCTTATTTTGGGTGAATTTACTCCTCAAACTTGATGATTTAGATGCAAAATAACCCCCCAATGACTCAGCAACAACTTCTTTTGTGATTGGATGAAAAGGTGAATTATGAGGATTTTCTTAAAAATCACCCCTGTTATATAAGTCTACAGATTTGGGTCTGAAACTTGTGTCTTCAGAGTTTAAAATGGTTGCAAAATGGTGTCAAATGATGCCCAAAAGGCCTGCAATATGGTTAGGATCAGACTGCAATTAAAAAGATAAACCCAGATTTGACAAAATAACAATTCTCAAAAGTTGTTTTCAGATTTTCGCTCATAGCAGCCTTACCTTAACCTCCCAGTGACTGCAAATGGTTGCAAATGGTTGGTATTTGACCAAGGAAGACTCGGCAAACAAATTTGGGCAGCCTTGACCCTTAGATTATTTTATATGATTTTTTAAAAAAATCGCCCATGTTCTTGAAGATTTTAGATCTGGGCATGCATACCTCAGTTTTAGCCCTCTAATGGCCTCCAAATCAATGCCCAAGGATAGGGGACTGATTTAGAATGAGTGCTTGGCAATTTGGGCACTTGAAAAAATTTCTATGAATTTCTGAAAAAATTTGCCAATCTCATAGGTCTACCAATTTTGGACTAATAATTTATTGCCTTTGGCCTTCTAATGTCTTCCAATGTCTTAGAAAAAGTTGCCTTAATGCTTGCAATCGGCCATGGATGGAAGGAGAAATTGGAAGAAGTGAAACAATTCAAGGATGAAGTTGCTTCTCATGGAGTCTTGCTTCAGATTTCAGCTTGTCTTGCCTTTGTCTTCCAAAGTTACTCATGTTTATTACAGCAGCACCCCTCCTTTTATACTTGTTTTTGCCTCTTATTTGCTTTCCACAAGCAATGTGGGATAAAAGATTTACCACATTCTAGAAGGTTCCACTTTGACTTTATTAATTTCCCACATTAACTTTAATTAAATAATAAAATTCTGCCATAATGGGGAAAATCGATCCATGTTAGGACTCTCAAATTTGCCTAAGTCCACAACTTGTATGGACTTGTAACCATGTCCGAACTCCAACTCCATCCATGCAAGGTGGGAAAATCGATCAAGGCTTGGATAAAAATTTGCTTTATACTTGAAAAAAAAATTGATCTTGCTTTGCTATCAAAAGGAGGGAAAATCAACCCTAGAATGGACAGATTTGACACTTAGAAAAATTTTGTGATTTGGCCCTCAAAGGGAAATTCGACCCTAGTCTGGATAGTTCTCATACTTAGAAAAATTTTCACATCCATACTCTCTCTAAGGGGAAAATCATGCCATGTCCGTACACTCCAAACACTTAGAAAAAATTCGCATTCCATACTTGGTTCCAAGGGAAAATCGACCCTAGCTTGGACTAATTTGACACTAAAAAAAAATTTGGAGTTCGCTCTTGCCTTGTAGGGGAAAAACAACCCTAACTTGGACTAATCCAATACTTAGACAAATTTTCAAATGCTCTATCCAATCCAAGGGAAAATTGAACCTAGTCTGGACAATTTCCAGACTTAGAAAAATTTTCAGTGTACGCATTCAGTCTTGGGGGAAAAATGACCCTTGTCTGGACACTTTCCAAACTTAGAAAACTTTCAACCTCATCCTTGGGGGAAAATCACCCCTAGACTGGACAATTTCTAAACTTAGAAAATTTTCAAGCAAAATTCATCCAAAGTGGTGGAAATTCATAGTATGCTTGGATTTTAACCCCAACACTTCGAATTTTTCAAGAAAAAAGCCAATTAATGAAGGGAAATTCATGTAGAGTTCGGATTTTGATCAAAATATGAAGGAAAATTCATGTATAGTCCGGATTTTGATCAAAATATGAAGGTGAATTCACTGAGAAGCCGGATTCGCCCCTAGAGGTCCTGAACAGGGTCTGGGTCTAGATTCACAAACCGGTCCGTGCTAGATCCGAGCAGGGTCTATGCACGGACCTGTGGGTCCGTCCGGATCCGGACGGACCCACACGTCCATGCACGGACCCTACCCGGATCCAGCGCGGACCCGGGGGGATCCAACGTGAATCCAAGAGGATCCCCCGCGGATCCATGCGAATCCCCAGGGACCCGCGGCCTATGAAGGCATATAAAGCACTTAAAGTCTAAGTTTGATTTATTTAATTTCTTATACTTTAAGTTATATTTGTATAAATACATTCCAGGATGCTTGAGATAGGTTCTAGCTTCATAGGAGTTAAGATGCAAATTCTAGATTTTGGGGGTTTCCGAAAAATTCCAGACTTAGACAAATTTCAGGATTCAACAAGCCTTTAACAGGGTTACCTCCCACAATCCATCATGGCTTTCTAAGGTCAAACTGAAGCTGGCAAAAGGATTCTCAAAGGGTTTTAACTCATTTTATCACAAATCACTTGGTTTCGACCCCATCTCTATCACAGACTTAGCTTAGCTCTCACCCAAATCCCAGTCAGACATGACTTCCCAATAGGCCAAAATAACTCAAACCTCATTTGCCAGACCTAGGGACTTGAAAACAGCCACCAACAAAGACTACCTAAGACCTAGTTATTAAGACTTTGACATTTCGCATTGATCAATGATCAAGCATCATAGATTCATAGTATGAAATGATTTAGTTTTAGAATTATGTATATTTCTCTTATATTTTTGGATATATAATGCATATATATATTTATATATATATATATATACACACGAATCCATAATTGGAAAAAAAAAAATCACGAATCCACGAACCAGATTCTCGAACCCGAATCCGTCCCCGAATCCGAGCCGGCAACTTAGGAAATTCATGTATAGTCCGGATTTTGTGTATTTTTATAAAGAAAAAATGATTTTCCTTAGGATTTTGGCCATTTTGAACGTGAAAAATCAATTTTTATAAAGATTTTAAGGTCCCTATGCATGGAATATGCCTTTATATAGAACTTTGGACTAATTGACTAGCCAAAATTTAAATACACTTAGAATTTTGCATTCAACCCATTATAACATGACCCCGACGAACTCTGATTTTAATGTTCCCACTTTAAGATCACAACTTTGCCACTTGATTTCCCCATTACCTCTCAGTCTTTTAAAGCTCAAAGTTGCCCAATGTAATGCCAAAATTTGTCGAACCTAACAACCACGAGAGAAAAGAGGGGGTCCCCATTTGCAATGGGATGATGGTGTGAAAACCTCACAACAGGTTCTTGTATCTATTCCACAAGTATGAAGTAGATCGTTGTCTTATGGTGTTGTTCTTATGTCAACCCTTTAGCCACCGATATTATTGTAGCAATAGGTATCTTTTTGTTAAGTTTGAAAATTGTAGTTGTTTGTAAATCATTCCTAAAAAAGAAGAATTGATTAGAAGAACCACCCTTTTTGTAATTTCAGTTAAGTTCATGTTGAAGCCACCTACAGTAAGAAGGGAGCCTCCCCTATTGTTGAGAGGAGAGAAATCTCATGAGATGTTGCCTAAAGTCATAGTTTTGTGAGTTGCGGTCACAGTAACTGATAAAACTTTTAGCCAACAAGTTGGTTGTCCTTGTTAGTTCACACACAATTTTCATTGCCCTAAGTATTCTTGACTTGGATGCTACATGCATCTCTTAAAGCTTTGACTATCAGCAGCTTTTAAAACTTATCACTAAATATTCCCATTAGCAAAAAGGATGTAAATGAGTCAAATCTTCAAGCATTCATCATTATATTTTTAATGCCAATAGGCATTCTACAATGGCAACAAGGGGTGGAGTGTAATAGTGTGAGCATGTTAATGTTAACACAAACTCTTACATTAAAGTTGATAATCATTTACATGTCAAAAAAGTAATATTAATTATTAACATAATGTTTCCAAAATTAATATAAAAACAAAGATAAATGTATAAATATAAAATAAAAATAACGATATTTTTAAAAAATTATTTTGTCAAATAATGATAAGAAGTTTAAATTTTAAATATATTTTTTCAAAATTATTAGTAGACATTTTATGAATCATTGGTTCAGTTAAAACATTATAAAAATATATATTTTATAAATTTTAAATTTTATATATTTTTGAAATAATGATAAAAAGTTGAACTTTTAAATATAAAAAATTAGATGTAAATAATCGACCGAAGACTTTGTCCCAATGCAGAATTAGAAAATTTAATTTGGCGTGTACAAAACCAATTGTGACCTTCCAGGACCATTCATCACAAGTCCAGATGGTTCTTTTTCAAGTCCTAACAATTTTCACAGATACAGACAAATGCAGGCCATGTCAGTTGTGCCCATTCCAAAACTAACTAAATAAGGGCATCAACCTCCAATGAAGAGCTTCAAACATGCAATAATGTGCCAATGGTTCAAATTCATATACTCTGATATTATTTGGAATTTCACATATCTGGTATATTCAAACAATTATTAGCATTTTTGTATAAAACTAAAAATATAGTCCCAAGGGGTTGAGATTACTAGTTGAAGGATTGGTTTCTAATTAGTGACTCTTAGTCTTTCATGGCTGATTTCTAGTGTGTGTTCCTAAGGAGCTTCTATTGGTCTATGAAGTGCTCACAAGATTGTTTTTTCTCATGAACAATCACCAAATTACTCATTAAAAAATTACTAACAGCCAAGAGCGATTGTTTCTCTTGCCCAATTTAAGTACAATTTTATTTCAAAAGTATATTATTTAAGCACCTGACAACATAATTTGTTAGCTTGTAATGACTATTCTCTTGCCCGATTCAAGCACAATTTCATTTTAAAAATTTCCCTGCCATGACTTGAACCAATATTTCACTATTTGTTAAAGATACTAAAATATCTAGAAAACATGCACATGAAACATTAAAGTGCACACATAGAATGCAAATTGTTTCAAATGTATCTTCTATATGTGAAGACAAATTAAATATCCCTTCCCAGCATCCTCCTATCATGTGCCAAAATTAAAGGCTTGGAATATGGCAGACATCCATCGGCAATTATTGAAAGAAATTTTTGGCAGATACTACAGTTGGGTCCGTTTAAAATATAAGCAAAATATGAAGTGTAAAAAATGTAGAAAATTTGTTTTGTCCGTTTTGGCTGTCTCTCCTTTCTGTCCTTTCTATCATTTCACTTGCAATTTTTTTAAAATCTATTTGATTGAATTCATTATTTAACATGTAAGCATGTAATTTTTTTCAAATAAATGTACGCACTCAATCCATGATGCCACTGTCGAACAACCTCGGAATAATTAAGGTCCTTTGGAGAAATTTTCATTAATAATGCCTTGTCTCATCTTTATTCCTACAAAAGTTACCACCTGTGGAATTCACTTCACTACCAGGTATGCCCTATACCTAGAACATACCCAGACAGATTCCAAACTCAATCTGGGTGTACTGGGTATATCTGGACACAGCCCATGGTTGTGTGTCAAGCCCAGGTATATCCCAGGTAAACCTGAACCAGGGCCATACAAGGTACCCCACATCCCCAAACAGAAAAGCATTATCTTAATCAAAAACAAAAAACTAACTAACTACCTAACCACAACCACTGACTATTGCCATATTTTAAAGTAAAACATAGATATAACTTTTTTTAATTACCTTTATAATCTGATGTTGAATTATTAATTATTAGTTGTGTTCTATATTTATTTTTATATATTTCCGTACAAATTGTAGCTATTTTTTAATATTATTGAATTTATTTTCATTGCCATATAGACCATACCAAGCCCAGGAAAGAAAACAAGACGCAAACTTACCTGGCCATATCACAGACATCTGCAAACAACCATTCCCAGCCATTCCAAAACAGGCAACGTATGAGATTCTATGTATCAAAACCAAAGCATATTTACAAAGATATTATTCCATTACTACAGATGTTCAGGCAGTTGGAGACACCAAGGGCACCCTACAGACCCCCTTTAACAGGTTTACATTTTTAAAGTCTGTCATACCTCACCTGAATTCCCTATCACATCGTCCTGGCGAATGGTTTTATTCTTGACAAACAAAATCCGAGGACAGACTCTCTGCAGAAAGGTAAAATAGACACAAACTCAACAATGTTTTGATTGAATTTTTATTCATTAGCCTTCTACAGAAGTAATCAAGAAGAGAATGAATTCTAAGATATATCCCAATTAAATTGTGCAATGAATCTGATTACACACAAACCTGAACAAAAATTAGATTGAGAACATAAGACTCATTGAGAGAAACTGAAAGACATAGTAATATACATTTGCATATCACCATACCAAAATATGGATAGTCATAGAAGTATAAAAATAGAGTACAAACTCACTTGTGCAATTTAAAGCTGACTTGATCAGATATCTCTTTAAGCATCATATTGAACAGCTCTGACAAAAACGTCTCAAGGTAGCTGCCTACACCCCTAGTAGATGAATACATAAAAATTGATTCTGAAATTTACATGGCATAAGCATGGGCAAACTTCAGATCAAAAGAACGATTTGATGCTTCAATTTGTTTTATATGATGTCCCCTTCATATTTTATAGAGGTGTGTACAAACGTAGCCAATGCATGCATCCTCCAAAATCACCATTTTACCAACAACAATCATGAGGATGAGCCAGCCCCAGGTATCTCATCTTACTCCGCACAAATTGAGTGATCTTCAACAGTGCTAAAGTTAGTCATTATTTTACCAAGAAATGGTATGAGTAAGCCTAGAAAATGTATTCCTTGACACTGTGCCCAGCAGTACATGACCTGTGTGCAGCATCCTCCCACGCCATTATTTTAAGCCCTGACATACTTATTCATATATCCCTGCACACATAAACATGCATCCACATCAACTACAATTAGAGAAGAATCAAGGTTTGTGTGATAATAAAACTTGATCAAAAAGAAACCCACCTTAACAAGTTTAGAAAGCTTGCCCTCAGATGATGCAACATACTGATCAATTTTTACTCGTGATTTAGGGATTTGATGGTTCTGCATGGCACCTGCAACCTTATCAACAGCCTTTTTAACAATAGTCTTGAATGCTTCTTTACTCATGTTACCTTCCCGCCATGAAGGTTTCAGCATGTCTTTCACAAATTCTGCAAGTGCTGACCTCAAAAGCTTCATTGATCGGCTATCTTTACTCTTTTTGCTCTTAGCACTTGTATGACCTTGATCAATTTCAATCTCTCCAGCACCTCCTGTGGCTAGCTCTAACGGATGACCTGGACTCCAGTTCTTCATTTCTTCCTCTAGAAGAGGGCTTCCATTTTCTACTGCACCAACCTCAGCATCCATTGCTGCCTGTGCAACATTATCAACTTCAATCTCCTTAAAAGCAGAGGTGGCACCATCTTTATGTTTGTTGTTTTCTTCCACGTCTAGAACATGAGATGAACTACCAATTCTGGTCTTCCCAGCATTGCGGGAACTAACCTTGTCCAACACAGGTGCTATTCTTGACTGCTCTCCAGCTTTAACATCATTATCCTTCTCTATATCAGACTCAAACATTTTCTTCAACATTTTGTTAGCTCCAAGAGAAGCAGGTTCAATACTATCATGTAAAGGATCATACTGATCTCCAGGAGCAGAAAAATCTCTATCAGGCTGATTAAGTGTCAGTGAACCTGGTACAGAAGATGCCCCCATATGAGAATATGGATAAGATTGCCATTCTCCACCAACCACAGGTGCACCAAGAGGTCTAAGTAGTGGCTCTAGTCCAGGCCTAGGAATACTACGTGGAGAAAGAGATGGCAAAGTAACTGGTCTTGTAATATAACTTCCTTGGCCACTTCCCGATAAATGTGGTAAATTGAATGGCTCCAAGCTGCTTTCCGAATGAATTGATGCATGATGTGTAAAACCTGTCTTCCCTGCAGTAAATGAACTTGTATTCAAATCTGACTCTCGCATTGTTGGATTAGACATGAACCCAGTCTGAGAATCTGAGTTACGGTTTAAGGTAAAGGAACTGAAGTTGTTTGATGGTGGATATCCCCCAAAATATCCTGGGCGTTGATAATCAAAATTGCTCGTCAAATGGAGATTTGAGGATAAAGGTGAATTTTCTTGCAAAGTATTTTGCGGCAGCAGAGAAGAACTTCCTGGCATAACTGAGTGCGTAGATGATAACTGTTGTCTTAGAAGATCATGATGCTGATTACTAGGAAAATCTCTATGAACAGGCGGGAAGCGTAACTCATCTCTGCTGTAAGGATTAGATAACAATTTATCTCTAGACTGTATATCATCTCCTCGGATACGAAGATCTTCTCTAGGCAAATGCTGAAAGTGTAAACCATCTTTAAGCAAAGTGTCGGAAGAAAACCCATTTACTGGAACTTGTGAGGGACCTCTTGGTAATGCATGTGCATGTGAATCATCTCTTAACAAATGAGGAAGATGCTGTTCTTCTCTGAATAAAGATGGAGCTCGTGAATCATTTCTAAACAAAGGCTGGCCACCAAAATCTTGCCTAAAAACTTCTTCTCCAAGTAAACCTTCACGAACAAAAGGAGGAAAACGAAAATCTTGTCTAGGCAAGAGATCGTTCTGAAAACCTTCCCTATTTGTGTCTTCTCTCATTAATGTCTGAGATTGAAAGCTTCCCATTGGAAAAGGATGAGATTGCAAGTTTTCCGTTGTCAGGGGCCAAGATTTCATGCCATCCAATGAATGAGGCCGTGACCAGAATTCCTCCCCTAGCAGAGTGCGTGACCTGAAGTCCTCCCCTTGGAAGTTTTGGGACCGAAAGTTTTGCCCTGGCATGATCCGAGACCGGCAGTCCTCCCCTGGCAGGATTTGAGTCCTGAATTCCTCCACTGGTGGTGCTCGAGGCCTAAAGTCCTCCCCTAGCAAAGGATGGGACCTGAAGTCCTCTCCTGGAAAGGGGTGAGACCTAAATTCCTCCCCAGGCAAAGGATGAGTCCTGAAGTTCTCCAACTGCAAGGGCCGAGACCTGATGTCTTCTACTGGCAGGGGGCCTGATCTGAAATCTTCCATTGACAAAGGTCGAGGAGGAAAGTTTTGCCCAGGAAATACCCTCGGTTGAAATCCTTTTCCTACAGGAGGATGGGAACGAAAGTCTTCTTTTGGAATGGGATGAGGTTGAAAACCATCCATTTGGAAGTGTTGAGGTTGGAAATCACCTACTGGGAGTGAATTTGATGGTGGCATAGATCGTAAGTCTTCTGTCAATGAGGGCCTTGCCAGTGGCCGAGTTTGAAAATTTTCCATTGGCACCGATTTAGATAAAGCCTGTGATCTGAAATCTTCAAAAGGCACGGGCTGTGATCTGAAATCTTCATGATGCAAAGGCTGTGTTCTGAAATCTTCAATGGGCACTGGCTGTGATCTGCTATCTTCATGCTGCAAAGGCTGTGCTCTGAAATTGAAACTTTCTTGAGGAATTGTGAAATCTTTCACTGGTAGAGATATAGCAGGGAATTCTTCTGTTGAAAATTGCTGTGGAGGGATTTCCTCTGAATGAAAAGGTGGGTTTTCTTCAACTTTTGAGGGCTGGGATTGGAAATATTCCATTGGCAAAATCCCTGAAGGAGTACCTCCTCCATTTTGATGCAGAGCTTGTACAACTTCATTTTCTCTAGGAATTGCATTGGGATGGACACTCTCCTCAGGGATCTGGGCATTAGCGCTCACATTCATTGCTGGTAGCTTTACATCATGATTTTCTGTCCACACTGGCAGTCCCTTTTCATTCAATGAAGCCCCATTTAACTCGTTTTCCTTTTCACTTGATTTTTCTTCTAAAATAAGGTCAGCTTTATCATTAGAAAGTTTGCCTGGAGATGAACTCTTCACCTGATCTTCCTCTGTTGCAACAGATATTTCTGTGGCAATTTGGGAGCTGTGTATGTCTTGCCCAGTCTCTCTGCCTCTTCTGTTCCTTTCCCCACCAGATGACTTGCTAATATTTTCTGGTGCCTCATGATGGATAAATCTACAAGATGCCCCTCTGAAACACTTACCATCTCTATTAAAATAAATGCATTCTGGAACACTACCCCTCCTCTTTCTTCCCTCCCCTTGTTCATCAGAACGCCTAGATTCAGCTGGAGGTGTCCTGCTCCTTTTTCTCCTTGGCGACCAACTGAAATTTTCACAAAAACATTGGATCAGACCATAAATAAAGATATAAAATCCAAACTGAAAACCGTAACATGAGGAAGAACAAAATCATGCAAACCTAGCAGTGATATCATATATCTAAATGCCTGGAGAATAAAATCTAAGCTTCTCAAACCTGCGAGATCTGCTCCTCCTGCCCTTTTTCCTCCGTGGACTGGGACTCCTCCTCCTTCGATGCCTGGCAACAGGAGACAGACTTCTACTCCGACTTCGGGATGTTTTCAGTCCTTTCCCACTATATAAAACACCATCTGATTCGCTATCACTGGCACCTTCCCTTACTAGTCTGCCAAACTCATCAACATTTAGCATTTTGCTCTCTTGGTTTGCACGTTTTTCCAAAGTTGACACTGCATTTACCTTTTCTTCAATGCTGTTATCTGGTAAAATGGGTGGTGGAGGAATATCTTCTAGAGGTTTATTAGCTTCACTTAAATTGATATTATCTGAACTAGTTTTAACAGATTCTAATTCCATGCCCTCTGTTTCATGAATTGTATTATCACCACCAATCTCACAGACAGAGACACTCAACAATGGCTTTACACTTTCACAAACAGTAGGAGTTGGATCAAAAGATTCATTTGTTGATAAATCTTTTTCTGGCTCCACATTCATTTCAGTCTCATGTTCTTCACTGAAGACAGTGGAAGTGTATCCTTCCTTCTGAATAGCATCTTCATTATTGTGAGGTACTTTCAGTTCTTCACCCAAAGATTCAACGGTACTCATATCACCTGCAGAAGGTTCAGAAGGTGTATGACCAATATTTTTTGGTGAGGATCTGATTAGGTTCGGATCTCCTACACTAGGTCCTTCAGAAACAGATTCAGGCTCTTTTGGTGAATATCTAACTGGACTCAGATCTTCTATATACATTTCCTGAAGACTTTTCAAAGAGGATTCGACTGGACTCAAATCTCCATAGGGTACATCAGATGCATCCTGAAGTTCTTTTGGTGAAGACTGAACAGGACTCAGATCCTCTACATGAAGTCCCGCAGAAGCCTCGCAAAGATCTTCTGGTGAGGATACAACAGGACTCAGATCCTCTACACGAAGTTCCTCAGATCCATGTTCAAGCTCTTTTGCTGGTGATGAAGCAGGACTCAAGTCCTCTACACGAAATCCCTCAGATCCATGTTGAAGCTCTTTTGGTGAAGAATTGGCAGGAATTCCTTTGGATATATACTGCATCTCACTTCTGAATGAGCAAACAGGATTTGCCTCTCGAGCACAAGGCACATCAGAATTATGCTGGAGATTGGATGGGGAAATTTGAACTGGAGTCAGCTCCCCAACACAAGGATTCTCAGATACTTGATGAAGCCCTTCAGGTGAAGATTGAACTTCTACTGAGTGCTCTCCAAAAACACCCTCTAATGGGTTATGCAACTCCTTTGGTGACGATTGTACTGGACTAAGGTCTTCAACGGAAGGCCTCTTAAATTCAGACTCATGGCACACTTCTGGAGAACATCGCCATCATATCAGTTATGCTTAGATTTCTCGCTATTAAGTAAAAAAAAGCCATGAATTACAATTCTACAGTACAAAAGAAACTATAACATTCAATATTTGATAGCATCCAACAATAAGTTCAATGGTACTAATTGTACATTAACTTTATTTGCAACATTCATATTAAACTTAGGGTGCATTTAGGTCAATTTCGTTTCAATCAGATGTGCTCCAATGAGTTCAAAACAGGACACAAATCCCACCCATATAGTCAATAATATTAACCCAAATCAAAATCACAAGGTCATGTCTGAAATCGGGGAGCAGATGATTCAAATCCTGTTCACTATTGTTTAGAGACTTTTCGCAATAATAGCATTTAGTATTACACAACAAAAGTGATGTAGCAGCCATAATGATTGAAATGAGGTCAGCAGTTTGATTCCCTTGAGGAAGTGTCAAAGCATGAATACATCAGAACAGTTATAGAGTATATATATAGTACCATAGAAGCACTAATCTACGAAAAATCACGATTATACCCAAATAATCCTGAATCCTAGAGTCAGCCGATTTTTTTCCTGAAAAATCCTGATTCATAAAAAAATTGTTGACCCAATTTTCAATAACCTTTTTACATTTAAATTTTAAAGCATGTTAAAATCATATTTTAATTCCTGAAAATTGGCAAAAAACATAAAAAGTCATTGCAAAAACCTACAGACCCCTACAAAAAACTCATGAAATTGACAAATCACTCAGAAATAGGATTGAGTCCAGTACAGAAGTGCAGTCAATGCAGAATCTGCGTGGAAACAATTTGTTATTTTGTCCATTTTATTTTCTTTCCAAGCTCTGGAAAACCCAAAACAGAGGAGCAATGTCGGTCATCAACCGAATTTTAAAGGGCCTCAATCGTCTTAAATTGTGGGGGGCATGTGAGATAGTGTAGAAGCATTGAATTTGCTCAAAATCGCAGTTTCAATATGACCCAAGCTCTCTGCAAGCCTCACCCCATGGATTCTAATGGGTTCAAATATATAATTAATACTATACACTAATTTAAAATTATACTATTATATACTATTATAGATGGCCCTTTGACGGGGAAGCAACAAACCCCTATAATTTATAATTCAAATTATACAGTAGTTTCAAAATTTAAATTATTATTTACTATTAATATATATATAATAAACTATAAATTAAAAAAATGTAAAATTTATAATGTATATATGATTTTTAAATTATAAGTAATATTTTTTATTTTATCATTGACTTTTGTCTACACCTAAAATAGTAGTTGCCAAAGCCAGTCGCTTGCTAATCTTTTACTTTCCAATTGCCATTATGGGATATAAAGCATTGCAATTATGGAATCTGATTTGATAAGCTTTCTCAAAAATTGAACTAGCCCTACAAAACTCCTTGCCTCAATCACAATGAAAGTCTTGGATCACTTCAAAATGGTTTCCACTTTTAATAAATTACACTTTTGATAAATTCCTAACAGTAGCTAGATCATTGTCTGATAAATTTTGATCTCACTTACTTCATAAACTTGGCTAATATTTGATGTCAGACTTAGACAGCTATTTGGTGACTACCCTCTTAAAAAGTTAACTGAATATTCGCCTATGTAATCAGCAATAGGCAACTATTTGGTGACTGCCATCTTAAAAAGTTAACTGAGTATTTGTCCATGCAATAAAAAATATGAATAAAACAACAAAATCTATTTTCTACAATTCATAAGTTAAATTCTATTTTATTTTCTCTTTATATGTCCATGCTATGAAAACACCCTTAAGTTTTAAAAAATAGTGCTACATAATTTTCTGGGGTTCGATTCTGTAAAAAATTTTAACATCGACATTTCAGATCACACTCCGTGATCCATCCACAAATTGTATTCCGAAACCTTGATGTTAAAAAATTGTACACAATCGAACCCCAGAAAATTACATAGAACTGATATGGATTGTGGAAATCTAACAGCTTTGATTTAAAAAATAGTTTTTGTCTCTTTTTCTACAGTTTTTTACCTTTTTTTGAAAAACCATTTTTCCACTTTTTTTCCTGATTTTCTGCCGATTTTTTCAACAAATCTTATACTTTTCAATAATATTCCTCATAGATTATTACTAAATAAAATTAGTAGAGGAAGCGGGCTCTGTAATAGTACGGCTCCCAAGGGTGAGGTGTTGCCCATTTTGTAGTCGTACTCTGTGCAGGCCTCGTGGCTTCCCTTTGTGCTTTTGTGTGGCTTTACTTGTTTTACTTGGTTTTGCGTGCCATCGCTGTGTCCTTGGAAATCATTTTCTTTACACCTTCGGCTTTGTGTTTAGTCTCTTTGTTATTTTGCTTTCCTTTTGTGTCGGTTAGGGTTTAAGATAACATGCCTTCGGAGTCGGGCCCTCTCGGCTCCCAGCCTAGTTCGCCCATGTGTATGTCTGGAGTGATGCAAAATGATGGTGGGGAGGAGTTAAGGATGGAGATAGATAAAGGGTGTTTGAGCCATAATGGCCAAGTGTGCCAAGATAAATCTGCAGAGAAGGAAAAAGACGAAGTAATTTAAAAACCGTCATACAAGACAGTGCTCTCGAATCAATCGCGTCCTGAATGTCCGTTGTCGGCTGCCTTTAATGGAATCTTTTGCAAAGGTGGAGAAGTCTCAAGAAGGCCCACAACCAATGGAGATAGATTGGAAGGGAGAACAGCCGAGGGAAGGTCAACCGAGGGGGGTAACGGTGGAGACTGTCGAGATGGTAAGTCTGCTCCCCATGACCTTCGAACTCTCTCTCTTTCTCCTAATGAGGACATGATTAAAGCTATTAGGAAAGAACAGTTGCGTCTAAAAGATATTGCTATCTTCTTTGTTTGTTTAGACAAGGATTCTTTGTCATCAAGAAAGTTTTTTGATGACTAGATTGCTAATATATGGGGAAGAAAATTAGGGATTCAAGTAATTTTTTGCAGAATGATTCAAAAAGGGTTATTTGTGGTTTTCTTTAAATTCCATGCTATGCAGGAAAGAGTACTAAAAAAGAAACACTAGAATGTGGGTCGGTCATTATTTAGGGCCTTCTAGTGGTCGGCCAAAGGTAAAGTTGGACAAGTCATGGATCGTTCCATCCCACACTGTATTGAAATTAAAAATTTACAACTAGAATTCTGGCCCTTTATTTCCCATATTGTTCAACCCCTTGGTTCAGTTTTATAGATAGAAGATGCCAAGTTCACTCTACCCCAATTAAATGCAAGAATTTTGCTTGCCCTTGAGCTTGAAATAGATTTTCCAGATATTATATCGATGGAAATAGAAGATGAAAAGTTCACTTGGGAAGTTTCATTATTAGGGGACCTAGGGTCTTCCTTCAACTGTAAGAAGAATGGTCACTCTAAAAAAGAATGTCCGGCCCTTCACAATTTAAAGAACCCCAAATTTGACAGTAATGTCAAAACAAATTGTAAAGAAGATAACATGTCAGGTCAGGATAAAAAAGATGAAAACTATGTTAATGATGCTAGGGTTAATGAAGTGGATGATAATAATAAATCTTACCATGACCCGATTGTAGTTTCGGCCAATGTTGACAGTAAAGAAACTCCTAATTGTGGAGGATTTGTTAGTCCAAATAACCCTTTGTTTGAAGATGACTTTGAAGTGAGGCCTGCCATAGGGGGTGGTGCTTCCGATACTCTAGCCGAGTGTCAACCAGATAATAGACTTGAAAAGGTTAATGCCAAGGGAAATGAGCAATCTTTGCTCCCACCCAAACTAAATGCTCAGCAACTTGCTCTAAACACAATTAATGAGAAGGCCGAGAATATTAGGAGGACCTCTAATGGACCCCTGAATAGAGGTAAGGACCTATCCGGGACCCTTAAAGCAGATTTTGAACATAAAATCACTAGTGATGCAGCAGACTTAATGAATGAGGAGCCATTTACTGATAGTAGAAATTCTGGAAAGAATATGCCAAAATGCTTTAATAGACTGTACTGCAATTCTAAAACCCTACCCAAATGGTGCACATACATAGCTGGAATGTGAGAGGGCTCGAGATGTCAAATAGGAAATATTTGGTTAGAAAGTGGTGTAACAGTCTTAAAACAAAAGACATTGTATGCCTACAAGAAATTAAGGTCGTTGGTTTTCAAGCATATACTATATTTGGGACAAGTCTATTGGTTATTATTCTAATCATCCTAGAGGTAAAGGAGGCACTGCTATTCTGGTGGGGGCCTTAGTGGGCCGAGAAAATTATCTCTAATGGGTCTTCACCTTGTCATAGAGCACTCTGGGTTATCTTTAAACACAAGGACATCTTAATTGGACTGTGCAATATTTATGCTCCTAATGACTACAGAGACCGTGCAGCCTTATGGGAGTGGCTGTCTAATGGTCTGCCTAAAGCCCACTGGATTTTTGTTGGGGATTTCAACATGGTGGAGAATAAAGAAGACAAATGTGGGGGGAATATTCAGTGTTGGAAGGGGAATGAACTGTTCTTTTGGTCCAATTTTAAGACAAAATTCAGAATTGCTGATCCACTAACCCTCAAGAAGGGCTCTTTCTCCGATATATGGTTCACATGGTGCAATAACCAAACTGGGCAACAGAGAGTCTATTGTCGGTTGGATAGATTTTATATTTTCTTTTGAAAAACAGGATGGGCAAGCCCCTATCTGTGTCTCCCCTTCTTCTATGTCAGACCATCACCCAATTTATGCTAATGTCTATTTGGACAATGATACAATTAGTAGTTGTAATAAGAAAAAAGTCAGCTTTAAACTTAATACCTCCTTGCTTAATGATGAAGAGAGTGATGATGCTGTCAAAACAGTAACTAGTCTTTGTAAACTCTGTAATCAAGGGCTGAGTCCTATAGATATGTGGAACCATCTACTGGAATCATGGAGGAAAATTTATCAGATTATTTGTAAACAAAAGGCTATTGACAAAAATAAGGAAGAACAAATACTTCAAAGCACTCCTAACAGTACTGAGAGAGAACTACAAATTAAGGGATCTGATTCTCAGTTGTAGGGGAAGCTAAATGGGGTCAAATGTCAACTAAGGAATATTCAGCAATACAAGATCAAAGGGCAGAAAACTAAAGCTAGGATGAATTGGATGAAGGGTGGTGATAAGGGTACTAGGTACTTCTTTAATATCATTAGAGCTAAACATAAAAGAGAATTGATTGAAGGTATTCAGATAAGGGGGGAGCTTTCTACTGATCCAAGTAGTATCAAAGAAGCTTTCTTTAGCTTCTACAAGGAGTTATTTACATCAGAATTTGATGAGAATAATAAAGCGAACCTAGATGAATGCCTCAAGTTGATACCAAAAAAGATCCCATGCAGTGAGGCCTTGAGGCTTGACATGCCAATATCTCTTGATGAGATAGAAAATGCAATGCTATCCCTTGCTAATGACAAAGCACCCAGTCCCAATGGCCTCCCTGCTGAGTTCTACAAACACAACTTGGAGTGGATTGGCCCTGAGCTATTGGAATTGTATGAAGATGCCTTCAAACAAGGATCATTAGGTGTTGACATTAATAGAGGGGTCATAAAGCTCCTTCCTAAAGATGGTGATAAGACACAAGTTAAGAACTAGAGACCTATCACATTGCTGAATTTGTCTTATAAGGTTGTGGCTAAGGTGTTGGCTAGGAGAATAGGAGGTCTTCTTAATGAATTTATATCTCCAACTCAAACAGGATTCATTAAAGGGAGATTCATTCTAGAAAATCTAATAACAAGCTGGGAAGCAATGCAGCACTGGGCTAGGAATGAAAATCAAAATGCAGTAATGGTTCTACTAGACTTTGAGAAAGCCTATGACAAAATTGAATGGCCGTTTGTTATGGGGATGTTGCAAGCTTTTGGTTTCCCCCCATATTTCTATAAATGGATTGGTATTCTTCTTAAAGACTCTTCTACAATCATTGATGTGAATGGTGAGCTAACTGACAGTATTATGCTTCAAAGATCTATAAGACAGGGATGCCCAATTGCACTTGCCCTGTTTGTAATTGCAGCCGACGCTTTGTTCTATATTCTTAAAGCACCTCAACTAGGGCCTCCAGTTAAAGGAATTACTCTGCCTAATAAGGAGGCACTACTCAATGCCCAGTTTGTAGATGATACTACTTTGTTTATTGTAATGGATGAAAGTAACTTTAACAATATGAATAACAGGTTTCAATTCTTTTGTTCAGTTTCTGGGGCCAAAGTGGCCCCTCACAAATCTTTTGTCATTGGTTGGTCTCCTTCCTCCTAGGATGGATAGAGAGAAAAGGTTGGTGGTGGGTGGGGCCAAATGATATTGTCAGGTACCTGGGTATTCCATTTTCTATTGAGCCATCCCTTAAGGACATGTGGGCTTGGTTATACTCAAAAATTGAAAAGAAGTACATAAAATGGCAAACACGTCTCCTATCATTGGCAGGGAGAGTACAAGTAGTTCAGAAAGTTCTATCTCCTCATCATATATACTTCTCCTCAGCCTGGTTGTTTTCCAATTATCAAACTGGTAGCTTGGAAAGGATTATAGGGGATTTTCTCTGGTCTGATGGGTTAGGGAACAAGAAGAGACATTGTATCAAATGGGAATGGTGTTGCATGCCTAAGAATAAGGGTGGTTTGGGTATTAAGGATCTGAAAGCTCAAGGTATGGCACTGGCATCCAAATGGATCATCCAAGCTCTCTCAGGTGAGGAACCATGGAAGGTTCTGGTCAAGAACAACATTTCTAGATCAGGTATTAAAAAAGGTAAATGGTGGAACAATATGCCCCTATGTGATAAGGTGTTGGAGAATGTGCAGTTATCCATATATGGCTCCAAGGTCTTTCAATCTATTTGGAAGGCATGGGTTCAGGTGAAGAATCTGATCCTATTTAGGGGAGCCAGTGGTGGTCCTCCTACTTATTCTGTGCTGGACAAATCAATCTGGTGGGGAGTTGAGGCTAATAACAAACCCCTTGCATTAACCCAAAGCTGTTCTGCAAAAAATTGGTATAAGTATGGCATCTCTCTTGTTAAAGATACTATGGTTGACAATCGGCTA
The DNA here is from genome assembly GCA_027943335.1 of Chamaecyparis obtusa. Lineage (NCBI taxonomy): Eukaryota > Viridiplantae > Streptophyta > Pinopsida > Cupressales > Cupressaceae > Chamaecyparis > Chamaecyparis obtusa. The sequence goes on from BSBK01002038.1 coordinate 718,781, forward strand.
GGGTATTGGAATGAAATATCTGCTAAATATCATAATTCCTAATACTCAAAAAAAGACCTACTCTATTATTACTAAAGTTGTTGGTAACTTCTTCCCTAGGCAAATTATGAACACTAAGCAATTCCTACAGTGGATCAAATGGAAGGATGGCACTGAGTTTAGCAAGATCTCTACTAACCAGATATACAATATGTTAAAAGAAGAATGTGCTATCTTTGACAGGGTGAACCATGGCTGGGGACTGGATGTCTCAGTCTCTAGGTGGCAGGTTTTCTTTAACTTTTTCTGGCACTCTCCCTGTGAACCCAAAAAAGCTTGTTTTAGATGGATGTTGCTTTTGAAGAAACTTGTTGTCAGTAACACCTTGCCTCATGATCTAGGTGATCCTGTTAGGTGTGATTTTTGTTCTGTTCCTGAATCTTTTGAGCATCATTTTTTTACTATGCTTGTGCCCGTGGTGTCTGGTCCATCTTTTTTGGGTCCCCCATTGTTTGGAACAGTAGACCTGGCCTGTCATGGAGTGAAATTTTAGCTGGCTATGTAGAGTCTTTTGATCTGAAAACTAACACCTTTTGGTCTGTTCTTACTTGTGAGATTCTTTGGTTCTTATGGAAGGAACGAAATGGAGAGATTTTCCACAAGAGAAGGAGACAGCTTAATGAGTTTGGATGTAAACTCACCCATTTTCATATCATGTCACAGGTTGCTGCTGCTCTAGAGATATCCAGAGACAGGTTTATGATGCTTATGCGGGAAGGACAAATACTGATACACAAAGAGGACATAGTTTCATGCCAATACTTTTCCATACACGAAGATATGCTCCGGCAGAGGGAGCTAGAGAACCTGAACCAGTTCATTAAAGATCTACGTATTGAAGATAGACATGCAGGTAACTACAAAGAGACTGTCAAGTCCAAGGACACATGGTTAAGGATGGAAGAATGTCAGATACCAGATAACTCAAGTGCCAGATAATTTAAGGGAAGAAAAATTTTGACTCTTTTTGTATTAACAGATATAGTAGACTGAATGTTACATCATGATATATTTAGCGGTTATTAAGTGGTAGCTTTTTAAGTTGCTACCTATATGTAATGATCTGCTGTGATCCAGATACTCTATAAGACAGTGATGTAACCCAGATTTTTGTGAACTATGTTAATACAAAAAAAATCTTATACTTTTGGTTTGCTGATTAATTCCCCAAACAGTTTTTGCTCCTATATACCTTAGGCGCAAATTTATACTCCTTATTCAAAGCTCCTGTTAAGGCTCAAAAGCATTTAGAATTCCAAAAGACAGACATTTAATAAAGAAAACTTTTGTTAAAGCTAAAAGTGATGGACTAAGTTCACCAAACCTCCTGCCACTAATGAATGTTGAGAGGTGTCTATGTGCTAAGTGGGTCGCTGTGTTGTTTAATCATCACCAGCATACATAAAAAAACATTTCTAGAAAAGCAAACACTGCAAAATCATCTACCATGGGATGGAATGCACATCAAATTAAAAGTTTTTCACAAGAGCTAGGGCCCACATTAAATTGAACTGTCTTTGACAAAAGCATTGGTTTCTTTTTATATCCTGAATTTAATTTTAACAAAGAGAATTCAAAGCCAGTGCTGAGACATTGACTATAAAAATTTCTAAAACCTACCCAAAAAGCCCTAATAAACCCACTACAGGACACTAAAGAATAGAGACCTCCGCCAAACATTTAACAAGTTTTTCATCTAGTTTCAAAGCTAAGCCACAGAATGGCTTCAATTTTTATAATTCAAACAGAACTTGCAGTCACATTTTTTCTATTGCTTCCACCCTTGTTCTTTGAACCAGATTTGCAGTCAAGGTAAGCAAGAACTATAGCTAGCAAAGTTCAAATACATGCAAAAATGCATATGACACAAAGGATGCACACAAATTCTGAACTAGCCAGTCAAACAGAAGTCTTTGTATTTATTCTCGAATCCAAGAGTTAATTTATCATGCCGCACTTCAAACATATCATGGCCAGATTGCACAGTTCACTGTATGCGTCAACACTTCGTATTAATATATTATGGATCTAAAAACTCTTCCTAAACTATAATGGAATATAAAATAGAATAAGTGATACCACAAAAACTATACCGTGCAAATGAAAAGTTACTAAAATTGAATAGAAGTTGCAAAGGAAAAAGCATTTATTTCATACAAATAGAAGAAATATCTGACTAAAATTAATACACTACACCATCTATGACCTACTGCAAAAAGGCTAAACAAAATAAAGGGTAATATAATTACCTTCCATTTCTGTGTCCGTAGCTGAAGGAGAATTTGAGACATCTTCCAAAGTAATTCCGAACAACTCACTGTGATTTGTAGTACCAGACAGCGGGAATGCACCTGCACTCTCCTTTGCTTCTGTTTCCTGCTGCATTTTCAATTCTGCAGTGCACTTCATCTTCATCCACTGAAAATAAGCGAACCCAATGGAAGCATCACTACCAGGCTCCCCACCAAACAAAAAGGCAAATTTGGGATTACCAGCTTCCCTGGCTCGAGCCATGCTCTCAAACTCCGGTCCGTTTCTAATTATGAACTGACATAGAGTTTCAATATGGTTTACAACTTCTTCATCCACGGGTTTTGGTGGAGGTGGTGGAGGTGGAGGCAGTGAATGTGACTGAAACTGAGGATGGGCCTGATCCGTATCAGAAGTCTTTTCTGCTTGTGCCTCTACTGGTGCCTCAGCCGGGTCTTCGTTTTGTGAACCATAAAGTGGTGATGCAGGTGGTGGAGGCGGGGGCGGAGGAGGTGGAGATGAAGGTGGAGGTGGTGGAGATGGAGGTGGCATGGGTGGGGGAGGGATAGCACCTCCTGGAGGGAAAACAGTAAATGAAGGTGGTGGAATTGGAGGAGGAAGCACAGAAGTGCCTCCCGGAAGTGGAGGAGGCCCTCTAGGTAAGGGTCCCGGTGGTGCCACAAAGGACATAGGTGGTGCTTGATATGGAAGAGGGGCAAGTGTTCTTGCAGGCGGTCCAGGCGGCATTGAACCTGGTGGCATCCCGGAGGGCATATATGCAGGAGGCAGACCAGGTGGCATTGCATGATTCATATTTGGCGGAGGCCCAAATCCAGGTTGCTGATGCTGTTGCTGCTGTCCACCCGTGAATGGAGGTTGAAGCATAGGAGGGCCCATTCCTTGCATTACAGGACCAAATTGCCGATTCATATTCATCATCCCTGGAGGCGGACCTGGCGGTCCTGGAAGCTGATGTCCAGGAGGCCGTTGTCTAAATTGAGGAGCATTCCTTGGAGGCCCAAACATTTTGAATCAAACTGTCTGCAAAATAACAGATGCCAGGTTCCTTATTTCACTGTCCATGTCCCTTTAAAACCCTAAATTTCCATATCTCATAACACCAAGCAATATAAAGCCTCCATACCAATTTAAATTTTCTCAGAAGCAGAAGTCCAATTCTAAATCACTCCACGCTGATTCTAATGTGCCCACATTCGCAACCTTCCAATTATAAATTGTGAAGGGAGATAAAAAAAAACCGAGGATTTCCTGCAGAAGCAACTTAAAAACCTCAATTCCTGTTGTTTAGGTTAATTGTCAGAACTGTTTATTTAACCAAGAAAATTTGAAACATGAATCTCCAAATATATACATCCACGGTTATATATCCTACCAAAGCACTCGCAAATCATGTTTTGAGGATTATTCCGAAGCTCTCATCATCAAAATATAGGAATGCACCATGGTCTTTAGTCCTTTCTTTACCATTGTATTCCTTAATTCGTTTAGATTACAAATCTCCTCAATACAGTATAATTAATTTTAAAATAACTATCTTAATCTAATCTATAAGTAATCAGCCAACTGTCATTATCTTATTACAAGAACTTCTATACTAAAACCTTAAAAATAAAACCCAAGCAATCTTATACATTCCCGCAAAAGCTATATTGAACCAAAACACTAAAAGAGCTTGTTATTTTTCATTAATTACTTGCAATTCAATTATAACCCACTATTCAAGTCCATACATTTGAACACAAAAATAATGTCAGGATAAAATTGTGGACATAAGGCCTAATCCATTTGCAAAGATAATACACAAAAAAGGTTGCGAGTACAAAACCAATTGAGGACGAAAACCTTAGAGCGCTTGTTCTTAAGTCTAGTTCGTTACCCAAAAGGTCAAAATTCAGTCCCAAATCCGACTCACAAGCAATGGAAGCTTTGATGTTTATTTACTATTCTGCCTGGGAAGTTTTGACTGCTTCCCACTTAAAAGCAGTGGCGCATGCTTCATCCATGAGCCCCTGTTCAAAAATATTCGTCCAGGTCCGTGATTAAGATAATACACAAAAAAGGTTGCGAGTACAAAACCAATTGAGGACGAAAACCTTAGAGCGCTTGTTCTTAAGTCTAGTTCGTTACCCAAAAGGTCAAAATTCAATCCCAAATCCGACTCACAAGCAATGGAAGCTTTGATGTTTATTTACTATTCTGCCTGGGAAGTTTTGACGGCTTCCCACTTAAAAGCAGTGGTGCATGCTTCATCCATGGGCCCCTGTTCAAAAATATCCATCCAGGTCCATGATTAATGATTTCTTCTTTCATGGCACCCGTTGAACTCTACCGAGCGACAGAAGGTCATTCGTAGCAGGTTTTTCAGATGCTACAAGGTCTGTGAGAATCAAAAAGGCTTTAGGGACACATATTTTTGAAGAGATAGTGTGCAAAGAATAATAGGAGCAAAAGAATCACAGTAACCATTCAAGGCAATGTAATTTTTTATTTAAATAATTTTTGATGTTCAGGTGTGAGTCTCACCCACTTCCCTGGGACAAACATGAAAGCAACCTTTAACCTAAATTGTATTTAATTAATAAATATTAATTTTAAAGAAAAAGGTAAAAGAAGTTTTTAAAAGGTAGTTCTCAAGTAAGATATAATTTGGAATATGAGAAGAACCATAGAAAGCAAAGTAATTGTTGTGATGAATCTGATTCTCATTTTGAATTTAGGATGGTTGTAAGAAAATGAATAATGGAATTTGAGTTTAGTAGAAAAAATATCGATATTAACATATTTCAATGAAAAATATTTTGTACATATACACTATATTTTATATTAAATATTGAAACTCAAGCAAGCTAACCACATAATCAAATCTCTCGTAAATACCCTGGCATAGGACCTTGGGCCAAATATAGGCCTCAATCCTTAGGGACAAAATGTCATTGGCATACTTTACCCATCAATCAGGACTCAACTTTGGACTATGGGTCCTGGAAAGCCAACATGTGCAATATTGTTAAGTATAGCTCATTTCAAGGTTGGGAGAGAATATAAAGGCAATAAATGGTAAGATAGGGCCTAAGAGATGAAATGAATTATTTGATTGGAGGAAAAAGAGAGGAGCACACTTAGAAATAAGGTCTAACCTCTAATTTTGAATAAATTAAATCAATATAAGACTTATAATATTAATTTGAAGGTCTAATAAGTGTTATGAGGGCATGAAATCAATGTGGGAACCCATACATACTAAAATGGGGCTAAAATGAGCACCTAATTAAGGGTGCTTACTTTTTAGGATATTACATCTAGCCCCCACTTTAGCGGGAGGATGAGTCCACCTCATGCTCATGGTAAAGTAGAAAAAAGAGAGAGAAATATGAAAATCATGAGCAAATTGCAAGGAGATAAGATATTGTTAAGTTGAAGGATACAAGCCCCCAAACCAAGGATCTTAACTTGTACATCCATATGCAAGAACACATAAAATAAAAACAGAAGCCTAAAGCTTAATAAGATTCTAAGTCAATTAATTGAAGAGACCTCATGAAAGAAAAATGTCTCAACTACTAGCATCATGCTTAGAAAACTATTGCAAAAGTACAAGTGGTCACCTAAAAAGAGAAAGAGCACACATCAATGATAAGATAAGACTGCATGAGCCAATCAACTAGCAAAGTGTGGCATATTATGGAATCATGGATGAAAGAGAAAAGATACCCATGGATGATACAAGCTAGCCAATTGTGTTATGCTAAATAATCCATGAAAGAGAAAATAAGAGAGAGAGGAGGGGAAATAGTCTAGCAAATTGTGTTATGATAGTTCCACCCATCAAATAGAGTGTAAAGAGGGAGTTGATGGTCTAGAGAATGCTATTCAACTCATGAAAATCTCTATAAATGAGAGGTTGAAGGGTCTAGCAAACTGTGCTATGCTAGTCAACTTGTGAAAATGATAAGTCAAATGGTCTAGCAAATTGTGTTATGTTAGTCAACCAATCCTAAAAATGTACGCAACAAAGAGGTCAAATGGGATAGAAAGTTATGTAATGCTAGTTCAACCAATCCTAAGGATAGCCAAGTAAAGCACAATATTCAAGGAAATATGCCAAAAATGTATAAAGGAGAGTGACTAGGCCTTAGAAAATTGTATTATGCTAGTGTACTCTACCTAAAATGCTTAAAGTAAATAAAATATTTGCAATAAGGAGGCCATATATGCCACCCCTTAAGATGAAAAAAGAGGACTATTTTGACATCTTAAGGAAAAGATAAACAAGAATAAAGCACCTTTTAACACAAAGGAGGTATCCCACAAGCAACACCCAGTTCAAGACAAAGAGGTCACATCTCCTATGAGGTCAAGGGAGGGATGAATGCACATAGATACCATGCAAGAAGTGTAAAAGGGATCCTTTTGAAGGATGTTGAAAATATATGTGGAACAAGAAGGGAAGAATTCACACATTCCCCATTTCTAGGTAAAGAGATTCTTGAGGAAGGACGACACACTTTTAGTCCTCAAGATAAGGGATTTGTTTACCATGGATACCCAATGGCGAACAATGAAAAGGTTATGATCTAGGATGCATATCTCTTATATAAGAGATAATCCTTAATATAAATAAATAATTCCATGTAAAATTATATATCACGAGATAAAAAAAGTGTGACTTAACTAAGAGAAAAGTGGATCCTTAAGAGAAGGGTGAGAGAGATTGAAAATACTACCCTTGCCCCCCAAGTGTACATACAAGAATAAGGAGAAAGAGGATCTATTATGTTGCTCACAATGTATTATTGCACTTGAAAATTGTGCATGACAATGAGCCCCTAGAGGATAGGCTAACAATGTCACATAGTGTGGAGCAACATAATAGGAACTTAAATATTATTTAAAGAAGTCAAATTTGGATATTAACTCATTGTGACACATTATGTGAATGATATCATAGTCATTGAGTTTCTTAATTTTGTAATGCAAATATTGATATTCACTAGTAGAGTGATCATAGTATTAGAGATACATGCAAAAATAGAGATTCACAAGATTTCGACTATGCTTCTTTTTGTGTTCAAGTCGAGTAATCAACTTGGTATGAAGAGGGTTAGACAAAATGATGTCTTTATTCAAGATAGATACAAAAGACATGTTAGATGGTAAAGGAGGGTATGTTGACAAAGGATGAGATTTCAAACCTTTTGATTCCATAGGTTTATCATGAGTCTCAATGCTTTGTTGCACACATCCTAAACCATGTTGGAGATTATGAGTTAAATTATTTTGAGAATCATGTTGGACAAATGACACACTAGTTCTTTTGAAGGGTCTTGTGTTAAAGTTAGGATTTTTTTATTGACCCACAAAAGATGGTGTAAAATATAATGACCCCCAATCATCATCTAGTAGGAGAATAAGAATCTTTAGGAGGTGAAGATGTAATTTGTTTAAATAGTGTAGGAATAGAAGGAGAATCAAATTTAATATGTAAGCAATTTGGGATTTTATCATCACCAACAAGGGTATGCATGATGTTGTTGTATCATCTTAAAATGGAAGCACTTCCATTTTAAGAATGTTTATCCCTCCTTAGGGGGTGTTTTGGGCCTTCATCATGTTGTCCCCTATTTTCTACCCCCTTCCCACCTTCTATGCCTATTTAGGGCTCTGTCTGGGCCTCCCCAGGCACTATTTTCCTATCCCAGCTCATTTTTCAAGGGTCCTGAACCCCTGGGTCTCGACCTTGACCTAGGTCAAAGTCAACCTCAACCTTGACCCAAGTTCCCCTTTTCATCAGAAAGTTTTTTAGATGCGGGGAGAAGTTCAAAAGTTTGTTTTCCCGCTTCCGGGTCGGCTGTTTCGGGCTTCAGAATGGTAAACCCTCAAATTATATTTAATATGGGTCCATTTCTAGGGGTTTTCACTTAATGGGAATTTATTTCCTATATTTCAGCCTCTCTAGAAGTTTATGCCCTGTATTTTTATAAAAGGAAGCCTTCCTCTCTCATTTTGATCATCCACAATTCATGAGCAAAAATCAATCAAGTGTGAAATCCATCTCTTTTCCATATCAAGCAAGCATTTGAGAATTCAAGCAATCATCCATTCAAGCATTCAATTTCTCCATTGAAGATCAAGGATTCAAGCTTTCAAGCCTTTTAAGAGATTTGGTTCAAGCAAACAAGATTCATCATTCAAACCCTAGATCTATCCATCATGGTGGTGTGATCTTCCTTCAAGATCCTTTGTTCATCTTCAAGATCCATTCATTCTCCTTTCAAGGTGGATTCCAAGTATACAATCATGGAGGTTTTGATTTACATTTGTTAGTGTTAAGTCCAAGCTTTCGTATCAACATTCTTGTTTACATTTCAAATACAATTGCATATCTATTGAATATCATAGCTTCATTGTTAGATCTACTTCTACTACTTGCTAGCATTATCTATTTCAATTTCATTATTAAGGTTGATTCCAAATCAGGGTTTGACTAAGGCAAGCCCCTCATCCAAAAAACAAAACCATTTTTCTTGTAGGTACAAGTACAGGACAATGAATTGCAATTCAGATCTGGATACCCTTTTCGGCGAAGTTCCGAGATCAGCAAACAGAATTTCCATCGGAGTTGTTTCAGGTCAAGTTCGACCTTCAGTGGGGGGTAAGATTGTGCCCCAAGGTAAGATTGTACCTCGATCCTGAGGTCAAGGTCGACCTAGCTCCGAAAGATAGAAGTTTTATGGGTTTTCTCTGTCTCTGCATTTCCAAGTCGGATCAGGTTGCAGAATCTCCCGAAACTGAACACAAACATCAGAAATCAGCATTTTCCAAATTTCCCCTATTTTGAGGTTAGTATTTTTTTTCAATTCAATTAAGATTTCAATACATACTTTTCATAACAAAATATAAGGTTTTCTCCTTCATTCATATTCTCCATAGATTGATTCTTTTGTGCATTAACCTTTTGGTTGATCAATTTGGATCTCTCCTTTGGGAATTTGGATTTAGGGGTGGATCTTGTATTTCCCATCCCATCATCATAACCCCAAACCATATATATATATATATATATATATATATATATATATATATATATATATATATATATATATATATATATATATATATATATATATATTACATTACATTTTGGTGAACCCGTAATAGACAACTCCTTTTTGGTGTTAGATCTTTTGTTTTATTGCATCAAGATTAGGTATCTTTTATGCTCTTGCATTTAACATTTAAAATTTTAAAAAATCTTATATTTTACAAAATCCAAAAATATTTCTTGTATTTCATTTACTATGAAGATCTTTAAGATGCTTTGGTGTATGGTTATTTTCTTTATTATCCTCCTTTTAGCATCTCTCTATCATACTTATGATGTTTATGAGAGTATCACTCACTTCATTATGTTGGTTACTCTTCATTTTTCACTTGCCTATGCTATTATGAGATTGACAAATACTAGTCTTCCTACTTTCAAAGCTTTCATTAAAGATTTATGTGGCAGCCTTATTACTCTTTTGGATTATGTGAAGAATTTGGTAGATGATATACCATCTCCTAATATTCCTAATCCTAATCCTATACTTCCTAATATAGTTCCTAATCCTAATCTGATTCCTAACATTCCTAATATGCCTAATTCTCCATCTGTTATCCCTAGTTCTTCCCATACTCATGATGGTATTCAATCTATAATTCATGATGTAGATGTGCAAGAATTCTTGGATTTACCTTCCCCTTCTTATCCGATCCAAAAAGATATTAAAGGGAAGAGAAAAGCAACTTATTATAAACCTATTATTCCACCTTATACAACTTTTACTCATGAACACAATAAACAATCACCTCATGTAGAAGCTTTACATGATATATACACTGCAAGATATAATATGATAACTAAGCAAGGTTATAGAGGTTTAGGGCTTGGTGTTAATGAGCATGGTATCAATATACAATTCACATACCCCCTAAATAGGATATGCATGGTGTGGGTTGTTCACAATATCAATCCAAGGTGGTTGATGTTAATCGTCCTCCTCCTCTTCATGATCTACTCCCTACACCTACCTTACAAAACCTAGATACTCGTCAAGAGGTGGCCAAGAAGGTGTATGTTGAGCTAATGAATTCCAATAAAGAAATATTTAGACCTATATCGATAGATGCTCTATATAAGTATAAATGTCCTTTTCATTACAGTAATACACATTTACTTGTTGATTGTGTGCATTTCAAGCTATATGTTAGAGAAAGAGCTACTTTAGGAATTATATCTCTCTCTCGTGCAGTTTTACCATTCCTTCATAATTTTGATATAGGGGATACCCCTCACTCTAATATAGTATAATATAGATTTCTTCTCCTCTTGTCTCTGGATTGGGGGGCAAGAGGTGTATTTTCATCCAATCTCCTAGGATCCATTAAGCTTTTAGCATATAATTTGTCTTAAGTTTAATTGGCATTCTTTCTATCCTATCTCTCTATGGTTTTGAATTATGTTTATAATCATCCATAGATTCTATTCAAGATATCTTTTCTAAGACATTTGTTTTGCAAAGGTATCCCTTGTCTTCATTCCTAGGGGGCAAGGTTCTTTCTTCCTTCTCTTTGTCTAGGGATCTGCTTTCCTTAGCTTAGTGGCATTTTTTTATATTGCAATATTATTTCATTATATTGACTAAGGTTTTAACAATGGATACCATGTTATCTGAGAGGTTGTTGCCCTAGGTCATCACCTCTTCTTTATTTTGTAAATGATATTCTTTATAAACTCTTACCCTTTCTTTGGTGTTAGAGTTGCTTCCCTCAATTCAAAGATTCCTCTTCCTCTTGATTGCAGGGGGCTTGATGATTGAATCTTTGTTCCTATTGGGTTTATCTTTGAAAGATCATATTTTATCTAAAAGCACTCCTCTACGATGGGGGTCTTGTTGATGAGATCTCTTTCTTTGAGGATACTTTTCCATGAGTGACATATCCTTTTTCACGATTATCTATACTCTTGGATGTAGGGGTCAATACCCTTCGCTAAGAATATAGTGTACATTGTTGTTAAATAGGATATCTCCTTACATTGTGACATAGGTATCCTCTTCCTCTTCCTTATCATGTCTAGTAGACAACCATGATAAGGAGGGGGGCATATATAGGGTCTCCCTTGTAATATAGTTTTTCATTTATATGCTAAATCCTCTGAAGGTAATGCACATAAGTTGCTAAATCTTGAAGAGACACGCATTTTTCAAAATTTCAATATGCTAAATCCTCTGAAGGTAACACACATAAGTTGCTAAATCCTAAAGAGACACGCATTTTTCAATTTTCAATGTGCTAAATCCTTTGAAGGTAATGCACATAAGTTGCTAAATCCTGAAGAGACATGCATTTCAATATGCTAAATCCTAAAGGGACACACACTTTATATTCATAGTGATACAAGAAGGTGGATCTATGGGTATTCCAAAAGCCTTCATAAGACACATTACAATTGAAAACACAGTTTTTGGGTGAACTATTAGATTTTTCTACCTGTTGGGCTCTCCCTCCTCAGTGATTCATGGTAAGGTAGGCATCTTACTAGGCGAGGTAATCACTTTCTCTTTTCTCTCTTTTTGATTTCATGCTAGTAGGACTAGATCATGAAGCTATGTTATTTATAGTGTTGCTCTTGTCTTTCTTATGTAATCATTTATGCTTTTATGATAGTTTTCCAAATATGATATTAGTATAGGAAACATTTTCTTAGCAAGGTTTCCTTTGCTAGTTGATTTGGGTTTGTTTTAGTACTAACTCCTCTTTTTGTTTGTTTTTGCGCCCTCATGCGTGCATGTTGAGTTAGGATCCTTAGCTTTGGGGCTTGTGTCCCTAACTAAGTGTTATTCTATCTCATTGTGAATCTACTTGAATCTTTCTTCTCCTTTACCGCGAGCATGTTCGATTTCCATACTCCCACTAAACTGGGGGCTTAATGTATCATCTTAAAATGGGAGTACTTCCATGTTAAGAACATTTATCCCTCCTTAGGGGGTTTTTTGGGCCTTCATCATGTTGTACCCTATTTTCTGCCCCCTTCCCACCTTCTATGCCTGTTTAGGGCTCTGTTTGGGCCTCCCCGGGTACTATTTTCCTCTCCCAGCTCATTTTCCAAGAGTCATGAACCCCTGGGTCAAGGTCGACCTCAACCTTGACCTAGGTCAAAGTTTACCTCAACTTTGACCTAGGTTAAAGTCAACCTCAACTTTGACCTAGGTCAAAGTTGACCTCGACCTTGACCCAGGTTCCCCTTTTCATCAGAAAGTTTATCAAATGCGGGGAGAAGTTCAAAAGTTTGTTTTCCCACTTCCGGGTCGGTTGTTTCGGGCTTTAGAATGGTAAACCCTCAAATTATATTTAATATGGGTCCATTTCTAGGGGTTTGCACTTAATGGGAATTTATTTCCTATATGTCGGCCTCTCTAGAAGTTTGTGCCCTAGATTTGTATAAAAGGAAGCCTTCCTCTCTCATTTTGATCATCCACACAATTCATGAGCAAAAATCAATCAAGTGTGAAATCCATCTCTTTTCCATCTCAAGCAAGCATTTGAGCATTCAAGAAATCATCCATTCAAGCATTCAATTTCTCCATTGAAGATCAAGGATTCAATTTTTCAAGCCTTTTAAGAGATTTGGTTCAAGCATTCAAGATTCATCATTCAAACCCTAGATCTATCCATCATGGTGGTGTGATCTTCCTTCAAGATCCTTTGTTCATCTTCAAGATCCATTCATTCTCCTTTCAAGGTGGATTCCAAGTATACAATCATGGAGGTTTTGATTTACATTTGTTAGTGTTAAGTCCAAGCCTTCATATCAACATTCTTGTTTACATTTCAAATACAGTTGCATATCTATTGAATATCATAGCTTCATTGTTAGATCTACTTCTACTACTTGCTAGCATTCTCTATTTCAATTTCATTATTAAGGTTGATTCCAAACTGGGGTTTGACTAAGGCAAGCCCCTTAGCCAAACAACAAAACCATTTTTCTTGCAGGTACATGTACAGGACAGCGAATTGCAGTTAGATCTGGATACCCTTTTCGGTGAACTTCCGAGATTCGCAAGCAAAATTTCCATCGGAGCTGTTTTGGGTCAAGGTCGACCTTTAGTGGGGGGTAAGATTGTGCCCCGGGGTAAGATTGTACCCCGATCCTAAGGTCAAGGTCGACCTGGCTTTGAAAGACATAAGTTTTATGGGTTTTCTATGTCTTTGCATTTCCAAGCCAAATTAGGTTGCAGAATCTCCCGAAACTGAACACAAACATCAGAAATAAGCATTTTCCAAATTTCCCCTATTTTGAGGTTAGTATTTGTTTTCAATTCAATTAATATTTCAATACATACTTTTTATAACAAAATATAAGGTTTTCTCCTTCATTCATATTCTCCATAGATTGATTCTTTTGTGCATTAACCTTTTGGTTGATCAATTTGGATCTCTCCTTTGGGAATTTGGATTTAGGGGTGGATCTTGTATTTCCCATCCCATCATCATAACCCCAAACCACACACACGCACACATATATATATGAACTTCACTTTGTGATGAAGTGTTGAAGGAACAAAATGCATGGAATGTATCCATAATCATCCTAAGAGAAGATTATCATTAAGATCACAAGGCATGACATGAATAATTATGGGTAAAATAACAGGACCTACCTTAACAGTAAAGTATTAATACCCATAGTTTTCTTAGCAACACTATCAAATTCATGGATAGGCATAGAATTAGATTTGATTAAAGAAAAATATGCATTTATCTTGTGTAAAAAGTCAATGCTACAAACATTAAGACCATATCCATGATCAAATAAATTTCTTCAAATAAGGTTTTTATTGATAAGGACAACCACCATAAGAGAATCATGTTGATCTTGAATTTCATTAGAAGGCAAATCATCTTGAGAAAATGTGATTTTAGCATTTTTATTGGCTGGATGCATACATTATATTATAGAAGTTATATTGTATTGCCTAGGAGGTAAGACAGTCACATTTCTCAAGGATTGTTGTAACACTTCATGATAAGTAGGTGAAGTTTGAAGAAGCTCCCAAAGAGATATATTGGCAAGAGTAACACAGAGTTGTTCTACTAAATCATACTCCTTTCCAAGATTTTAAGGGAGATAGGGTGCAAAAGGAAATACCAGTTGAGAAGCAAGAAGAGAAGGAGGAACAAATAAACTTGTAGGTTTTCATGTTATAAGTGTTGCAAACCATATGATAGATGGATTTTTTAGAACCTTTTACCACAATGACCTGTTTATTTCAAGTTTGAGAGATATCTTGATAAAGATGAACAAATACCTCGATACCTAAAACATTGACAACATTGACTTGATCAATCCCTTGATTGTTCAAGGTTTTCTCACTAGAAGGAATAGTGTTAGGGAAAGTAGTCATGATATTATCCTCTTCTTCCAAGGTATCCTCATGAGTAGGACAATCACTAGAATGGATATTAGGGACTTCCATTAATTCTTCATCTCTAAAATATCATACGCGAATGTGTCCTCTCAAAAGGGAGTAGAAGAAATTTCAACCATAATATCATCCTTTTTATCAAGGTTGCTTCATGAGGGTGAGAAAATTCAACATCATTATCTAGTGGTTCATCCCAAATAGGGAGAACATTGTGAGTAGAAATAGAAGAAACTTTAGGAGAAGGATAATCACCATTCATTAAAGCTTAATTCCTAAAGGGAAGGTCATGGAATGAATAGAAGGTAAAGTATCACAAGGGGAATTATCAATTTTCAGCAAGGTATTCTTATGGGGGAAGCACATATTAGGATAAGAATTAACATCAATCTTTAACACTTCTCCCCAAAGAGAGAGATCATTGAAAGAATGGTCAAAAACATCTTCTTGCCTCAATATGTCCTCAAAGAGAGGAGAATCCTTAAGAGAGGTATAAAGTGATAAAAGGGATGCTAAGCCACTATCACCTTAAGAAAATATATTCATTATAATATTAATCTAAAAGGAAAACATGCATGAAACAACATAAAATTTTGTTTTTGTCTTTTTTTTCATTAATGCAAATACATAGGATAACACAATATAATGCATACAAATCTAAATGCACAATATGTATGTGTAACATTGTAAATTGTAAGCACCTGAGTGGTGTAAAATTTCATGATTGTTTAGCACCTACCTTAGTGTGTTCTTGTTATAGATTTCATAATAGGACTTCGTAATTGTACTTAATGCACACCTAAATTTGAATATGGGTCCTCTATCCCTTCAATATTGCTCAAAATCAAGGTAATGCCTTATTTCTAAGTGTGATCCTCTATTTTCCCTCCAATCAAATAATTCATCTCATCTCCTAGGCCCTATTTGACCATTTGCGGCCTTGGTGTCCTATCTCGACCCTACAATTAGTTGTCTGACTAAATCCTACATGCCTTGACTATCTAAGACCCATAGACCAAAATTGGGCTTGATTAGAGTGGGATAAAATGTCATTGGTGTTTTATCCTAGGTATATAGTGCCAATGGAATTTTGTACCCTGAGTTTTTTTCCCAAATTTAAACTAGGTCCCCATCTCAGTGTTTAATTAGCAGAGGATTTAGATTTATAAGTTGACCTTCTCGACTTTATCTCCCAATTTTGTGTAAAACCAATTCTAACACTTCATTTTGGCATGATGAAAGCAATTATAAGGTTGGATCCCCAATTTCAAGACATCCCATACAGTGAGTACTCATGAATCAAGGCTACAACAACTCTTTAATCAAGCATTCAAACCCTTTTTTCAAGCATCTAAACATTCAATATCTTTTCGACATCATGGAGACACTAAAAGATTACGATGATGGCTATGAGATCACCTACTA
The DNA here is from genome assembly GCA_027943335.1 of Chamaecyparis obtusa. Classification (NCBI taxonomy): domain Eukaryota; kingdom Viridiplantae; phylum Streptophyta; class Pinopsida; order Cupressales; family Cupressaceae; genus Chamaecyparis; species Chamaecyparis obtusa. The sequence goes on from BSBK01002038.1 coordinate 734,983, forward strand.
ATGATTGTCTTATACTCTTCCTCTTAGGATTGGGTATGCTTTCTTGTTATCTTTAGATCTATAAATTTTGTGCTTCAGTTCTATGTTATTTGTATGCTCTCAATCACACATTGATTGCATTTTCATATTAGGGTTTACTCTATCACACTTAGGGTAGATCTTAGCATTTTATTTGTGCATTTTAGATCATATCAATTTAGACATATTCTAGATTCACAAGCACTCACACTTTATTTATGTTATATTTGGCTATTTGTGTACATGGAAATCACCAAAATAAGGAAAACCCCTATTAGCCACCCATACACACAAATCTTAGATTTGCAAGTATATAAGACCTCGGATTTAGTTGTCAGAGCATTAGAGCCATCCCAGAACTAAGACAGATTGTCTACAACTTCTTTCGGCATAAAACCCAGTGTACAAAATACCATTGGCATCCTATCCACGGGTAAAAAATGGCATTAGCATCTTGTCCCTCCTAAAATTAAGTTAAATTCCAGGTGCAAGAAGTTACAAGTCTTAGGATCTCAGTTTTGTAGTTACAATTCATTCTAAGATTTTGACAGTCAGGAATCTGTATCTGAAGTCTTATTCCTCCTATTTCATTTCTAAGTGCATTCAAATATTTCTTCATTCCTTTTTACATATACTATTTAGTTATATTAGAACAAACATGTCCTTATTTAGTCTCTTGGATATCAATGTCCTTCCTCTCATTTTAAGCAATGAAGGAATAGAAACCCCGAAATAAAAAATATTGCATTAACATCCATCTCATTAGGTGATATTGATCTGATTTGTCTTGAGGAGGTTTTGTATTCCAATGCATGTTATGAGTTGAGAAATTACCCCTTTTACATTTCTTACCATTTCATATTGCACTTTTTTGTTGAACCTGTCTCCTTCATGCATATTACCTTTTGTTTTGGCTACGTATATCTTATATTTGTGTAAATTTTAAAATCATAAAAAAAGAAGAAAAATAATGTCTTTTCATTTCTTTAGTTACATTTTATTATATTTGTATGTTAAAAAACAAAAAAATAAATCATATTATATCGTTAATTTTTATTGTTTAATGATATTTTTCTTTCATAATGTCTGATTTCTTTATGCAAGGTTTTAGAATCTTTGATGAGTCATTTAGTAGTGATGACTTTGATATTTTAGGTGAAGCTCTTGATGACTTCATCTCTATTCAATCTTCCTCTACGACTCCTAAACCATCATTTTTCCAAAAAATGGTTAATTTTCTTCCTTTGAATGGCTATATTAATAATGTTGAAAAATGAAAGATAGTTTTTCATCTTGCTCAAGATAATTCTCAAATAAAAAATAAACCTGTGATTGTTGTTAAAGGTTGTAGTGAACAAACTTCTTTTCAAACTCCTAATAAACCAATCATAACTATGATAGGAAAATAAAAAAGTCCTTTGGAGTTTATTAAGAATTATTAAGGATTTGTGCATACTTATCACACAAGAAACAATCCTCAACCTACCAATCTAGTTGTGTCTAATCCTTATCCAACTTCTTAACCTGTGCTTCCTCTAGCACCCTGTTTTCGCTCTAATCTTGGAAAGGAGTATGATTTAGTAGAACAATTACATGCTACTCTAGCCAAGATATCTCTTTGGAACTTCTCAAAACTTCCCCTACTAATCATGTAGCATTGAAACAAGCTTTAACTAATATTTATATTATGTCTCATGCGTATGATAATATAAATTATCTATTGGAATGTATGAATATTGTTAACTCTCATGCTCAAATTGTGTTTTCCCAAGATGAGTTATCTTCGAAAGAGATGCAATATCAACATGATTCTCTTATGGTTATTGTTCTTATCAATGGTAACCTTATTCATAGGACCTTGATTGATAATGGTTCTAAATTGAATGTTTGTAGTATTGATTTATTACACAATATCAAAGCAGGTATTTCTATAGTTAAGCCTAATTATATTCCTATTCATGGCTTTGATAATGTTTATAAGAAAAGTATCGATGTTATCACTTTACCTATTAAAGTGGGCCATGTTATCTTGTCTACTTCCATTCATGTTATGCCTAGTGCTCTTAATTACAATCTTATTTTAGGTAGACCATGGTTACATGATATGTAGTAGTTCCCTCAACACTTCATCATAGAGTGAAGTTCATATATAACATTACTTTGTAAAATCTTGTTGTTGATAAAACAAATTTGTAAAATTGCTTGCGTATTAAATTTGATGCCAAACCTACTACTACATCGGTCTAGCAAGAAACACCTTCATCGCCTCAAGCTAACTCTTTTCCTACTAGCATACTTTTGGATGATGATTGGGGATATTTAGATTTTACACCTACCTTTTTAGGGGAATATAATATTTCAACATCAAAATCTAAACAAGTTGAAGGCAATCGGGAACCTAAGAAAACATCTTCTCTTAATCAACTTACTTATAACTTTGTCGTTGCCTCTAATTCTAACAAATCCCTAGAGGGTATAAAACCTAATTGTTATGATATAGTGATCCATGAAGCCCCATTAATTATTTTTTATATGGCTTCTCATTATGGTCTTGATTATCATATTTTAGATAAACATGTTCCAATGGTAATGAATGCAACATAAATGAACAAGGAATTCAAGTTCCCTAAGTAAGTGACACAAATGAACATTCTTTTGGCCTAGGGTACAATCCTTACAAGTCATCGAATCAATCTCATAAACCTTCTCTCAATGTTAATACTATCTCCTATGAACATCTCTCTCTTGTTAATCCTCACCTTATTAATTGTAATGCCATGTCTGTGACATCTTCTTTAGTCATTTTTAGTACTGACAATGCTTTGGTCAATTTTTTAAGAGTGTATAATGATCTCTCATTCTATCATCCTAATCAGGGATTCCCTTACTATTTGAATGTTGAAGCATACTTTGGGAAATATTATGAAAGGATACACGAGTCTCCTTCACTTATGGATATCCCTTAACAAAGTAATCTTTTTATTATTGACACCATCGATGTGCAAATGGATCCTTAAAATTTAGAAAGAGTGATAAAAATGGAAAATATTTAGATGAGTATGAAAAAAAAGAGCTTACTTATCCTCTTCACAAATTTCCTAATATTTTTTCTTGTGACACAGTCAAGGATGGAGGATCCAAGAATGGACAGTCCAAACCTTGCAGCCAACACCAACACAATAGAAATACACATAAACAACAAGATATGAATAGAATTAAACTTGTATTCATCAATAATTGAGCATTACATGCAACATGTTGAGTTGTAAGACCTTCTCAGTTACAACCAATTACATCAACAAATATAATATAGATCTCACATAATCTAACAACCACCTAGCTAGCCCAGATCTGCACAACCACATGAACTGGTAGAAACACCAAGGTAGATCTAAACTTGTGATCGCAAGCCACTAGGCAATCTCCTTGCCTCCTAAGCTAAGACACTTAGCCACTAGCTCTGTTATTAAAATCATAGATCTTTAAGATCAATTCTTAATCATCTAATGATCATCATTATTCCTAACTTACCCCCTAAAAAACTACCCACACCCTCCTTATATACTACTCAGCCACAAGTTGGCTTTACAACAAGAATTAAATACAAAACATTAGTCGGCTTCATGAAACAAACTCATGAAACATGTTATCCATCAGTCAGCTAGCAACAAGCATTAAATCCACATAAGAGAAAGCATCAATCTAGATATAGGTCCTCACACACCCAACAGTCAATCCACGTCACGAGGAACATAAACCAAATTAAATACAGTAGTCGTACAAGCCCCAACAAATCAAATAAACCAGTTGGTGATCCAGAACACCGAGCAACCAACACCAGTCGATGATAGGACACCGAGATCCATTTGGTGAAGAACACCACCAAGAAGCAATCAAACACTAAACTCATCCATTGAGTAACAATTGACAAAGCAACACACACACATCCATCAAGCACCATTAGTGAAGCCAAATAGACTTCTAACCAAGAACAAAAAGTCTCCCACCGAGACATCTACCAAAACCAGAAACAAAACACTAACATATTTTTGGTTATACAAGATTCCCAACTTCCTCAGGATGCTCCTACATCAGACACCCCAAGTGTGAAAAAGATGTTCTCATTAGCTCACCAAACATATTTTGAGATTTAACACATAGATCCCAAATTTATTCTTGATATACATGTCTTCTGAGTCCTCAACTAATACACTCTTTCCTCAGATCGACTTCTATTTTATTTTCCTTCTCAAATCCTCCCTCGACAAGTCACAGATATATCCTCCTTGTTGATTTCTAACCCTTTTAGAATCCTTCAATTTAGTCCTTCTACTAAAGCTCAAGTTCAATCCACCGAGTTCTATATCCTGCAAAGGAATTAGGGAAAACTTCCTGCCATACTTCTCAACAGTGAATACATTATTGACATAATCATGTACAACCTTACAATCATACTACCAAGGTCTACCAAACAACATGTGACAAGTACTCATGTCCATAATATCACACAATAATTGGTCAGTATACTGCCCAATCTAAAAATCAACAAAACATTGTTCCCTCACCTCTAAAGCATGCTCATTTTGCAACCATCTGATCTTATAAGGACAAGGATGTATCACTCTCTTTAAGCCAAGTTTTTGTACCATCTCCTCAACAACAAGGTTATCAATACTACCACCATCCACAATCACATTACAAATCTTACTAAGGGACTTGCACCAAGTTCTGAACAAATTCCTTCTCTAACAAGGTTTTATCACCTTATTACCAAGCACTGTTCTTCGAACCAACAAGTTCTCTTTCTCCACCTTGGGTTCATTCTCATTCACCATAGCATTCCTGCTATCACCAAGATTCATGTCTTCTTGTGTACACTCAAAAGACCTATGTCCTTCTTCTCTAGATTTATAACAAGTACCTCTGAATCCACCTCTACCTATTCTTCTCCTCAGTTCAACAAGTTTTGGTTCATCCTTAACTATCAGTTTATCCCTTACTGACGGTTCTTATTTCTCCTTCCATCAAGAGTTACCATGATGTCTTTTCTTCATTGTATCTTCTTACTTCAGGGCATACTGGTAAGCATCCTTGATTGAATCAACCTTCAACATGCCAATCTCATCTTGGATATTGAATCTTAGAACATTAACATACCTAGCCACCTTTTCTTTTCCAAGTTCTCTATGTCTAGACCAAATAGTCAACTTATAAAACTCCTCAGTATAGTCTTTCATAGTCATCTCCTTCTTCTTTAGGTTTTGTAACTTATTAAACAACTCAAGTTCATAATTGACAGTATGAACTTAGCCTTCAATTTTTCCACCATCAACCTCCACCGATTGATCTCCATCTCCCCTTCCTCCTCTCTATATCTATGTAATTCCTTCCACCATAAAGAAATATGTCCCTTCAATTTAGTATGTGATAACCTCACTCTAAGAGGATCTCCAATGTCTTTTAGCTCAAAGTAGGCTTCTAACTCACCTACCTAATCAATCAGGTCCTTAGATTTCAATGTACTTGAGAAATTAGAAACCTCCATTCGGTGACTTGTAATCAACCGAACCATAGATCTCTCCACCCATTCGACTCTATCTTCTCCACTCGATCCAACAACCTCAAAATCTTTAGAACCTTCATAACTATCATCGGTTCCAAGGTTCCTTAATATATCACCTATAGCTCTCATGATCTTGGAGACCATCTCATTCTTCATCATCACCATTTCTGATTTGACATCCAATCTAATCTTTTATGTTATCTTCCTCTCCATCGCATCATAGAGATCTGTAATTGCCCTAGGGTGAAATCTTCTCGGAGGCATCTTCTAAGATCTTTGAAAACCCTCTATAGAAAACCCCAAACCCGACCACCTTGTGACAACCTCCAAGTTGTTTGCAAGTCATATCACAACCTTCTACCTCACATGAACAACCAGGCAGGGTTTCACAAGTCCAGGAACATGGATATGCAACATAGATCAACCAGATCAACTTTCACCAACTCGATCAACCTTCGCTCTGATACCACCTGACGTAGTCAAGGATGGAGGATCAAAGAATGGACTATCCAAACCTTGAATCCAACACCAAAACAACATAAATGTACATAAACAACAAGATATAAACATAATTCAACTTGTCTTCATAAAAAACCAAGCATTACATGCAACATGTTGAGTTGTAAGGCCTTCTCGATTACAACCAATTACATCAGCAAATACAATATAGATATCACAAGATCCAACAACCACTTAGCTAGCCTAGATCTACACAACCACTGGAACTAGTAGAAACACCAATGTAGATCTAAACTTGTGCTCACAAGCCACCAAGTAATCTCCTTGCCTCCTAAGCCAAGACACTTAGCCACTAGCTCTTTTATTACAATCATAGATCTTTTAGATTAATTCTTAATAATTTACTGATCATCATTTTTTCTAACTTACCCCCTAAACAACTACCCACACCTCCTTATATACTACTCAGCCACAAGTCGACTTTACAAAAAGAATTAAATACAAAATATCAGTCGGCTTCATGAAACAAACTCATGAAACATGTTATCCATCAGTTAGCTTGCAACAAGCATTAAATCTACATAGGAGAAAGCATCAATCTAGATATAGGTCCTCACACGCCCAATGATCAATCCACGTCACAAGGAACATGACTCAAATTAAATACATGAGTTGGCCAAGCCCAAATAGATCAAAAAACCAGTTAGTGAGCCAGAACACCAAGCAACCAGCACCAATTGTTGATAGGAGACTGAAACCCATTTGAAGGTGAACACCATTAAGTAGCAACCGAACACTGAACTCATCTACTAAGTAACAACCGACAAAGCAACACACACACAACCATCGAGCACCATCGGTGAAGCCAAATAGACTTCCAACTGAGAACCAACTGTGAAGTGGCTAAGAACCTCAAGACTCCCACTAAGACATCTACCAAAACCAAAAACCAAGCACTAACATATTTTTGGTGATACAAGATTACCAACTTCTACAGGATGCTCCTGCTTCAGTTTGAGCTTATTCTAATATGCCCGATATTGACCCTAAAATTGTGACCCATAATATTGTTCTTCTTCCAAATGCAAAACTAGTGAAGAAAAAAATTCAAAAATGAATCCCAAGCTTGCCTTACTTGTGTAAGTTGAAATTGAAAAGGTTCTCGGTGTTGGTTTCATTCATCCTATTGATTATTCCCCCTAGATTTCAAATATTTTGGTTGTATTTAAGGGTGAGAATAATATTTGAATGTGTACTAGCTTTCAAGATTTAAATAGGGCCTCTTTAAAAGATGACTTTCCTAATATAAATATTGTCATGATAGTGGATTCTATAGCTGGACATGCTTTATTATCCTTCATCAATGGATTTTCTAGCTATAATCAAATATTCATTCCTCCTCAAGACCAATACAAAACTACTTACATTTTTACTTGCAATTCAGATTTTGAAACCTAAATTACAACTTCACCTAGACTTAGTCAATTTTGACCCTTCCTTTGTTGGCTTTGGCATGTTTGTCATTGATGTCAAAAGGTGTTTTTCTCATAGTGCATGTGTGGATGATGATGATGTGATGATTGTTGGTGTGTTAACTATTATGTTACTATGAGTGGAAGAGTTAGATGCTAGAGTAGATGCTCATTGAAAGGACTATATGGTTATAGGTTGGAAATAGTGCATAAGTAAGTGCATCATATATTAGATTGTTGAGATGTTGAAGTGTAATGTTACAAGATAGGAAGAAGAAACATGAAATTTTTTATTCTACATTGTGGGTTGAAACAATGAATATCAGTATGTATTGTGCAAAATGGAGCAGTTGTGAGTTAAATATGGGTATAAATATTATCATTATGTTTGAGAGGTAAAGGATTGAATTGTAGAAAATGGACGATCTTCAAGTTGCATTACATATTGCATATTATGTTCTCTTGGTAGAAAATACAAACATAGTGATTAAAGTTAAATCAAAGGCTTATTGTGTATGTTTTTGGTTACCAACATTGTGGTGACAGGAACATGGTTTACTAATGATAGAAGCTAGTCAAATAAAGACAAAAATAGACATTATAAATCTCGTGACATCATATGATAACAATTATTTATGTTGAAAGTCAAAAGGATGTATCAACTAATCAAATATGTTATGTTGTCAAGACACGTGGTGATAATTAAATGTAATTTCTTGACATCATAAAGTTATTCATCAAAGCATAGAGATATATTCTCATTAAAAGGAAGGTAATATTGAAGAGGAACTGGAAAACTAATTTTGGCCAACTGTTCTTCATAATTATTTTATGGTATAAAATGATGACTTGATATGTATTGATTCATGATTGATGGTTTTCATTGATGCTACAAGTATTGGAACAAATATGTTAGTACAATGAAGAGATGACTACGATGAGTGAGTTCCAATAAAAATGTTAGGATAAAAGTGTAGAGAGAGTCTAGAATGAATGATGGAGTGGGTTCTCTATAAAGTGGTCGAAAAGTCTTGTAAAGGTTGAAATGTATGATACAAAAGGTTTATCTTCTGTAGATGATGAAATGAATGATAAAGACAATTCAAAAGTTATGGTGTAGGATATGTATGGTGTCTTAGTATATATATTGAAATGTAAAGGTTTATCTTGTAAAGGTTGAAATGTATGATACAAAAGGTTTATCTTCTGTAGATGATGAAATGAATGATAAAGACAATTCAAAATTTATGGTGTAGGATATGTATGGTGTCTTAGTATTGTAGAGATAAAGAGACACATTTAAGATTTCCAATGAAGGCTAGTTTGAGGTGATAGAAAGTTGAACACCTATAATTTGTTATCTCTGATTGTTTAGAGTCACTGTGTTAGTCTACAAAGATAATGCACTTTAATATGTCTGTATAAGACACAAAAAATGATTGTTTGAAGGTATGATAGTGTAATCACCTAAAAATGGACAAAGATAAAATCAAAGAAAATCAAGTCAAATCAAGTCAAATCAAGTACATAATTGAATCAATTGAATCACAATGCATAATTAGCCAATCAAAATGAAAATCAAGTCTTAATTTGAGATCAATCAAAATTGAGAGCATTTTAATCAAGTGCAATCAAATCAAAGTGCAATTAAGTCAATTAATTGTATAGTCTTGGATTAAATTAAATTCAACCCATTCAAGGGGTACATTGCTAAACAAATTCATTTAAATCAATTAATAAATATCAATTACTCTCAACAACCACAAAGGGAGGAAATTCAATCAACCAATGAGAGTGGAGGAAAGGCATTCACATGGATCAAGCCAAATTCAATCTCAATCACTCAAAGTGGAAGAGAATCTTGTCCATTGATCTTGTCTACTTGTCCCAAGCTTTGAGGACACAAACTTTGCATTGTATTCAAAGGGTGGAACCAAAGAATCAACCAAAGTTTAATCATGATCAAACACAACTACACCCCCTACCATTGGAAAATCTATAAAAGGAAGACTAAATTCCTTCATTATTATCAACCACACATCTGAGAATTGCATTGAACCTCTTGCAATTTGAGTTTAGAAAGGCATTTGAGAGCTTAATTATCATTTAATTTGATATAATTGTTAGCTTTAACTTGTTTATCTTATCATTCTCATTCTAGAACTGTCATTAATGGAAGCTTGCTGAGAGCTTTGCATTAACATTCTTAGTTAGAGAGCCATATGATGCTCAATTGATCATTAATTTGCTAAATAGTTGCTCTATTGTGGTTTATTTAGTTACTATTTCATTTATTGTTCAACCTTAATTCTATGATGCCCACTGTGGGGCTCTAAGCCTCATTTCATCATTTTCATCATATTTTGTGTGCTTGTATTTTCACTTTTCTATGAATTTTCTACAGAAAATAGGTAAAGTCACACGTACAAAGGATTCAATCATGCCTACAGTTATTCTGATGATGCTTAAGATCACTGTTCTGTTGCCTAAAAGTTTCTAACTCACACCTGGTCGATCACTTCTCTTCTGTCTTAAATTGTTTCTAGCCATCTACAAGACGGATGCTCACGCATGTGAGATAAATTGTTCAGCCTTTGCTTGTAAAGTCACGCCTATGACTTAAGAAGTGTTGCCTATCTACTATTTGTCACCGCCTGTGACAGACTTTGGCTGCACAATTTATAGAGATAGTCACACCTACTATATGCTAATTCATGCCTAGCATTTGTTAAATTGTCACTTTAAATAGATCATTTTACACAATTTGCAATACTCTTTACGCTTAGCAAATAAATTGTTTATGCTTGATTAACTTTCAATGTCACCTATGTCACTGGAAAGTGACGCTTTCTATTATTAAAGTTACGCCTGTTAACAGTTTGATCACGCGTATTAGCTGGACAATGACGCTTACTGTCTATTATTTTAATTTGTTGTCAGATTGATAAATTCAATTATCTTACTCTTTGTCTATATATTTTTATTGTAAATAAGTAGGCACAGAAAAGTTCAAAATCCAGAGAGCAGATTCAACAAAGAAGGCAAAGCTTTGACAAGTAAGGCTTAAAATTTAGTTTGTCTTTGTTTCTTCAAATTTATCTTTGGTTTCTTCACTTTGGTTGGCTTTGTTGACTAACTTGTTGGAGAAAAAGCACATTGGAAAGGAACTATAGCCAAGGTAAGCATAAAATCATGGAAATAACTCAAAAATTCCCCTAACTTTTGTTAGCTACAAGGAAAGGTAAGCCTTAAAACTTGGTGATTTGCGTGCTTAAATTGTGGCTTTGTCCTTTCAAAATCTAGTAATTTGGATAGCTTAAAGGAATAAACACTTAATTGAAAAACCCCTTGTTTGTAGAAAAGAGTAGCAATACTTGATTCTCATTAGTTAGTAGGTTGGAAATTGAACCTTGTTAAGTATGTTTGTTAAAAAAAGAAACAAAAAATAACGTCCTACAGAGAATACCATGCTAGAACATCAGTGGGCTCACCTCCCGAGTTTTGCCTTAACGAAGCCAGTGAGAGGGACAGCCCAAAGCGGAATACACTCACTTTTGCTGTGGGAATCCAACCCACTATAAAACAAAATGCATGCATTCTTAATGGGGTGTATGACAAAAGGATTTTAAATTTTTCAAACTTCCTCTAGTAGTCCTCACGGATTGCACCAAATCGTACTTTTGTGCATGCGGGAAGCCCCTTAACATACTTGGGGGATGAAAGTTTAAGGTCCATTTTGAATGGAATCCATACTAAATCCTTGATAAATTAGCAAGCCTACCTCATTAGAGTCATTTAAAAGCCAAATTTGACCTTAGGTAGATTGCTTGGAAGAATTTCTTGTGATAATTGATAAAATCATTGTGTTGTGCTTGAAGATCTTTGATTACAAAAAGAAAACATTCATTAAGATCCAAAAATCAATTAACAATAAAGATTCAAAAGAATATTCTATCCACAAGAATTCAAGAAATGGAAAAAGAAATGGAAACATTACCCAACCAATTATCATTAAGAACATTGTTTCCTTACCTCTATGATCAAGAAAAACAACATGAACGCCATATCTTTGATAAATCAAAATTTGATAAAAAAGAATATCATAAAAACCCTATATTTGATAAATAATATCCTAATGATAAACCAATATTCGATGAAGAACCTATTTTAAAATATCAAGAGAATCTCATCTTTGATTAAGGAAATCGAGAGGAATTAGTCCCATCTCAACAATATTCATCATATGAAAATTCTTTGAGAAACACAAGTACATCCAAATATCCTTGGAATAGATCATTTATTCCTTTGGGAATTTCATACGAATCAACTTTGGAAAAATCCTTGAAAATGATCTCATCATGTTGCCTCAAATCACTTCATGTGGTTTTATCTTTTTGAGTAAATATTGTGCATATCATAGACGTAATGAGCATGAAACTTTAGATTGCATGGGGTTGAAACATAAAATCCAAAATCTTATTGATGATGACATAATTGAAATTGAAAATCCTAATGAATCATCTAATAAAGATACTACTCTCAAGCAAGATCAAACTTATGAACACATGTCTAGTAGTGGTCCTCTTATAGCTTTCACCTATTCCACTATTCCTCCATTTAATATAGAAGTGAAGCTATCCAATATTCCTCCATCAAACAAAGATCCAAATAGTTTTCATAATGACTATGTATACCCTCAAGGGCTACCTCTAAAAGAGATCCAAGCTAACCTACATCTTGCTACAAACTTCTTCCATGCTTCAAAGGTTATAGACCTTAAGCCTTCATGTGCTACAATGCCTATCATTCCTATTTCAAATGAACATCCATCATCCTTTCAAGAATCCCTCATGCGGATCCAAACTCCTACATTGTCCTTAGAAGTGGCTCCATGTCAAGAGACTAATCAAAAGTGCAAAGAAACAAGTCTTATTAAGGATCAAGATCAAGATATTATTCCTCCTTATCCTATAGTTGACCAAAGTCCCATATCCCAAGAGTCCCATGATGAATCCTTCATACCCTTCCATTTCTTTCAAGAAGATATACTTCCATCTCAAACACCCCATATTCCTTCACCTCCTATATCATACCCATCTCCTAAGCAAGATCAAAGTGTTCCTTCCATCTCTAATGAACTTATTGAAAATCAAAAGAAAAGTATTCTTCCTAGGCTATCAAAACATCCTTGTCAACATCAAAGTATCCTAACATCCACTTTTCATAAGCCTCCATATCTATCTCAAGCTTCAACTACTCATATCAAAGTCACTCCTATCAAAGCTACATATAAGCCTATTAGTACAAAGATAAATCTGAAAGATGAAAGCCTTGGCCATGTAGTTCAAAATAAAGATGTTGATATCCCTCCCACATCCCATTTACCTCCATTTTCACATAAGCATCATCCTTCTAAATCTTCCAAATCCATCCTTGGTCCCTATATCCCAAACTTGAAACCTTATACATCCTCCAAATCCATATTGGGCCCTTACATTCCTCCATCAACCTTTCCTACCATCCTTATCCCACAACCCACTTACCCTATACCCTATCAAGATCAACAAAGACATACATACTTGAGAAACCAAACACCCATCCATATGAACCATTCAACCTTATTCATCCACCAATCCCAAGTCTTTTGGAAGAAATTTGAATGTGCAACATAAAAATTAAAAAAACCAAGAATCCAATTATGTATGAAGATCACTATGTCCAATCTAATCGACATGTGAATGAAAGAAAAAAAGAAAAATTCAAGAGACAATAAAGGTCCATCAAGTAAAAATAAAAAAATAAAAAAATGTGGGTTCCTAAATCCCTCATTAAAGAAATGCATTCTAAAGCATCCAAAAGGAAAGAAAAATCAAAGAAAGTGTGGATTCCCAAGTCACTTTTGAAGGACTTACACACAAAAGAGAACTCAAAGTTGACATTCAAGCTTCCAAAGGGTTCCACTTCACATTCTCCCAAACATATTCCATCTCATCCATCCATTTTGAGTCCTTGTGTCCTAAGATCCATATCCTCTCTTACATCAAAGTCTCGAGCTATTTCACCCATTTTTCCTCTATTATTCCACTACCCTTCAAGGTGTGTATCAATGTTGATCTTGATAATACTTCTTATCCTCCTATTCATTATCCTTCCATTCTCTTTTTCACTCCCACACATGGAAAGACTTATTATCCTCTCATTCATTATCCTTCCATTTCCATTATCCAATCCATTGCATAAATCTTTAGCCACCCTTTACCTTATCCACCATACCACATTTTTGTCATCCTATCAACATCTTTGAGCATACCTTTCAGTGGCCTTGGAACATCATATCATACCTTTTCAATGACTATCCAAAGAGCATGAAGCTTGAGTTCATCCCAAAAGATAAAATTGAAAGAAAAAAAAAGAAGAAAAAGGAAAAAAAAGAAGAAAAAGAAAAGAAATCCATCCTATGGTGAAAACCACTTCTTGTGGCATCTTGGACAAGTACCGGGATGAAAACTTGGCAAACAAGCGTCATGCGTAATTCCTCTCTCTTGCACTCTACACTTGGGGGCAAGTTTCATCCATCATATCCTTCATCTTTCTACCATTGATCTCACTTGTATCCATATTCCATCTTTCACCTTTGATCTTGACAAGGTTGAACACATCTATGAGCATTAAGTATCTTGACATGAGTTATCCTAATCATCAGCTTATTCACTTGTTGCCTTCACACTACCTTATCATGATCTTGCTAATCCTAAAGCCACCTTCATTATTCTTAAGGAGCCTTCCCATAATCCCAAACCATCTTCATCACCCCTTTATCATGATTGTGTGATCCTATCCAGATTGATTCCTTAATCTTGATCCAATTGAAAAATAAAAGAAATGAGACAAATATTTGAAAAAGTATCTTGATATGTCCATTCCTTTGGACCATTGTCATGACACCAGGTCATTATTCCATATGCTATCCAACACCACATCATTGGCCTATATTGAGATACTATTTTTTCTTAGCTTGGATAATCTTGAGGAGATGGTCCTATGGGTAACACACTTGCTTCATCCATCATTACCTATTCATTGGTGAATCGTCAGTTTGCAAATCCATTTCTCATGACCTATACCTTGCTAGACATTGGGGGCAATTCAATGTGATCTTGCTTGAGAACTAGTGATCTGTAAAAATCTGAAAAAAGTGAAAATGTTCCTCAGATAATCCAAAAACATTAAAAATCTCAGAAAATTCAAAAACATAAAAAATTTCTAAAATCCAAAAACATCAAATTTTTTTTAAAAAAAAATCCAAAAAAATCAAATATCTCTAAAATTAAAAAAAAATTAAAAATTTCAAAAATTCTAAAAAATAAAAAAAAATCTGAAATAAACTCTCAAAGGTTGGAATTGCCCAACAAAGCACTATCTTTTCCAAATCAAACTGGGGGCGCCAATCCAAATTCAACGAGCCTAGCAAAGCAAACATCAATTGGCTCAAATCATTGCATCAAAATTGGAAAATGGCTACACTTGAACTTCATGATCAATATCACATTTCAAACATCCAAATACTTGATCTAAACAAGAACATTTGACAAATCAAATCAAAATCTAAAAAGCTTAATCAAATCAGATCAAAATCTAAAAGGCTTAAACATAACTAAGGATCAAAGTGGATGAAGTTTTTGAAATATGAATCTACAAACAAAAGAAAAAATGTTCAAAGTGTTACTAAATATTTGGAATCATGTCTTTTTAGCAAATCGATGAAATCTTGGACTAGATGAGCGATGATGAAGACATGATATTTTCTTGATTGCTTCTTGAGTGCTTGCCAGGTTGATTCATAGCAGTATGCGAATCCGTCTAATGACATGATCATCAAAGAATCATTGAGGACATTTGTATATGAAAGGGATCAATTCTTTGGCTGTTTACTTGCAATTATTAAAATATGAGGAAAGCGGTATTCATATCATCATGGTTGAACTAGTGAGGGTTGTACCAATTTCATGTTCCAAAAGCTCGATGATGAAAATAAGCTTCCAAATTCTGAATAATGATAGTTAGTTGCATACATCCTAGATTAAATGCATTTAAAGTAGTTGCCTTTCTTAGCTTGAAAACAAATTGCAAGAGGAAAGCTAAAGGGGGTGGAGTTATCATCATCATCAAAAGACCAAATCAAGATACATCAAAAGATCAAAGATATTATCAATGGTCCATCATAAAATATATTGAAATCTACATCATCAAATGTCCATCAATGTATAATCAAAGTCCTGATCAACATCATCAATGTCTAAAGTATCCATCATCAAAAATCATGCTTAATATGATCATCAAAGGTACATCAACATCATCAAGATACAAGTACATTATCAAATGTTTGATCCATCAAATGATTCATGCTTCATCAAGGATATCATCAACAATCAATCATGCTAATCAAATAGGGGCAACCTAATCCTGTTCATCACCTTCTCTTCTATCAATCTATAATTCTATATCATTTAATCATATCATGTATCAAATATCAATCAATCAAATCATCCAATTGATCATCTAATGTTAATCAAGTTATCCTATAATCCATTTGCTCATCTTGAGTGCATAAAATCTCCTAACTCTAGAACTTGAGGAAGGAAAATCATTATTTTGTCTCTCTAGATTGTGAGAGCAAAATATCAACCCATCAACTTATCCTATCAGATTGACATCAACATCAACCAAGTGATTTTGACTGACATCAAATGATACCAAACCATCATCAACTCATTCACAACATCAACAACATCTTATCAATCAAATCTTTTCTCATCAAATTCTATCATGATCGGGGCATTTCCAAATTTCTATATTGGGAAACAAATTGAAATTTCCCATTCTCAACCAAATCATCCAAAATCATTTCGATTAATTTCCCAAGGGGGCATACCATCGGATAAATCAACATCAATAAGATCATCATCGAAATAGGAGAACGATCATCAAATCAAAGTGAAAGATTTTATCAGGAAAATTTATCCTACATCAATCAAATGGGGTATCGCATCGAAATTAATCCTCAAATAAGGTATCACATCAAAATCTTTCATTAGAATCAAACATCGTATCAAGGATTCATCATCAGAACAATCATTAGAACTGCATCAAGGGTATTAAGACAATCGAAATTTGCATCAATCTCGTATCATAAATCAAGGATCGACCATCGAAAGACATTAAATGAACATCAAAGATTGACCATCAATGAATCAAGACCTATCATCAAGCCAAATTAGAGTATTCTTTGAATTGATATGCTTTGCACGTCAACTCAAAGAGGGGCATTTGTAATCACCTAAAAATGGACAAAGATCAAATCAAAGCAAATCAAGTCAAATAAAAGCAAATCAAGGACATAATTGAATCAATTGAATCACAATGCATAATTAGCCAATCAAAATGAAAATCAAGTCTTAATTCGAGATCAATCAAAATTGAGAGCATTTTAATCAAGTGCAATCAAATCAAAGTGCAATTAAGTCAATTAATTGTTTAGTCTTGGATTAAATTAAATTCAACCCATTCAAGGAGTACATGGCTAAACAAATTCATTTAAATCAATTAATAAATATCAATTACTCTCAACAACCACAAAGGGAGGAAATTCAATCAACCAATGAGAGTGGAGGAAAGGCATTCACATGGATCAAGCCAAATTCAATCTCAATCACTCAAAGTGGAAGAGAATCTTGTCCATTGATCTTATCTACTTGTCCCAAAATTTGAGGACACAAACTTTGCATTGTCTTCAAAGGGTGGAACCAAAGACTCAACCAAGGTTTAATCATGATCAAACACAATTGCACCCCCTAGCATTGGAAAATCTATAAAATGAAGACTAAATTCCTTCATTATTATCAACCACACATCTGAGAATTGCATTGAACCTCTTGCAATTTGAGTTTAGAAAGGCATTTGAGAGCTTAATTAGCATTTACTTTGATATAATTAGTAGCTTTAACTTGTTTATCTTATCATTCTCATTCTAGGACTATCATTAATGGAAGCTTGCTGAGAGCTTTGCATTAACATTTTTAGTTAGAGAGCCATAGGATGCTCAATTGATCATTAATTTTCTAAATAGTTTCTCTATTGTGGTTTATTTAGTTACTATTTCATTTATTGTTCAACCTTAATTCTATGAAGATACTTTCCCTAGTATACAGATAGTGATAGTGTTTAGGTCAAAAGATTGGACAAGTCCAACTAGTCTGAGTGTTGGTTCAATTGGGTAGATTGTCTATTAACACATGATTTTGTTTAAGTACCACGTTTTACTAGTATTTATTCAATGCCTACATCAATGTCTATCTTTCACACAAGGAGATGTCTTATTAAAAACATAAACAAATTATGTACAATTTATTGTAATTTTTTTAGGGATTTATAAATTTTTAGGATTTTGAAAATATTTGATTTTTTTTTCTCTTTTTTGGGACATTTTACCATTTTTTGGATTTTTTAGGACTTTTTATGATTTTTATGCATTTTTTGAAGAAATTATGCAATTTTTTGAAGACATTATGCAATTTTTTGAATATTTTTTTAGGACATTATGCAAAAAAAATTGAATTTTTTAAGGACATTATGCAATTTTTTTGAATTTTTTCAAGACGTTACCATTTACATGTTTTTTCCGATCTGACAAAGCAAAAAAATCCATTGGTCAACCACATTCTAGGACTTGCCCCCAGTTCAAATTCAAATTTATGTAATTCAAAGAAATGCCCCTAGATAGAGTTTAGATTATATACAAAAGGCCATATACAAGATATGTACAAATTGGTCAAAAAGGGGAATGATAAAAAACATCAACCTCTCAGAGGCCATAAAAGGGGTACTAGGGTTGAGGTATGGTGAAATATGTGTTAGCAAGTGCATGTATGTATCAGATACAATTAAGATAGATACTAGAGCAACAACTTACTACATGTGGTGCCTATTTGTTAGGTTTTCACTTTCAGAAGAAATATTTCTCTTTATTTCATTTTTTTGTGTTACTTAGATGCATGTTCACTAGGTTTCCATCAAGGCAAATATATATATATTTTTTTCTCTTTTTTCATTATTTTTTTGTGTGTTTTCATGGTTTGTTTCAATTTTTTTGTTCTTTTCTCAAGATCATGTGTAATACTTGCAGAGGTGAATGTTGTTCACTACCTCTAATAATGGTTCTCCCTCAAGTGTTACAAGATGATAAACCCAAGACCCATTTGTTGCATTAACTACATAGGGTCCTATCTAGTATGGTTCAAACCTTTCCTGGCTTCTCTCTTTGTTGTTGATTCTTGGGGTTCATTTTCAGGATCAAATCTTTGATTTCAAAATGACAAACTTGAAATTTCTTGTTATAACTTTTTTGGAGATGGTTTTGATGTGATTGCAAGTGGACCAAAGTGGCTTACCTCCACTCATCCAACATTTCAAGCTCATGGAGTATGGAAAATTTGTAATTTTCATCATTAATAATGTGGCACCAATGGGTGTATGAATTCTGGTTTTGTAAGCCCAAATGACTAGATTTAATTGTAGGTGCCAATCTTGAAAGTGTTATTGACAGTCTTTTGGATTATTTTAATTATGGTTTTGTTTGATGTCTCATCTTGGTCGTTGCCTTGTGGATAATAGATGTTGGAATATCTATGCGAAATTTTAAATTTGTCACAAAGTTTATCCACATATTTATTTGTGTGCAGAGTGAACCTAACCTGTTTGGAATAGGCGTAGACATTCAAACATTAGTTAATCAAATTCTAACATCATATTCCTAAACATATAGAGAAAACTATTCGCAAAGACATTTAGATAGAACCGAAACGGGAGCACCCTGTCACCGTTTGATTTGTTCTTGATTTAGGGATGTGGGCGTGCTCTCAAAATACTTGGAGCAATTCCCTAATGTAGATTAGGAAATAATAGGATGGATTAGGGACCATAAGAACCCCATAGTGGCACATAATCACTTATAGTTCACCTGATTTTCCCTTAAGGCCTTAAGGATCCTAATGAAGATGAAATGAAAACTAGGTTATAAATGATTAATCTAGAGTTGATTTTAATCCAAATGAAACATGATATGATGTTGAAATGATTAGAAAATCTTAACAAAGAACTAGATTCAATCCATTAAGCTATTCTAAGATGATCTATAAAATCATAAAATAGAGTTAATCTAACAAATATGATTAAAAGCTTAAGATCTAGGAGTAATATAGCATTATAACACTACTATGAAATGGTTATGTGAATTAGTGAATTTCTCTAAGAAGTGGGGGTATTTATAGGATTTGAGGAAGGGCTTGGGTTAGGTAGTGGAGTTAGGGTCAAAGTTAAGGTTTGGGGTAGAGTTTGGGGTATAGTTAGGGGTAAGGTTAGATGGACAAGGGTTAAGGTTGCTCACACATGTGTGAGCAACACTAGGGAAGTGTGCATAGGGAGCCAAGTGGAAAGAAGAGTCATGGTCCTCATTTATGAGCTTTTAAGAGCCTTAAAGAGTGTGTAAGAGGCCATTAATGAGTCTTTAAGGCTTATTAATGAGGGGGTTTGACCAAAAGTCAAAGAAGATTGGTTTAGGCTAAGAAATGTAGGAATCACCTCGTAAGTTGGTTTAGGAAAGTTTAGGAAAGTCTAGGAAAGTCTAGAAGATTCTAGGGTTTTGAGGGATTAAATAAATATAAAATTTATTTAAGGAATGTGACATCATTTATTAAATAATGATTCAATAAATGGGGGAAATTTACTCAAATTTGATTTAAGTGGTTTGGGGAGGGATTCTCTAATTAAATGTGTCTAATTAAAATAGGAGGAATTAATGGCATAAAAATAAATAAATAAATAAAATAAATAATTAATTAACGAATGATGATGTGATCAGGGGTTTTACAAAATAAAATATTTTTATTTTGGTAAAGGCTTTTTAGGTGTCTACATTATTCTAAAAAGAGATACCATGATCAATGACGATAACCAGAGGAACACCATAGCGATATATGATATAATTTAGGATGAATTTTGAAATTTTCTTGCCAATTATGTAAGTCATAGGGATGGCCTCAACCTATTTGGTGAAATATTAAGTAGCAGTTATAATATACTTATGGCCATTAGAAGAAAGTGGAGTAATATTATATATGAGGTCAAATTCTCACTGAAAAAAAAGGCTACAAAGAAATGACTAAATGAAGATCTTGTGTTGGTACATGAATCAGGTTCCCATGTATCTGGCATTTATAACACTTTTTGGCAAAATTATGTGTATCTTGTGATGGTCCCAACCGGTGTTGAGAGTGGAGGGGTGAATCAACACCCACTAAAACTTGAAAACAAATATGATAAAAGGTAAATAAAACTATAAGAAGAACATAAATAGCTATCAAATAATCAAGCAATAAACAACACCAAATTTATCACGTGGAAACCCAAATTGGGAGAAAACCATGGTGTGAGTAAACCTCACAAATTTTGCACTCTTCTAAAGTGCACCATGTAAGGAGCCTTCCCTATTAAAGGATTACAAATGCACTGTTAGATGCAACCCAGTTAAGGGATTTAAGAAATAAAGCATGTTAGAACCTGCTTGGTTAGAGGACTTAGAACACCTAAATAGATGTCACTCGATTAAGGGATTTGATACAAAGGACCTGTTAATGTCCACCCAAAATACTAGGATTTTGCTATTGCAATTGTTAGAGAGCAATAAATGGTTTGATCTTTTAATGATGGCTTTGCTAAGCCTGATAAGATCGTTGTTCTATTCAACTAAGAATCATCACCGGTCACTACAAGTATGTTCTCTTTGGCTATTGTGCTTCTCTACACACTCTACTTTATTCTCCTCTCTTCACCTTAGTATCTTCTTCAGTGTACAGGTGCACTCTTTTCTTTGGCATAATGAAGGCAAGTAGTATTCTTCACAAGCTGAAGATTATATAGTCTTTCTTACCTTTCTGCATTCTACATGCATGACCTATCCAAGATCTCCTTCGGATCCATCACCCATTGGAGTATTAGTTCAATTAGGAAACACCTGATGCATGCCATGTTCTTTTTCTGATTTATGAAGGAACATACAAATGTGTGTCAAAATATTTCCTTCACTGGAGTTTTCTACATGTTTTAATGCCACAAACTTTGGCATTAAAACCTTCTCTTGCGCCTTGTACCAATCATCTTGATAAAAAAAAGTCATTTGGATTTTGTGCAACAAATCGTAGTTAAAGAGTCACACAAATGTTTGTCAACTCTGACTTTCCCCGGTTCTTATTGGTCGGTTTTCATTCCTAGATTTTGCATAGGTAAGAACCTTCACCTGTCACCTTTCCTTCCTTTGGACGTACTAGTTGCAGCCTTGGTTAATCAATATCCTCGGGTCCTGTTACTAGTTATCAATTACACCTTCCTTGGTGACCGGTTGCTTTGATGATCAGTTAGAGCATTATTAGTAACATATATAGTCTCTTCTTACTTACTTAGTGTCACCAGTTTCCAAACTAGTCTCTCCTTGCACTTATTGTTGTCAATTGTGCCTGTCCTTGCTTCATAGATTGAACACTGGTATCCTTAGTCATAAATGACGACACCTATTTGCCAATCAATGACAATACCTATTTTTTCCATGTATCAGTTACATTCTTACCAGTTAATGCCAACAATCTCCCTCTTTGGAATTAATGACAAAACCATTACCAGTTAGACCACATTCTGGTCCACACATCCTGACTAGTCATAATCTCCCCCTTTGACAGTAATTCCAAATGATAGTCAAATGAATACCTTTATGAGGCATGCTCCCCCTTTGAGAAGCCATCCTTTTTTCATCAATCCTGTTGAAATTAGGCTAAATCCTCTATTGTCACACAATGGATTGATGAAAACCTCTATCTAGTTACTGAAGATTAGGAAGGGGCATTACCCCTAGTTTACCTTAGAGATACTCAAAGGTACTCTTTGGTAAGGGCTTTGTGAATATGTCAGCAAATTTTTCTTTTGTATGAACATATTCCAATTTCACCTATTTATTCTACACTTGCTCTCTTAGATAATGGTACTTTATAGCAATGTGCTTTGTTTTGGAGTGCATGACAAGATTTTTAGATATTTTTATTGCGCTTGTACTATCATAGTAAATGGAAATCAGTTCAGGTATTTGTTCATGGATTCCTTCCAATATCTGTTTGATCCAGATCACCTGCGTGCAATTGATTACAACAACCACATATTCAGCTTCTACTATGGACTGTGAAATGCATTTCTGCTTCTTACTCATCCATGACACAATCCTTTCTCCAAGAAAGAATGCACCTCCACTTGTGCTCTTTCTGTCATCAATATTGCCAACCCAGTTTGCATCAATGAATAACTTTATCTTGAATCCTCCTTTGTGTGGAAACCATAGGCCATACTCCTCAGTGCCCTTTAGGTATTTAAAAATTCTCTTTATTGCTATAAGATGTGTCTCTTTTGGATTAGTAGAGAATTGAGCTACAATTCCTACTGCATGTGCAATATCAGGTCTGCTATGCACTGCATACTGTAGCTTCCCAATCATTAACCAATACAATGTCTCATTTACATCTTTTTCATCATCTTCCTTTGACAACTTGAGGTTAGTTATCATTGGTGTACCAACCAGTCTGGATTCTTCCAACCAAAAGGTTTTAAGAATTTCTTTGACATACTTGGACTGAGAAATAAAAATACCTTCTTTGAGCTTATGGATTTGCAATCCAATGAAGAACTTTATGGCTCCAATCATGGACATTTCAAACTCTTTCTTCATCTCAACAAATACTGTGCTCATTTTGTCATCTCCTCCAAAGATGATGTCATCAACAAAATTTTTAGCAATCAGGTTCCCTTCTTTTCCAATCTTGAGATACATATTGTTGTTGTCTCTTGTTCTTGTGAATCCTATTGTCAAGAGGTAAGAATGCAACCTTTTATACCAAGCCCTTGGGGCCTTCTTTAGCCCATACAAAGCCTTTTTTAGTTTACAGACCATACCGCTCTTCTCTGTGGATGAGAAGCCTTCTGGTTGTTCTATGTAAACATCCTCCTCTAATATACCATTTAGGAATGCAGACTTTACATCCATATGGTAAAATTTGAACCTTTTATGAGTAGCATAAGCAAGTAGAATTCTCACTCCTTCTAGTCTAGCCACAGGTGCAAAAGTTTCACCATAATCCAGTCTTGTCTCTTGTGCATATCCTTTGCAGACTAATCTTGCTTTGTTCCTTATCACTTTTCCATCTTCATTCAATTTGTTTTTGTAGACCCATTTCATTCCAATGACATTCGTGTCCCGTGGTCTGGCATCAAGGATCCATGTTTCATTCTTCTCAATTTTCTCAATCTCTTCTTCCATTGCCTTGACCCAGTTTTCATCCTCTAGAGCCTCCTTGGTGGTTTTTGGCTCAATGTTCGAAAGTAAACATATAATTTCTCTAGCCTTTCTCTTGGTAAGAATTTTAGCATGTTTGTCGCCAATAATATTATTAGTGGAATGATATGTGACATACCTTGGCAGTACCAGTTGGTGGTCCTGTGGTCAGTGTTCCCAGTCAATCTCTTCTAGTTGAGCATCTTCTCCAGCATGGTCATGACCAATTTCCTATTCATCATCTAGGTTTGGCCTTATGTTTTCAGGTATATCACCCTACTCCAAAGGTCTGATTATTTATTCTTATCCTTCATCAGCAACACTTATTTCATTGAATTCCAAATAATTTTCAGCATTACAATTCTGATGAATGTCATACCCATTATGCATAATGATGCAGAGAGGATTCCAATCATCCGTTCAAATATGCATTCTCATTATTCTTCTTTGTAAACATTGATCAAAGGTTCATAACCTTTTAACATTCCAAAAATAATAAAATAATATAATCACATTGGCTCAATGTTATGTTACCCAATCAATCACTGATTCACCAAGATTTGATAGATGTTGCAAGACTTACAACTTCCTTTGCGGACTGGGGTTATAATTTATCAGCATTCGAGTCTTTTGAAACACGGTTCTGCCATTTTTCTCCAATACCAAATGTCGAGTTCAAAACATAAAGATATTTGACTATGTTTAGGAGTGATCTTCAATATCATCTCACATCCATTCAAACTTCTCTGCAAATGATCTCCGTTCCCTTGCAATCGTGACTGTCACCACAAACCTCTCAGTTTCTACATGGTGTGACCAGGCTTACCAATCAACTTCAAAACCAGTGTGAACTTATGTAATAGTTCTTGTAAACCATTATATACTTCAATTCATTCAAAATTTCACCACTCAGTTTCTTTGTCAGATAGACTGATCACCGTGAACTGCAAACAAAATATGCTAAGAATAAAACATAAAATTGAATTCCTTAACTCTCGGGTTCTATAAAACATTAACAGCTTGATGACCTCCGGTTAACTTGGACCGCAACCAGTCCAACCTGGATGTCACGGTTTCTTTGAAACTGTTCTAAACCAAACACTATCAAACCAAACATTAACAATATTGGATCATTGTTCAACAAAATCTTACAAAGACACCCAATCCATAAATTTAAATAGGCTCTTTAATATCATTTGCCAATCTAAAACCCAATACAATAAACATTAAACTTCTTAAAGTCGATGCTAGATAACATTTGATTTTTTTGACATAAAAGCCGATATAGGAACTAGCTAATAATTAACCATAACAAAGACTTTGAAACTGATTACACCAACATTTATATAAATCTTTCAATCAACTGCAAGTAATGTAGTCTTCGGTCATAGTACAGTTTGCATAACCAATCAAGCAATTGAAAACAAAGAAATTAAATGGGAAAGTGAAGAATCAAAGTTCTTAACAGAATTCAATTCTTCTTTTCAATATTGCATTCTCTGTTACATTGTTCCATACTCCACCGATTCTCCATACTTTCATTCTACTCTACACTCTACTTCTCCATCTTTGAAAACAAAACTCATTCTCTCCTCCTACCTCTCGGGTTCGATTTTTAATTGCATAGCTAATAAAATTTCAACTGAATACCAACTGATAACTAACCAAACTAATCCCATAACTGACTCTCTAACAGACTAATGCCTCTAACATACTAGTAAAGTATCGTGAAGTTGACAACTAAGTTGTCAACTCCATGATTATACAAACTCTTTATTATATTTAGGACACTTATTTCTATCCCACCGATTACATCATTAAAACAACCATTGTAAACTAAGA
Source organism: Chamaecyparis obtusa (assembly GCA_027943335.1). Lineage (NCBI taxonomy): Eukaryota > Viridiplantae > Streptophyta > Pinopsida > Cupressales > Cupressaceae > Chamaecyparis > Chamaecyparis obtusa. Next base: position 760,760 of record BSBK01002038.1, read on the forward strand.
CACAACCCAACTATCACATTATTAAAATAACCTATTCAAAATGCATGTAGAATCTTGGATTGTTGAAATAATTGGGGTTCCGGAATGCGCCTGCATCACATAATCTTACCTCTCAGTTTTGAGTATTCATCAATCTTTACATTCATACTTTTTACTATTTTTTTGTCCTCTTATTTAGACACTAGTAGGCTTTACTCTTGGTAGAATAACCCAGAAATATGACTTCATCACTCTTTGGCTCAAACTTCCCAGAATTCATATCTCTTTTAATGTAACTATTATGAATAGTCCCAAGAGATAACTGAGAGAAGGGGGAGGGGGGGGGGGGGTGAATCAATTATCTACAAGATTCAATTATTTATCTAATTAAGTATATAAAAACATTAAGCATAAACACAATGAAAGAACACGTAACACAACACCAAAAATTTTGTTACGGGGAAACCCAAATAGGTAAAACCCCTGGTGGGAATTGACACCCACTAAGAACTACACTAGTGTATTATGATCCCCATTAGAAGATCTTACAACCCTATTAGGAGTTGATCTTTACAATGAAATAAGTACAATGACCTAGTCAAGGGTTGAACCCTATTAGGAGTCTTTTATAATTAACCCTGTTAGGGGTGAGGACGCACTGTCCGAGAGCACACTGCTCAAAGGGGTGAAGACTGCAACCTTCTGTTTAATAGATACACACTATATCTAGATCTTTGTGAACTGTGCATAGACCTGCTATCTTGATCAGTTCCAATGAATATCATATACTCTCTACTATGTTACATAGACCTTATGTTGATGGCTTAACACTTCACACTCTCTGCTCTGCTCTTCTCTTTCAACTAATAGCCATACTTAGCAATCACAAACGACTGCCTATAAATATCTTTCCTCTAAATGATATAATCAAGTCAGCCTATTAGAACCACCTTGAAATCATATTAGAGAAATAATAAAACTCTCCAATAAACTCTCTGTCGGCTCTACTAAGAATGCAACATGAATTGGGACCTGTCCAACTCAATATGAGTGAACACGTTACTTCATACTGTCGGCTCCACCAAATTAATTGATACTTTCTCTTCATGTTAGATTATGTTATGTGCTCTTAACCAAACATCCTTAACTCTCTTCTTAACATAAATCCAAGTGCGCATACCAAGATGATAGGCGCAAATACCACAATCATATAAACACTGTCGGCTCTTCCAAGCACACTCAGGAAATTGTGACTGTTAACTAGAAACTTCATAACTCAACATGTACTACATATTTGACTCTATGTCCATGAACATAACATCATACATATGTCTACAACATAAATATAAATGTGCAAGGCTCTACTGCAACCGTACTGCAAATCATATATAGAACTGTTCTTGGGACCTGTCAAAAACACACACTGATATACACAACTGCACTACTATCTTTACTTAGAATCAGCCTCTATGTTTATGATATCATGTTGATAACATATCTATGCAACATATGCTCAAGGCTCTCTCCATCAGGCTTCTATGCATGTTGCTTATCATATGTTGTCATCAATGACAAACATACAGTCAACAATCTAGCTTGCTGGCAAATCTCCAACAATCTCCCCCTTTGGAATTGATGGCAACATATGGAATGAAAAACACCACCAATCTGACATCCAATTATTTTATAACATTCTCCATTTCCTCAACAAAATTCCCCCAAGGAAGTATCCTCCAACTACTATAATATTCTTCAGTATTCTCCATTTCCTCAACTGTACTGCTTCCCATGACTTTATTTTTACTCCCCCTTTCTACTTATTTTTTTTATTACTATATATTCCTTATTTTTATGTTTTTCATTACTATAAACTACTCCCCCTTTGACATCAATGGAAAAGGGTGCCAAAAACATTAAGCATCAGTACTACTCCTAAGGTAGAGTAGTCAACCTTTCATCAGTCACTGAGGACTGATGCATTCCTGCTATCTCTAATCAGATTCAGGGAAGGGAATTACTCCCAGATTCTCCCTGAGATACTCAAAAGTATCCTTAGGTAAATGCTTTTTGAACATGTCTACTAGTTGATCTTTTGTACTCACATAGTCCACCATTACTTCTTTCTCTAGTACTTTCTCTCTTAGGAAGTGATATTTTATCTCAATATGTTTTGTCTTTGCATGCATCACGGGGTTCTTTGACATATTGATAGTGCTAGTGTTATCACAATGAATAACAATAAGGTAGTCAATCTGAATACCAAAATCTTTTATCATCTACTTGATCCACACAATTGTAGAACAATTTAATGCTGTTGTTACATACTCTACTTCTATTGTTGACTGACATATACAATTTTGCTTTTTACTTGTCCAAGTAACACGTCTATCTCCAAGGAATACAACTCCTCCAGAGGTACTCTTCCTATCATCCATGCATCCTTCCCAATCTGAATCTATTTATACATGAACCTTTACATTATCTGAGTTAGGATACCATAAACTATAGTCTAAGGTTCCATTCAAGTATCCGAATATTCTTTTTACTGCCATGAGATGACTTTGCTTAGGTTCTACTGCAAATCTTCCAACAATACCAAATTCATTGGAAATGTCTGGTCTGGTTTGAGTAAGATATATAAGTTTACCAATCATAGATTTATACAAGGTTATGTCTACTACTAGTGAATCATCTTCTTTTGAAAGCTTGCATCCTGTTATCATAGGGGTACTTATTGGCTTGCAATCATCCATCTTGAATGTCTTCAAGATCTCTTTCACATACTTAGTTTGATTTATGAATATACCTTTGTCTGTCTACTACACATTTAATCCCAAAAAGTACTTGATAGGACCAATCATGCTCATTTCAAATTCATTCTGCATCTCCTTAGCAAATTCTGCACTAAGATTATCATTACCACCAAATATAATGTCATCAACAAATATAGCAACTAACAATAGTCCATTAGATGTCTCTCTTATGAATAAGTTACAATCTCCTGCTCCTTTCTTGAATCCAATCTTAGTCAAGTAACCATCAAGTCTTTCATACCATGCTCTAGGGGCTTGCTTAAGTCCATAGAGGTATTTCTTCAATCTACATACCATATCAGGTTTGTTTGATAAAGTAAATCCTTCTAGTTGCTCAATGTATACTTCTTCCTTCAACTCTCCATTCAGGAATGCTGACTTAACATCCATTTGGTAGACCTTAAAGTTCTTGATTGTATCATACGCTAGAAATAACTTTATGGCTTCCAATCTACTTATAGGGGAAAATGTATCTGAGTAATCAATTCCTTCTCTTTGTGCATATCCTTTACATACTAGTCTTTCTTTGTTTCTTACCACTGTTCCATCTTCATTCATCTTATTTCTGAATATCCATTTTGATCTTATTACATTCTTATCACTAGGCCTAGGGACCAATTCCCATGTGTCACTCTTAATTATCTGGTCTAGCTCTTCTTTAATTACTTCATGCTAATCTGAATCATTAAATGCATCTTCAACACTTAAGGGTTCAATCTGTGATAGTAAACATACCTCTTCATTTGTTGTGGAACTCTTTGCTTTTGATCTTTTCATGACTTTGCTGCTCTGATCTCCAATGATGTCTTCCTTTGAATGATATCTAGATGTGAATTTAGGAACATTAGGTGTGACTTTCTCATCTGCCTTTTGTGTTTCTTCTTCACTTGTTTCAGGGTCATTAAATAAAACATCTATGCTGTCAAACATTTCTTCAACAACCGCTTCACTACTGGTAGGTCTAGGTTCTTCTTCAATCATAGATGCATAATCATGGTATCTTTCTTGAATCATAAATTTCTCATCAATCTTAACATGAGCACTTTCAATGATCTTCTTGAATCTCAGATTAAAACATCTATAAGCTTTTCTTTTAGTGGAGTAACCAAGAAAAATACCTTCATCACTTCTTGCATCAAACTTGCCAATTGCTTCATCTCTCTTGATGTAACACTTGCTTCCAAAGATTCTAAAATATTTCACTGTAGGTATATTCCCAAACCATATCTCATAAGTTTTTTGTCTATGCCTGGCCTTAATTGAATTCTATTGATAGTATAGACTGCAATATTGACCGCATATCTCCAATAGGTGTGTGCAACCTTTCCTTCAATCATGATGGTGCACGCTGTGTCAAGAATGATCCTATTCCTTATCTCTACAATTCCATTCTTCTGAGGGGTTCTAGGAGCACTTAGTTGTCTCTTTATTCCATGTTCTTCATAGTACTCATAAAATCTATGAGAAGTGAATTCTCCTCCTCTATTTGATCTCAGACATTTAATCTTTAATTCGGACTCATTTTCAACCTTAGCTTTGAATATTTTGAACTTTTCAAATGCTTCTAATTTGTCTTTTAAGAATGCCACCCACATCATTCTATAGTAATCATCAACAAACAAAATGAAATACCTTTCACCATAGTATGATCTTGTTTGAGTTGGTCCATATAGGTCTGTATGTATCAAATCCAATTTGTTCTCTGCCGAATTATGCTTGCTTCTGAATGAATTCCTTACATTCTTTCCCATTACACATTCCCTACATATTGCATCAATTGGTTTTTCAATGCTAGGAAGATCTCTTACTACCTTTACATTACTTATCTCTAATATGTTATCAAAATTGATATGACATAGTCTTTTGTGCCATAACCAAGTGTCATCTACTTTAGCAAAAAAACAACTTGCTTCAGGATTAAGATGGAAAACATTACCTTTAGTCTTTGAACTTGATGCAATCATTTCTCCTTCTTTATTATTAATAATGCATTTGTTATCTTTGAACTCCAACCGGTATCCTTTGTCAAGCAACTGTCCAACACTTAGTAGGTTATGCTACAAACCATCAACATATAGGACATCATCAGTGTTGTTCTTTCCATCCAGGGTGATGGCTCCTCTACCAATGATAGTTTTGGGAGTGTTGTCTCCAAATCTAACAATGCCTCCTTTGTATCTAGCCAAATGTGCAAATCTATATTTGTCTCATGTCATGTGGTGTGAGCAACCAATGTCAATGATCCAATCTGTCTTGATGTCAGCTTGTGAAATCAGTGCTAACTCTTGTGCATTCTTTTCATCTTCAAGAGAAATGAATCCAATTTCATCTTCTATTGATTCTTCATTTGATACTCCATCTCCAACATAGTAACATTCATTTGTATACTTAGGCTTGTAGTTATTTTTGAATTTCTTAACTCTTGTGGGACACTTGGATGCAAAGTGACCAATCTTATTACATGAAAATCATTTGAATGGTAATTGAACTTCATATTTTCCTTTTCTTTTCTTTTCTCTTTTAGCAATCATATCAATGAAATCATCAAGTGTTTTCTCTTCATCATTATCATCAAAATTACTAGAGGTGTTCAAGGATTTCTTACCGTGTACTGAAGCTTTGAATGCTATCTCACTTTTAGGCTCTCTCTTCAATCTTGATATCTCAAAGGCTGAAGGCTTGCTGATTAAAGTCTCTCTTTTAAACTCTATTATGGACTGCATAGTTTCATCTAGGATGCATATCTTGTTGTCATATTCTGGTGTCAAGGTAGTCATCAATTTATCCATTATGTCTTCTTCCAAGATTTCTCCACCATTATTTCTGATTCATGCTACTGCTTCATTAATCCTTTGATTGTAAGCTCTGACATTCTCACTAGGTAGCATCTCTAATGTATTGTATCTTTTCTTCCATGTCTTTCTATGCGCATTCTTGGTTTGAATATCTCCTTCAAACATGTCTTTTAGATACTTCCATATCTTATAGGCTTTGTCCATTTTCTTGATCTTTGAAAACTCACTGTCAGATAGGGCGCTAATAAGGACTTCTTTGGAAATAGTATTTGAAGTAAACATCTCCTTTTGCTTCAAGGTTGCATCTTCTTTTTCAAGATCTGCTAGTGAAGGAATCTCAATTTCTTTGGTAGCTACTTCAAAAATCTCAAAGGCAATGCACTGCAAATATGTCATCATTTTGTTCTTCCAGTCTAGATAGTTCTCTCCATCAAACTTAGGACTTTATTTTCTAAAGAATGCCATCTGATCAACCTCAAGTTGTTAAAATTTCTCTCCAAGGTACTTCGCTCTAATACCAATTATTAGGAATAGTCCCAAGAGATAACTGAGAGGGGGGGTGAATCAATTATCTACAAGATTGAATTATTTATCCAATTAAGTATATGATAACATTAAGCATAAACACAATGAAAGAACACTTAACACAACACCAAAATTTTGGTTACAGGGAAACCCAAATAGGTAAAAACCCCAGTGGAAATTGACACCCACTAAAAACTGCACTAGTGTATTATGATCCCTGTTAGAAGATCTTACAACCCTGTTAGGAGTTGATCTTTATAATGTAATAAGTATAGTGACCTGGTCAAGGGTCAGAACCTATTAGGAGTCTTTTACAATTAACCCTGTTAGGGGTGAGGATGTACTATCTGAGAGCACACTGCTCAAAGGGGTGAAGGTTGCAACCTTTTGTTTAATAGGTACACACTATATCTAGATCTTGGTGAATTGTGCATAGACCTGTTGTCTTGATCAGTTCCAATGAATAGCATATACTCTCTACTATGTTACATAGACCTTCTGCTGATGGCTCAACACTTCACACTCTCTGCTCTGCTCTTCTCTTTCAACTAATAGTCATACTCAACAATCACAAATGTCTGCCTATAAATATCTTTCCTCTAAATGATATAATCAAGTCAGCCTATTAGAACCACCTTGAAATCATATTAGAGAAACAATAAAACTCTCTAATAACATCTCTATCAGCTCTACTAAGCATGCAACATGAACTGGGACCTGTCCAACTCAATATGAGTGAACACATTACTTCATACTATCGGCTCCACCAAATTAACTGATACTTTCTCTTCATGCTAGATTACATTATGCACTCTTAACCAAACATCCTTAAATCTCTTCTTAACATAAATCTAAGTGCACATACCAAGATGATAGGTGCAACTACCACAATCATATAAACACTATTGGCTCTTCCAGGCAGACTCAAGAAACTATGACTGTTAACTAAAAACTTCATAACTCAACATGTACTGCATATCTGACTTTGTGCCAATGAACATAACATCATATATATGTCTACAACATAAATATAAATGCACAAGACTCTACTACAACCATACTACAAATCATATATATAACTATTCCTAGGACTTGTTAGAAACACAAATTGATAGACACAACTGTACTATTGTCTTTACTCAGAATCAACCTCTACATCTATGATATCATGTTGATAACATATTTATGAAACATATGCTCAAGGCTCTCTCCATTAGGCTTCTATGCATGCTTCTTACCATATGTTGTCATCAATGACAAACATACAGTCAACAATCTAGCTTGCTGACAAATCTTCAACAGTAACATTTGCTACCAAATTTTTTGAAGTAGTCTACACTAGGAGTGTGACCGAACCATAACTTGTATGGAGTCTTACCAGTTCCTTTCTTAACTTGAACCTGGTTCAGTGTATACATAGTAGTGCTAATAGCTTCTTTCCAGAAGTGATGGGGGAGATCCTTTTGAATCATTAGGGTTCTAACACAATCAATCAAAGTCGTGTTCCTTCTTTTAGTGACTCCATTTTGTTGTCAGGTTTGTGGTGTAGAAAACTATCTTTTTATACCCTATTCCTCATAGTAGTGAGTGAACTCTTGAGAAGTGTATTCACCTCCTCTATCTGATCTCAGACACTTCAGGCTTTTACCGGTCCCCTTCTCCACTCGAGCCTTGTAGATTTTGAACATGTGAAAGGCCTCTGATTTCTCTCTAAGAAAAAGTGTCCACATCATTCTTGAGAAATCATCTACAAAAAGCATTAATTACATGTCTCTATAGTAGCTCTTTGTTCTCATAGGTCCACACAAATCTATGTGTACAAGATCCAAAAAAAATTAGTAGAAAAATATTTACTACTAAAACTTGTTCATGTCAGTTTTCCCAACTGACAATCCTTACAAATACCTCTATCATGTTTTTTAATCTCAGGAAGTCCTTTGACTGACTTCTTCTTGCTCACTTCGAGAATGTTGTCAAAATTTATGTGGTAGAACCTCTTATGCCACAACCAACTATTGTCCTATCTGGTTACAAGACATATTTTGTTTATTTCTCCTTTTACTAATGCTATGAGGCAAGCTCCCTCCATTGAGTCCAGGTAGAATAGGTTCCCTTTGCTTTGTCTACCAGTAGCAACATGAGCTCTTGATTGGTTCCTGACAACTCAAGAACCTTTCCTGAATTCCAATAGGTATCCCTTGTTGTTTAGTTGAGAAACACTCATTAGACTATACTTGAGTCCCTCTACCTAGTACACATCCTCACATACAACATCATTGCTAAGCACAATAGAACCTTTACCTTTGATAGCACAGGGAACATTATTACCAAAGGTTACCAATCCACCATCATTGAGCTTCAGGCTAATGAACTTGTTCTTATCACCAGTCATGTGGTGAGTGCATCCATTGTCAATGATCCAGACATCATGCTCATGAGTTCTTGAGATAAGTGTCATTTCATTTATCACTTGGCTTTCTTTGACTTTTATTGCAACAAAGATAATTTCTTCATCATCAAAATATTCAAATTCATTGTCTGTGACTCCTTCTTCTGCAAGGTAGCACTCCTTTTTTTCTTTGCTCTTGAATCAATTTCTCTTCTCTTTATTTTCATTATCTAGATATCTTGTAGCAATGTGTCCTATCTTATTGCAAGGAAAGCATTTTAGTGGGGGTTTACCTTTGTACTTCCCTTTTCCTCTAGGAAATATTCTTGCGATGAGTTCTTCAAACTCATCTTTCTCCATCTCTTCAGAGAGAATATTTTCAACAACACTTCCATCCTTATTGGTGGAACTATTACTGGTTTCTCTTCCTTTCTTGGTGGAAGAGGTATTAACAAAAATTTAAAAGCAGCTTCTTGCATGGGTAAGATGTTATCAAAATTTCTCAATTCAAATGCAGTCAACTTACCGATTAGGGAGTCAAGAGTGACTTGAGTCTTGGTCATTGATCTGAGCTCCTGTATGGATGAGATCTTGATAACATATTAAGGCCTCAACATTCTCATTATTTTTCTTATCACATCTTCCTCACTCAGTTTTCCTCCAGTGCTTTTGATGGAGTTCATCACTTCTTTGGTTTTGTTGTTGTAGTGCTCAATATCCTCTCCTTCATTCATCCTCATATCATCATATTTACCTCTGAGACTTTCTACCTTTTCTCATTGAACATGTGGGTCACCACCATATATTGTTTGTAGCTTAGCCCACATCTTGTGAGCAATTATCAAAATTTCAATCTCTGCATAGACATAATCATGTATCATACTCGCTATCATATCCATGGCAACAATATGCTTTGTGCTAATCTTTTGTTCATCAGGTGTCAAGGTACTAGTGGGTTCGGTGTAATCATGAATTACATTATTCCAACATTGATCTCCAATGGTTTTCATGTAAAAATTCATTCTACTACACCATAGAGTAAAGTTTTCCTTAGAAAACTTTGGTCCTTCCTTCCTCATCATTTGATCTTTTTCCTGTTGTGGTTAAGTAGCTTAGAAAAGGAAAACTAGGCTCTGATACCAATTGATGGTCCCAACCAGTGCTGAGAGGGGAGGGGTGAATCAGAACCCACTAGAACTTGAAAATAAATATGATAAAAGGTAACTAAAACTATAAGCAGAATAAAAGTAGCTATCAAACAATCAAGCAATAAACAACACTAGATTTATCACGTGGAAACCCAAATTGGAAGAAAACCACAGTGTGAGTAAACCTCACAAATTTTGCACTCTTCTGAAGTGCACCCTGTAAGGAGCCTTCCTTATTAAAGGATTACAAATGCACTGTTAGATGCAACCCAATAAAGGGATTTAAGAAATAAGGCATGTTAGAACCTGCCTAGTTAGAGGACTTAGAACACCGAAATAGATGTCACCCACTTAAGGGATTTAATACAAGGGACTTGTTAATGTCCACCCAAAATACTAGGATTTCTCTATTGCAATTTTTATAGAGCAATAGAGGGTTTGATCTTTTAATGATGGATTTTCTGAGCTTGATAAGATCGTTGTTCTATTCAACTAAGAATCATCACCGGTCACTATAGGTATGTTCTCCTTAGCTGTTGTGCTTCTCTGCACCTCTACTTTCTTCTCCTCTCTTCACCTTAGTAGCTTCTTCAACATACAGGTTCATTCTTTTCTTTGGTAGAATGAAGGCAAGTAGTATTCTTCATAGGCTCAAGAATATATGCATGACCTGTCCAAGATCTCCTTCGGATCCATCACCTAGTTAAATATTAGTTCACTTAGGAAACATTTGTTGCATGCCATGTGCTTTTTCTAATTTATGAAGGAACAGACATATGCGTGTCAAAAGCTTTCCTTCACTAGAGTTTTCTACATGTTTTAATGCCACAAACTTCAACATTAAAACCTTCACTTGCGCCTTGCACCGATCATCTTGATAACACAAAGTTATCTAGATTTTATGCAACAAATCCTGGTTAAAGAGTCACATAACTATTTGTCAACTCTGACTTTCCCCGGTTCTTACTGATCGGTTTTCATCCCTAGATTTTGCACAGGTAGGAACCTTTACCTATCACCTTTCCTTCCTCTAGATGTACTAGTTGCAACCTTGGTTAACTAGTATCGTCAATTCCTGATACCAATTATCGGTTACACCTTCCTTGGTGACCAATTTCTATGATGATCAATTAGAGCATTATTAGTAACAAATAGAGTCTCTTCTTACTTACTTAGTGTCACCGGTTTCCAAACTAGTCTCTCCTCGCACTTATTGTTGTTAGTTGTGCATGTCCTTGATTTACAGATTGAACACTGGTATCCTTAGTCATAAATGACAATACCTATTTTCCAATCAATGACAATACTTGTTTTTGCCATGTACCAGTTACATTCTTACCGATTAATGCCAACATCTTATTCCATAGTTTGTCAGTAATATCCATCTCTTACTAGCTTCTTTTCTAGACTTAAACCATTGTAATGGCCTCCATATATACCATCATGTACTTTGTGTAAAGAATTTTGTGCCACTTGCGAATTGAGACATATAAGGAGCATTTGGTCGAAGGATCTTTTATAAAGGGTATCATCAATGATGACGTATCTAGAGACTTCTCAAACTAGGGCTCAATGTTTGTTTTTGGATTGGTTTGGGGGTATAATTTGAGCATGTAGGTAATTATAGATATCTTGGTACCAAGGGAAACTGGGACTAACAATTTCGTACACGAGCTCAGATTGTGGAATATCAAATGCAGGAATCAGTGGCTACTCCACTGGGGACTCACATTGTTCATCATTCTGTGGCATATTCGATCATGGAAGCAATGGTATCCATAGCATCTGCTTGTTTGTTTTGAACTCTAGGAACTTGGTGAAACTCTATCATGATAGATTTGGATTTCAAAAAAACTTCCGATTGCTTATAGGGTACCAATTTGTCATCTTTAGTGTCATAGTCATCATTAACTTGCTAGATGACTAATTATGAATCTCCATATACTTTTCAGTGTTGAATCTTCCATTGTATTGCTAATTTTAGTCCCTTGACTAAATCCTCATATTCAACAATGTTATTGGTATAGTCAAATGCTATTTTGTATGATTTGGGTATCACATCTCCTTGCGGGGTGACAAATATAATACCCACCCCTAATCCATTCTTAGTGTGTGAGCCATCAAAGAATAGTTGTCATTCATTAGATATTTCCATGGAAAAGATATATTCATCAGGAAAATCTGATAACAGAGAGTGATCATCTTGTATTGGTGCTTCTTCCAACTAATCAACTAATACCTAGCATTTTATTACTTTACGATCCACATATTCAATGTCAAACTCACTTAGCACAGTTACCCATTTGGCCAATTGCCTTGTAAGTGCTACTTTTCTCAGAAGATATTTTAGTGGATCAATGCATGACACAAGCATTATTTTCTAATGGATCATACAATGTCTCAACTTTTGAGTTGCAAAGACTACAACGAGACATGTGTGTTCAATGAGTGTATAATTCAATTCATATCCCTCAAGAGTTCTGCTAATGTAATATATGATTCTTTCTTTCCTTGTTCATCATGTTGTTCCAAAAGGGCTCCTACTGATATTTTAGTAGCTGATATGTAAAGAATGAATGGATTTTATGGAATGGGAGGCATCAAAATCAATGGATTGAGTAGATAATCTTATAATTATTGGAAAGACTGCTCACAATTTTTGTTCCATTTTAAAGTCACATCCTTATGTAGTAAATATTGGAAATAATGACACTTGTCAACCAATTGTGCAATGAATATGCAGATAGACTGTAGTTTCCACTAAAGGTCTTTCTTAGTTGTTTCAAAGTAGTTGGAGGAGGCATGTCTAATATTTCTTTCACTTTCTCAGGATCCACTTCAATGCCTTTGTGAGAAACAATATAAGCTAGGAGCTTTCCTTGAACAACTCCAAAAACACATTTCTTTGGATTGAGCCAGAGCTTGTAATTTTCTATTCTTTAAAATATTTTGTCAAGAATGTTCAAATGTTCTTTCCTCATGGGTGATTTACATAATAGATCATCTATATAATCTTCCATCAGTACATGCATGAAATCATGGAAGATAATGGTCATTTCCCTCTAATAGTTAGTTCTGTCATTCTTGAGGCCGAAGAGCATTACATTATACCAATATGTTCTCCAAGCACATCTAAAAGTTTTTTTGGGTTGATATTTAGGAGAAATTTTGATTTGGTTGTAACTTGAGAATCCATCCATCAGTGATAACATCTCATACTCAACGATCCTGTCTACTATAATATCAATGTTTGGCAAGGGGAAATCATTCCCGGGGCATGCTTTGTTTAGGTCATGAAAATATCTACATATATTGATGCCCCCATTGTGCTTGTTTATAGGGACAAAATAGGATATCCAATCTGCATAATCATTTGGTCTCATAAAACCAACATCCACTAATTTATTTAGTTCTTCTTTCACCAAAAGAGCTATCTAAGGATGCATTTTTCTCAATATTTGCTTCTCTGGTTTTACACCTATTTTTAGTGGCAAATGAAGAAGGACTAATTCAAGATCCAAGCTTCTCATGTCTTCATAGGACCAAGAAAAGTTGATTTTTCTTTCTAGAAACAATCTCACAAATTCATCTTTTTCTTCTTTTGATAATGAGGCTGCAAAATGTATGATTTTTTGATTATCAAGTGCTCCTAGATTTATCTCCTTTGTCATTTCAATCAATAGTATTGATTTTTATTTTTGTGGGGGTATGTCCAATCTTCTATCCTTGAGAACCTCAAAGAGGTTTTCACTCTTATATACATCCTTTATTTTTACCTTTTTCACGATCAAATGGCTCCTTTCAGTTTTCACCAAAAGATCTATTTTTTATATTTTTTGTTTTAATTTCAATTTTATGACTGGAAGATGGAGTTGACTCCCAAAAATGTGTTATGGCATCAAGATCAATTTTAAATCCTACTTTGTGATCACCCAGTGGCATGCGTTCATGGAGTTCAAATAATTCTTCTATTGCTTCATCATTTTTTAAGCAATCTAAGCTCAGTGGTCCTTGTCAGTCCCAATCTATGAGTTCGGGGTACACTAAGATTATGCCATCATTGACATTGCATATGTTTTGGGTGCCAGGTATAAGGGAAAGGATGTAAATATAAGTCATGTTAGAGTCATTGGCACTTTCCTTAGAAGCAATACTTGGATCCCAAAAAGTTTTGATCTAGGTTTGAGGATAGGTTTTGACAGGAGGGGTATCATCCACGTGTTTGTCTTTGATAGGTAAGTCATTATGGTTGGTAAAGACATGGTCAAGTTCATAAGAGCTAGAGGAATAGGAATTCCATTCCCACATGTTGGAATCAGTAGTTTAAGGATGACAATCCTCAAATGTCTTATCATCATTCAAGGCATTCACATTTTCACATGAGAGAAACTTAATACTCGAAGAGTCAATTTACAATGGTTTAAGTCCAAGTCCTCTATTAGGTGGTAGCCCTTGTGAAATAATAAGCTCTAGATTAATCCTTGTTTTTGTGTGCCAAGACCACTATAACCACCATAGCCTTTTTTTAGCATGATTTTTAATCCTGGTCCATATTTCTCCAAAGGCAATTATATAGGTTCATGTTCTTGTTCATCTTTATATATCCACATAGAAAAATATCCATAAACATTTTCTTCATGCAACCCTCACCATATTTTAAATGTGATAGAGGGGTTGAATTGTATAGTGGTCTTTGATTATTGTTTTTGCAGTAGTTGTGGTTTTCCATAAGATTTTGGGGAAAGTGGTAATTTACCAAGGTGAAAAGCTTGAGCCATGCAATGCTCTCTACAACCTTGGATTTTCAATTTACCCTTGGTCATTTTGGTAAGTACAGATACATCAACATATTTAGAGGAACTGGTTGATGTTGCTTCACTATTGGCTAGTACTTGTTATGCAGGAGTATCTTTCAGATTGACACAAAACTAAAAAGGATTAGTGTCTCTTATAACAGTGATCTCCACTCCATTGTAGGAACAGTTCAAACATTGATGGTATATTGATGGGATTTATTTCATTACAAGGACCCAAGGACATCCCAAAATCATATTGAAAGGTGGATCAAGATCTAAGACTTGCAATAATGTATTTTCAATTGTTGCTCCAACTCTAAGAGGTAATATGATGACTCCTTTGGAAGGACGTTCAATGTCATCATAATATTTTATTGTGATATTTTGTAATGGATCAATGCCATCTTTAGTGTATCTAAGAGATATAATAACTCTCAAAGAGTAGATATCAAGTCCCACTCTACCATCTATCAAGACTCGCCTGAATTTACAACTATGGACAAAGACTTCAAGGTGTAAAGGGTCATTGCACTTAGGTTTGTCTTGAGGGACATCATTATGGGAAAAGGTAACATGCTGGGATATAGAAAAGTGCCCTATCATTGCCTGAAACTAATCAACATTAATGTCGCTGGGTGTGGTAGACTCTTTCAAGGCTTTGTCAAGAACTTCTCTGTGCTGGGGGGACATACAAAATAGCTCAAGCATGGAAACTTGTGTTGGCATTTTACCTAGTTGGTCAACACAGTTATACTCAGTATGGACTTTTGTTTTAGGAGGATCTCCTTGCACAATAATCTTGGTGTGATAGGTAGTGACTATACATTGAGGATTCTTGTCCTTTATGGTTATAGTGGACATGTGTGCATCAAACTCTCAAAAATAATTTATATTATAATCATGGGAAGTGCGAGTATAATTCATATTGGGTTTGGAATCTGAATTTGAACTAGAGGCATTTAAATGTGATTTAAAAATAGTGTGGTCAGTATTGGAGGAACCTGCAAGAGGTTCTACTTAGATCATCCCTTGATAAATTAGGTCTTGTACCAAATGATTCAACTAATAGCATGTTGCAGTCTTGTGACCTTTTTTTTGATGATAGTCATAGTATTTATTGTCATCCCACCATGGGGGTTTTACTATAGGTTCTTTTTTGATATCCAATAATTGAATGAAGTTAGATTGGAGCAATTGTTACAAAATAGATTCAATAGGTTCTCCCAATAGGATGAATTATTTGGGAGGTACATATTTACCTCTTGGAGGTCAACGTTGTTGAGTTTGTTGCATGACATTTGTTGTTTGAACTTGAGGTGGTTGTTGAATTACCGTTTGTGTATTTGAAGCAGTTAGTCCTTTAAGACTGAATTTCACTTGCATTGTATTAATCATTTGTGCATCAATAACACTGTCATTTGTAACATTGTTATTTTGAGACCATAATTTCACTTTTTTATTGGAAGTGCTTGTGTTATCATTCTCTTTATTGATTTTGAGTATACCTCTCCGAATAAGAGCATCTTCAATACATATCCCCTTTTTCAGGTAAGCTATTCGCTTATACTTGGACTTTTTATTTTGAGCTCATACATCATTTTTGGTATAATGTTTTCAATAAATAGACGCTCTTATTATTCCTCCAGAATAGCTAATGGACATTGGATGACAAGATTTCTCCAAAGTAATAAGAATGTCATGAATGGTTCTCCTTTCAAATTTCCACATCTCATAACACCAAGAAATATAAAGCCTCCATACCAATTTAAATTTTCTCAGAAGCAGAAGTCCAATTCCAAATCACTCCTCGTTGATTCTAAAGTGCCCACATTCGCAAGGTCTTCCAATTATAAATTGTCAAGGGAGATAAAAAAACCAAGGATCTCCTGCAAAAAAAAGAAGCAACTTAACAACCTTAATTCCTATTATTTAGGTTAATTATCAAAACTATTTATTTAGCTCATAAAATTTGAAAGATGAATCTCCAAATATATACATCCATGGTCATATATCCTACCAAAGCACTCCCAAATCATATTTTTTGGATTATTCTAAAACTCTCATCATCAAAATATAGGAATGCACCATGGTCTTTAGACCTTTCTTTACCTTTGTAATCCTTAATTCGATTAGATTAAAAATCTCCTCAACTCATTAAAATGAAATATAATTAATTTTCAACTAGCTATCCTAACCTAATCTACAAGCAATCAGTCAACTATCATTATCTTATTACAAGAACTTCTGTACTAAAACCCTAAAAATAAAACCCAAGCAACCTGATACATTCTCGAAAAGGCCATACTAAACCAAAACCCTAAAAGAGCTTGCTATTTTACATTAATTACTTGTAGTTCAATTATAACCCACTATTCAAGTCCACCATTATTATATTGCCCATAAATTTGAACACAAAAATAGCGTTAAGATAAAATTGCAGACATAAACCCTAATGCATTTGCAAAGACAATACACAAAAAAAAGGTTGTGGGTACAAAACCAATTAATGATGAAAATCCTAGAGAGCTTGTTCTTAAGTGTAGTTCGTTACCCAAAATGTCAAGTTTTAGTACCCAATCCGATCCACTAACAATGGAAGTTTTGATGTCTATTTCCTATTCCACATGGGAAGTTTTGATTGTTTCCCAGTTAAAAGTAGTGGTACATACTTCATCCACGTGCCCCTGTTCAAAAATATCCTTCCAGGTTCACGGTTAATGATTTCTTCTTTTTAGGTGCCTGTTGAACTGTAACGAGTGAAAAAAGGTCATTAGTAGCAAGTTTTTCAGAGGTTACGAGGTCCGTGAGAGTCGAAAAGGCTTTGGGGATAGATTTTTGAAGAGATAATGTGAAAAGAATAATAAAGGACCAAAAGAATCACAGTAACCATTCAAGGTAATTAAATGATTTTTGATGTTCGGATGTGAGTCTCACCCACTTCCCCAGGACAAAATGGAAGCAAGCTTTAACCTAAATTGTATTTAATAAATATTAATTTTAAAGAAAAAGGTAAAAGTAGTTTTTAAAAGGTAGCTCTCAAGTAAGATATAATTTAAAATATGAGAAGAACCATAGAAAGTAACATAATTATTGTAATGAATCCTTGAATCCGATTCTCATTTTAAATTTAGGATGGTTTTAAGAAAATGAATAATGGAATTTGAGTTTAGTTGAAAAAATATTGATACTAACATATTTCAATGGAAATTATTTTCTAGATATACACTATATTTTATATAAAATATTGAAACCCTAAGGAAAAAAATGAAGTAATAGACTTCCTAAACACAAAACTTGA
Source organism: Chamaecyparis obtusa (assembly GCA_027943335.1). Taxonomy (NCBI): domain Eukaryota; kingdom Viridiplantae; phylum Streptophyta; class Pinopsida; order Cupressales; family Cupressaceae; genus Chamaecyparis; species Chamaecyparis obtusa. Next base: position 778,503 of record BSBK01002038.1, read on the forward strand.
AAAATATATAATGTTTAAAGTTTGCAAGCTTAAAGGCAATAAAAAGATTATGAAACCTGTTTTATTAACTCTTGAGACATTGTATATTGGTGGTTATTCTTAATATTATCTTTTTCTTATTTTTGTTATTCTCATTTTTATGTTGTGTTTCAATGATATGTGTTGTTATATTTGTTTATTATTCATGTTGCTATATTTCTTTATAATATTTGAACAATGTTTTTATGACTACAATTTTCTTTATAATCTTCAATTCTTATTCAATATTGTACAATATGAAAAGGGGATCACATAAAAGGCCTAATTTTACCAATTCATATATCACATTCCAATGCAAAATGACCTCAAGACAAATATGATTAACACCACTTGGTAAGAAAGATGTCAATACAATATTCGTGCTTGAAGGGTTTTTATTCCTTTTGTTGCTTAAAATTGAGAAAGAGAGGAATGGAAGAGACTAAATAAGAGTAGATCTAATGTAATCCAAATAAAAAGCACATGTTAAAGGGAATGGAGAGTAATTTGAATGCACTAGGAAATTAAATAGGAGAAGTGAGTTTTTAGAGTCGAATTCTCGACTGTTGGAATTCTAGAAAGACCTGTAACTACAAAATTGAGATCCTAAGATCTGCATCTTTTTGCACCTGAAATTTTGATGCAGACAAAATTCCTTTAACAATTAACATAAACATTAGAGAGAAAAAAACAATATTTTCTAAATTAAAATCCTTCTTTACTATTCTTCCAACTACTCTTTTTCTACAATGAGAGAAAACACTCATTTAAGTACGAATCTAAAATTACCTTTTTTGGCAATTTATTCATAAAAACTATTTTTTGCTATTTTTGGTAATTTATAAAACAACTCCTAAAAAGCTGAATTTTTTCGTGAAGCTTCCTAAAACTAAGATAAGATGAAATGCCAACTAACCTTCAAAATTGGAAATAATATTTCAAAGTTATTTAGAAAAACAACTTTTTTAAAAACTTAAAAAAACACTAAAATCTTAAAAAGCCACTAAAAGCTCCTGCATCATTCTCCTCTGGTTGAAAGAATGCAACTCTTGCAAGTTATTTTTGAATGCACACTTCTTGTCTAGATCTAATCCTTCCCATTATACCATATATTTATTGTATTAACCCTGAGAAGAGAAAATTGAACCCCTCTTGAATGCAAGTCTACTCGTTTTTCCTGGACTTCCAATTCTTTGGCAATGTGTTTATCTTTGCAACTATCCTTGGGTCCTTCTTCTTCTTCCTTTTCTTAATCCATCTATTATTTAATGCTAGCTCAACTTTTAGATTCCAAAATTCTATTTCTTGTGCATATACTTCAATAACATCATTATTTATGTCTTCATCATATAATATAACATCATATTATCCATTACCATAATTTTCATAATACTTTTGCAAATCTGCATATGCCTCATCAACAAACAAATCAACAACATCTTCACTAGCAAGCTCATTATCAATAGGCCTTTCCACTTGCTCAATTTGAACATGAGATTCAAATAATTGAAAATGATAGGGAGACTCATTTGCAACTAAATTTACCTTGTCTTCTTCAATGCTTGATGTCAAAATATTCATAGGTATACTCACCATTTCATTTTCTACCTCTCCCTCTATTATTTTTGTCCTTTCTTTCATTTTCCTCTTTTGAATAATCTTTCTAATGGGCCATGTGATCATTTTCTCAACTGGTAGGTGTCATTTTTGTATCTCTAGGGAAAATCTTGTTGCCAATTCTTTTTAGGCTTGATCCAACCATTGTACCTCCTACTTAAAATGTTTTAATATTTCCTTGTTACCTTCCTTTTTCTTCACACTTGTGTCTCCTCTTCTCTTGTTTTTTTTGTTTCTTCTTTAGTGATCCATCACTCTGCAAGCACCTCTTCAACAAATCCATCTCTTCAAGCAAGTCCCTTTAACCTTGTTTCCACTTTGTCTTTGCCTCACCTAGGTATTTTCTCTTCTCTACCTAGTCTTTTGGCATCCAACTTCTCTTTTCAACATGCACAAACACCAAACTCTCTTGTCCAGGTCTTCTGAGCTCTAATACCAGATGATGCAGCCAAAATTCCTTTAACAATTAACATAAACATTAGAGAGAAAAAAACAATATTTTCAGAATTAAAATCCTTCTTTATTATTCTTCCAACTACTCTTTTTCTACAATGAGAGAAAATACTCATTTAAGTACAAATCCAAAATTACCTTTTTTGGTAGTTTATTCATAAAAATTATTTTATGCCATTTTTGGTAATTTTTAAAACAACTCCTAAAAAGATGAATTTTTCTGTGAAGCTTTCTAAAACTAAGATAAGATGAACTGCCAACTAACCTTCGAAATTGGAAATAAGATTTCAAAGTTATTAAAAAAAAATAACTTTTCTAAAAACTTTTAAAAATACTAAAATCTTAAAAAGCCACTAAAAGCTCATGTATCAAATTTTACTGAATGTTGGGAGGTAAGGATGCCAATGACATTTTGTGCCCTAGGTTTTGGTCTGAAATTCATATGGGTGCTTTGTTTGGTCCTGATTTTCTGGATCTTGTCCAACAACTCCATAACTTGTTCCTACACACAAAAAAAGGGGAAGAAGGTTAGCTAAAGGGATTTACATTAGTCAAACTTCTATTTCAGAATCAATTTTGAAAATGAAAGGAAATTGCAAAAGAAAAGATGAAATAGAAATAGATTTGAATTATAAATCACCTTATACCTTGATGATGCAATGCTTCTTTGGATGTAATCACAAGTGTTCCTACAATAGCTTGATCCAAAAGGAAAACATGAAAGAAATAGTTTGAATGATGGACATTGTAGTGTTCCACAATGCTTAATGAAGAAGAAGAGGATTTATTTGAAGAATTGAAGACTTGGATGCTCAATCATAGAAGATATTTTAAATTCCAGTTCCTTGCTTTATCATGAATGCTTGAAAACTTGATAGTGAATTGTTTCACTTGATAATAGATACTAAAATGAGGAGAGATAGGGGCTTTATATACTAAATCCAAAATTTTTGAGGTTAAAACTTAGGCAAGCTAACCACATAATCAAATCTCTCGTACATACCCGACACAGGGCCCTGGGCCAAATATGGGCCTGAATCCTTAGGGACAAAATTTCATTGGCATTCTATACCCACCAATCAGGGCTCAACTTTGGACTATGGGTCCTGGAAAGTCAGCATGTGCAATATTTTTAAGTATATCTCATTTCAAGGTCGGGAGAGAATATAAAGGCCATAAATGGTAAGATAGGGCCTAGGAGATTAAATGAATTATTTGATTGGAGGAAAAATAGAGGATCACACTTAAAAATAAGGTCTAACATCTAGTTTTGAATAAATTGAATCAATATAGGACTTATAATATTAATTTGAAGGTCCAATAAGCGTTAGGAGATCACAAAATCAATGTGGGAACCTGTACATACTAAAATGGGGCTAAAATTAGCACCTAATTAAGGGTGATTACTTTTTAAAATGGTACATCTAGCCCCCAATTTAGAGGGAGGACAAGTCCACCTCATTCTCATGGTAAAGTAGAAGAAAGAGAGAGAAAGACAAAAATCATGGGCAAATTGCAAGGAGATAATATATAGTTAAGTTGGAGGATACAAGCCCCCAAACCAAGGATCCTAACTTGTACATCCATATGCAAGAACACATAAAATAAAAACAAAATCATAAAGCTTAATAATATTCTAAGTCAATTAATTGAAGAGATCTCGTGAAATAAAAATGTCTCAACTACTAGCATCATGCTTAGAAAGCTATTGAAAAAGTATAAGTGGTCACCTAAAAAGAGAAAGAGCACATATTAATGATAAGATAAGTTTGCATGAGTTGATCAACTAGAAAAGTGTTGTATGTTATGGAATCATGGAGAAAAAAGAAAAGATACTCATGGATGATACATGCTAGCCAATTGTCTTATGCTAGGTGATCCATGAAAGAGAAAGAGAGAGAGAGAGAGTAGGGGAAATAGTCTAGCAAATTGTGTTATGCTAGTTCTACCCATCAAAGAGAGTGTAAAGAGGGAGTTGATGATCTAGTGCATGCTAGTCAACTCATGAAAATATCTGTAGATGAGAGGTTGAATGGTCTAGAAAATTGTATTAGGCTAGTCAACCCATGAAAAGGATAAGTAAAATGGAAATTGTGTTATATTAGTCAACCAATGCTGAAAATGTATACAAAGTAGAGGTCAAATGGGCTAGCAAGTTGTGTTATGCTAGTTCAACCAATCCTAAGGATATTCAAGGAAAGCATTGCATCAAATGAAATATGCCAAAAATATATAAAGGAGAGTGATCTGGCCCTAGAAAATTGTATTGTTCTATTGTACTCAACCTAAAATGTTAAAGTAAATAAAATATTTTCAATAAGGAGGCCATATATCCCACCCTTTAAGATGAAAAAAGAGGACTACTTTGACATCTTAAGGAAATGAGAAACAAGGATAAAGCACCTTTTTACACAAAGGAGGTATCCCACAAGCAACACCCAATCCAGGCCAAAGAGGTCACAACTCCTATGTGTACACACTAAATCATGCACTTCTCTAAGTCATTACTTCTAAGGGAATCCATGGATGGGAAACCTTGAAAAAGTGACCTAGAGCTCCCTAGGCATGGAGTCACAAGGATGTTGATGGTGATCTCAGCTAGAGCTATTGAAGCATGCAACCTTGCTAGTAAACCACACAATGGGAGATTCAAAAAGACAAGGGCAAGAATGCCAATATCTTCAAGAATCAATAATGTAAATGCAATGCAACTATGCTAAGAATGAAGATGCAAGCTAAGCTATGGAAATGAAAGTATTACAAGCCTTGCTAATTAATCTAGGTGAGCTAATCTAGAGCATAAAAGAAACTAAGCTAGAAAGCATAAACATGAAGCTATAATGCAAGAATGAAACTAGAATGCAAGAATGATCTCCAAAGCTCCAAAAGTCTTCAACAAATCCTATAGCATAAGATTAGTATTCAAAGTGGGGATCCTAAAATGAGAAAAGAGCTCCCCTTTTAAAGGAATTGAAAAGGAATGGACCATGGAGATTAAGAGGCAAAAGATTTAATCAAGGGTGGAGCTTGAAAGAGGAGCAATCCATGTGCACAAATATCCTCCAATGAGAAAATAAGAGTTGAATTTTGTGTCCATATGAGACAAAAAGGCCTTTTCTTCTTTTTATAAAATAAGAATAATGCTTTATTTGTGCAACTTAGGATAAGAGGAAAAGTGGGGGCTTTTTATTTAATAAAAGGGGAGAAAATTCCTTTTAAATAAATAAAGACTTTATGATAAAATGGTTAGCCCATGGAAAATAATCAAATAAATGATAAAATAGGATTTGATCAAGGAAATTGATATAATTAAAAAATGTTGATTTTTGAAAATATTGATTCAGGGGTTTGATAAATTGCTGAATGGGGGCCCAAAGTCTAGGCCACCATTTTAGGGTGCATACATTTTCCCCTCTTTGAATAATGTGAGATCGATTTGGGACCACATGTGGTCAAAGAATGGAATTGAAATGTGAGATCGATTTGGGATCACAAAACAACCCAGACGTGCGTTCGATGGATGGGAACACATCAGGACAAAGATAAACATAAGCTAACAAAGATAAGGTGAAAGACAAGACCAACATACCTGTGAATAGGAAATTATCAAGTCTCAAATAAGAGATAAGAATCTCAAGGTTCAATTGATAAGATGAATCAAGGATTGAAGCTGATAGGTACTGCCCCCTTAGAATCGAAATCGAATCAAGTAGAGGAGAAATAGTAAATTGATAAATCTAATCAAATCACTAGAAATCACAATCGAAGGTGAAAGATGATAGGGTAACCATCAAGCAGTGAAGACATGCCCCAGTTTGACTAGGTTTGATTGAGAAAGATATAGGATAAAAATGAAGTCAAACCTTAGAGAGATGAATCAAATGAAAATGAATGAAAGACTAGAAGGTTGAAAGAGATGGGGATGAAGAAATGAAGATGCCCCAACAAAGATCAAAGGATCAGGCCTCAAATGGTCAGCCAACTGCGCAGAAGAAAGGGAAATTTTTGAAATGTGATTTTGACTATCAAGATGAACTTGGATTTTGATTTTGAACCTGAAAATGGATCTAGGGCGTCAAAATTAGCTAGGGGTGCAATTTTTGCACAATTCTGAGATGTTTCAAAAATTGGTCAAAAAGTCAAAATGCTATAAAAGGGGGTAAAAAGGTCATTTTCAAATTCATTTGTCTTATTGTAATTTGAGAACTTTTAGAGCTCAGAGAGAGAAAATGGCCCAGCAAGTAGTGATTCCAGTACACAAACATTGATTCGAGTGCGCTTGGTTGCACAACTGGCCTCCTCAATATGGTGCCCCGGTAAGTTTTCAGAAAAACTTGCCCTTTTGAGTCATTAATGAGCATTTATTGCATTTTAAACATGTTTTTAAATATTTTTAAATATTTCAAATTTCACTCATGTGAAAGTTTGTACGATACTGAAAAAGTATCACACACTTTTGATATTATTTATCGTGCGATAGTTCGCAAGTCCACATAGTATCGCACAGGTGTCAAATCCAATATCACACGATACCAGACAAAACATCATGCGATCCTATGCGAACTATTGTACTCAAAAATATTATCGCACTGCTATTGAGGAAAGTATTGCACGATACTTTATCAAAAAATAGTATCGCACTAGTTTAAGAAATATGACATGTTTAAAATGTTGAGCAATATGACATGGGTCTAGACAATGTTTGCATTTAAGATTATTTATACTAATTTTAGACATCCATCATGATATGTTCTGACATCTGGTTTGGGGTTATGGCTTGCAGGAGAACTTCCCAGTGCTCCTCATTAGAGCGCCAAGAGTGACCGGGCTACGATGCATCAGAGATCTTGATACACCTAGATGAGATGATTTGATTGCTATGGGATTCGATTTCTTATTAGATCTGCCCCATATTTGGGCAGATCATGGGCTACTAACAGCACTAGCTGAGAGGTGGCATAATGAGCACAACACCTTTCACCTACCTACTGGAGAGGCGACCATCACCCTAGAGGATGTCTATCAGATCCTCCGAGTATCCAGCCATGGCGATCCAGTGAGTATAATCATGTTTATAGATGTTCATAGATGTAGAGTTTCCATATGATAGAAAATGACATGATTGTTTGTTGGCACAGGTATACTACGATTAGGATCTAATCGAGGGATGATAGGCCATCCAGGACATGTTCCAGGATGTTACCTTCATTGATAGACACCTCAACTGGGATCGGTTGATGGAGGAGTTTAGTAGAGATTTTTCGGTTCCGTGCATAGTGTTCTCTATAGTTGCACATGCACTGATCACAGATAGGAGCCAGAGAGGGTTCCCATTGGGCTGGGGCAGATTGGTTGTAGACTTGATAGCACACCCACAATGGATGGCATGGGGCCTAGCCATCCTAGCAGACATGTACCATGAGCTCCACGAGATCGTCTATAGGGAGAGTAGGACATGGGCCTGCGGTGCGGTCCTAGCACAGATATGGGCATGGGAGCACATCACCGTTGTGCACCCACATGTGTAGCCTAGGGAGTGGAGACACTCCTATATCTATAGGTACACATGATTCATTTCACAACCCCATAGCAGAGATGTGACATATTACTAGAGACTACTGGATGAGCTCACATCATTTCAGTGGAGACCATACAGGGCCTGTGAGCTATGGAGTGATCGAGAGTGGGAGTTGGGATAAATGTTATGTAGTCAACCACTAGTAGGTTGACACTCTAAGATAATAGAGCACTTCATGATCACTTAGGTTTGGAGACAGTTTGGGTGGCAGTAAAGGGTGCCCACAGAGACCACTACATATGCCCGAGTCAAGGATGAGGAGGGACAGGGATGGTTGCTGACGCTGGACTACCAGTAGGTAGTACATGACATTGCAGGTATACATAGGGAGCCATGGGACTATCTCCTAGATATGGCAGATGCAAGTGTAGATGCAGCCTACAAGGCAGAGTGGCGGAGGCATCCATTTCCATGATTCATAGTTCTTGATGCACAACTGGCGGCACAAGGTGGTGATGGGGATGAAAAAGATGGGGGAGATGGGGGGGATGGAGGGAGGGTGAGAGAGAGAGGATAGGGGTCTCGAGCCAGTGGCTAGAAATGGTCATGAAGATAGGTTTCTGATGATGAGGGAGATGATGCGGTGAGATTAGTTCACCAACGGGTGGATGTTGGGCAGGATCAGCCTGCAGGGGGAGGAGGAGAGGATCTCAGGGCCAGGATCCAGGCTTTAGAGACTGAGATGCAGTAGCTCAAGATTACTATTGCTATGAGAGATTAGCAATTGACAGATCTGCAAGCTAAGATCGAGAGATAGGAGAGGGCAGCACAGGCTAATGCAATAGAGATCCAAAGGGAGGTAGCATGAGCTGCTTATTATCATGGTCTCTACATATAGGCTATACTTGAAGGACAAAGAACACCACTCTACTCTGAGAGGGCTGGGAGATCCGACATGGTACCAGACAAAGTAGTAGCACCATCTCCACCACCACCATGTGATGGGGAGAGTCAGACTTAGGTCTAGGGTGTTAGATGTATAGAGACATATCCTGGGACATTATCCAGATTTTGGATCCCATATTGTATTTTGTATCATGACATTCATATATATATGAGATTTACTGGATTTACGATATATCTTGTATATTTGTCCCACTTGTGATGGATGTTTCAGTTTTATTGTCTTGTGATATTGCTCAAAATGTATGATGTATATGCTCATGTATAATCTCTCTCATAGATGTATGTTTAGTTCTTATATTTATGATATAGACTCATGTTTCTAAAAATGATCTCTTTGTTGATATAGATATGATGATAAGATTAACCCCTTGTGATGACAGGAAAAGGACGTGATGAAAAAGACAAGGAGTGAAAGACATGATTGAGACAAAGAGAAAGGTGAGTGCAGTTGACCGATAAGTCCACGAAAGATGAAAGGAGAGCTCTCTCCATATGTAAGATGCAAAACTAAACTAATATGAACTTGAAAATGCAAGCTACTATGAAAAGTGATTTACTTGCAAGGTCACAAAGATTTTAGACTCTAATATTCATCATCGAGCGTTATTGGTAGCATTGTAAGATCATACAATACACACTAGTATAACTATGTGAATCTGAATATGATCAATATCAGATAGATATGTGGGAATCCTACCTAAGCATCAAAGACATATAAGTCAAGATGACTAGTGCAGTGAGATTTGCTAAGTTTTGTATGGCAAGATTATACTCGCATCGAGACACAAGGAAAGTCAAGATGACTATAAACATGCACTTGCAAAAATAGTCAAGGATAATACCTTGTAGACCCTAATGTCAAGTGGAACAAGCATAAATGCTAATGATAGTTAGGACCAACAAAATATACCCACAAGAAGAAAAAGAAAAAAAACATGTCCACGTGCCCCCAGTCTTCTAGCTCGACATCATCGAAAACTATTAGGGAGAGAACACTCATAAAAAAAATCATCATAGATAACACACAATGAAATAAAGTCAAACAAGGCTCAACGAGTCGAGTTTTTAAGTGCGTGTGTGTAGGTCATAGAGTCAAACTTTGAGAAATATCATATCATGCTAGACTACGGGTAAGATATCTGATAAGTGTTGAGAAACACTTGATGCTAGGGTAGTGTTGAAAAACACAGTTGGGGTGGTGTTGAAAAATACCATTTGCAAGATGTCCTAAAGACCAATGCATCCTAGAGACCAAAGCTAACATAGTTATGCCCCCTAGACAAAGACAAAGACCAATTCCAAACCAAGGCAACGAGGTCAAGACATGATGGAGAAAGGCTAAGTGTCAAGGACGCATCCTAAGAAACATGGGTGCAAAGGCCTCAAGTAGTGCTTGTTTCCAAGTTTTCACCACTTGGAGATTTTTTCAATTTTTTCAATTTTTTTGTATTTTTGCTACCAAGGCACCTGTTTCTAGGTTTTCACAAAGGCACTTTTTCTATTTTTTTGTATTTTTTCAGGACTTTATATGCTTTTTAGGATTTTTTCAGCATCATATATGAATTTTTTTGGAATTTTTTCAAGATCAAATAAATATGTACAAAGGATGCCCCCAGACAGAATAGGCATCATGGATAGAACTTCTTGAGGTGCAAAACATTAATAAGATTAGGGAGCTATTCTCCCTCTTCAGTAGACAACAAATAAGCACCTATTCCAAAAGTAATAGTAATGATGTATGGTCCAAGCCAATTAGGTTCTAATTTGCCCTTTTGCTCTCTATGTTGTTGGTTCTTAGGGTTTTCTCGTAAGACAAGATCTCCCACTTGAAACTCTCTAGGGTGAACCTTCTTGTTGAATGCCTTGGACATACACTTTTGGTAGACCCTCATGTGATCAAATGATGCTTTACACTTCTCATCTAGAAGTTCTAATTCTTGGAGTCTCATGGCGCGGTAGTCTTCATCTGTCACTAGAACTTTGAGGGAAACTCTAAGGGAAGGAATCTCCACCTCTAAAGGTAACATTGCTTCAACACCATAAGTAAGGGCAAAAGGAGTAGCCCCAGTTGGAGTATGAATACTCATTCTATAAGCCCATAAGGCTGGATTTATTTGTAGATGCCAATCTCTACCATTCTTGTGAACTGTTCTATGGAGAATCTTGAGAATGGTTTTATTTGAAGCCTCTGCTTGTCCATTTCCTTACGAGAAGTAGATGGAGGACCAATGCTATTTTATCTTGAACTTCTTGTAGAGATGTTTAAGGTCCTTGTTCTTGAACTAATCTCCATTGTCAGTGATTATTTTAGAAGGCACTCCATATCGACAGATGATATGATTTAAAATGAACAGAGAAACTATCTTGCCCGAGGCAACAGAAAGTGGGACAACTTCTACCCATTTGGTAAAGTAGTCAGTAGCAGTGATGATGAATTTGTGTCCACTTGATGAGTTGGGATGAATCTGCCCAACCAGGTCAAAGGCCCAGCGCTGAAATGGCCAATGAGAAATAGACAGAATAAGCTCCCTACCTGGAGCATGTATCAAGTTACCATGTTTCTAACACTTTTCGTGTGATTTAGCAAAAACTAATGCATCTGTCTGCATGGTAGGCCAATAGTACCCAGTCCTAAGCAACCTTTGGGCCATGGCAAGACCATTGGAATGCCCCCCACAAATGCCCTCATGAATGTCAGCTAACATTTGGTTGGACTCATCCTTTTCCAAGCACCTAAGAAGTGTCCCATCTAAACCCCTCCTATATAGATCACCAGAGATAAGGGTGTGGCGAGATGGATTTCAGGTTAAGTTTCTTCATTCAGAATGGTTGAAGGTTTCAGGAATAATGCCATCATGGAGGTATGAGTAAATGGCACCATAGTGGGATGACTCATGGCCAACAAGGGTACAAACAACTTGGCTTTCTTGGGAGTCATAGATACGATAGCGTAGCTCTTCCACCAGGAATTTGAATCTGGACTCATGCTATTCTAGCTAAAGAAGTGAAGCCAATGTATCCATAGCATCAACTTCTTTATTCTCTTCTCTAGGGATTTGTTGAAATGCAACAAAGGTGAAATATTGTCTCAATGAATCAACCATTTTCTTGTAGGGTACCCATTTTTCATCCTTTGTTTGGTATTCTTCATTAACTTGGTTGATTATTAATTGTGAATCTCCATAGATATGTAGCTCTATGATTCTCCATTCTATAGCCATTTTTAGTCCATTTGTCAAGGCCTCATACTCAACAATGTTATTTGTACATGGGAACAATAGTTTGTAGGACTTAGGAATTGTGTATCCATGAGGAGAAACAAATAACACTCTAGCTCCTGAACCATTTTGCATGAAAGAGCCATCAAAGAACATCCTCCATGTTCTTGCCATCATGTACATTATGTGATCATTTGGAAATTTAGCTTGAATAGGCATGCTGTCTTGAATTGGAAAATCAGCCAATTGATCTACAATGGCTTGTCCTTTTATAGCTTTACGCTCAACATACTATATGTCAAATTCTGATAAGATCATCATCCATTTAGCAAGTCTACCCATGAGAGTAGCCTTACCAAGCAAATATTTGAGAGGATCAATCTTTGCAATGAGGTGTATTGTATGTGCAAGCATGTAATGTCACAACTTTTGGGAAGCAAACACCACTGCAATGCAAGATTTTTTAATACTAGTGTAATTAACCTCATATGACACAAGAGTACGACTGATTTAGTATATAGCTCTTTCTTTTCCAGTGTTGTCAAGTTGAGCCAATAATGCCCCTAGGGAAGATTCTGTTACTGAAACATACAATATGAGTGGTTTTCCTGGGATAGGAGGCATTAAGTTTGGAGGATTAGCCAAGTATTACTTGATTTGGTCCATGCTTTTCTAACAATCCTCATTCTAGACACATTTAACCCCTTTGTGCAAAGTTTTATTGAAGGGTTGAGCTCTATCTACCAGTTGTGAGATGAACCTCCGTATAGATTGAAGACATCCCTGAAGACTCCTCTTTTGGCTAATATTTTTGAGAGGTGGCATATCCAAGATTGCTTGAACTTTCTCTAGGTCCACCTCTATTCCTTTGGTTGAAATGATAAATCCTAGAATTTTTCCAGAGGTGAGTCCAAATGCACACTTTTTCAGATTTAGTCTTAGTTGAAACTGCTCCATATGATCTAGAATGACTTCCAAATCACCTAAGTGTGTATCCATTTTTTTAGATTTTTCCAAGGTGTCATCCACATAATCTTCCATATTCTTATGCATCATGTCATGGAAGATAGTTGTCATAGCTCTTTGATAAGTAGCTCCTGCATTTTTAAATCCAAATGGCATGACGTTCTAGCAATAGATTCCCCATGCACAAGTGAATGCAGTCTTTTCCTCATCTTCAGGAGCTATCTTGATTTGATTATACCTAGAAAAACTGTCCATTAAGGAGTAGATCTCATAACCCGCGATCATGTCAACTATCATGTCTATTTTTGGGAGTGGAAAATCATCCTTTGGGCATGCTTTATTAAGATCTCTAAAATCTGTGCAGATGTGAATGGAGTTGTCATGTTTTGAAACTGGTACAATATTGGATATCCATTTGGCATAATCAATTGCTCTTATAAATCCTGCACTGAGGAGTTTTTCTAATTCAGCTTTGACGAGAAGAGCTATGTGAGGATGCATTTTACTCAATTTCTATTTTACTGGTTTTATGCTCGGAGCTATGGACAAGTGATGCATAATGAGATTAGTGTCCAACCCTAGCATGTTTGAGTAAGTCCAAGAAAAATTAATCTTCTTGCTCTATAGGAACTTGGTATATGCTTCTTTTCTTGTGCTGATAGAGACTGAGCCAAATGCACTATTTGTGGAGCCTCTTGTGTACCCAAATTAACTGGCTGTGTAGGCTCGACAAGCACTGAAGATCTGTCTTCAAAGTAACTTGGGAGATGATCAAGTACCTCATCCTTAGGTGCCTCATAGAGGTTTTCACCCTTGGATACGTCCTTTATTTTTACTTTTTTAGGTTCTGACACCGCCACACAGTGGTTTTCACCATCATAACTCTTATTCTTTTTTTCTTTTCTTTTTATTTTGTGACTAAGGTACTTGATATCTAGTTTTGTCATGCTTGTAGTTGGTCACCTAGTGGAAGAGACTATGGGCTCAAGGGCATTTAGGTAACATGCTATCTCATAGTCATTCTAGAAAGTTAAAAGCTAAAGCTCTTGATAGCATTGAGACCAATCAATTAGATGGGGATTGGCAAGGGGTAGGTCAATGATAGGTTCAATGTTGTGGATACAAATGGTATCATCTCTGGTGATCACAAAGTTAGGGTCTGTCAAGTATCCCTCTAAGGTACCCAAATTAGGATTTATCCTACCAAGCAAAGCATCATCCACTAAAGTGACTTGCAGATTCAAATCCTCTAATCCTACACTAGACTCATTAGCTACCTCAGGTTGGGAACCATAAGTGTGGAAGATACTAGACTCATTAGCTACCTCAACTGTAGAAGAATCAGAGAGAGATTCCCATTCATACTCATGTGAGTCCATATCTGAATCCCGGTTGGGATGTTTACACCAAGCATATTTATGACGTCTAGATGTGGAAGCTCTAATGTCACCAAGGGTAACACCTTCTTGAATCCCATTCGTGTATTGATGTTCTTGAATAGGGTCCTCAACATGATCTTCAACAATGGATTCTTCTTGTTCTAGGATTGAAACTGTTGGATTGGCAACTGGAATATCTGAATCTCCCCAAAGGAGATTAGTGGCAGGGACCCAATCTTCACACATGTCCTGTTGGTTTGTCAAATTGGGTATGAAGTTTGATTCATCATCACTATCCATCATAGCAAGGAAAGGAGCAGTTTTCTTGTCATGACTTTCAAAACCTAGGCCAACCATTTTTTTAGACCTGCATCCAAAAAGAGCATGATCAAGTGGTTCGGCTCTAGCATCTAATCTATGACTAAGAGGACCATGACCTAGATAGCCCATACTTTTGACAAGAGTATACCCTCTTCCATATGTCTTAGGAGAGGGAGAGAAGTTCTCATTATGCATGTATTTGTCTTCTCTATAGATCCAGTCCTTAACGACCACCTCTTCTTTTTCATCCTGGCTGGGCACTGAGGACTCTACAAAAGTACCAAACAGAGTCATGGCTGAAGATGAAGGACACATCTCTTATGAAGGTTTGCCATAGGACCTAGGTGAGACTGACAGTTTTGTAAAGGAGTCAATTTGATACCCCCCCATACCAAGGTCTATGGACTTGAACTTATTCTTGCATTGTGCTAGAGTTGCATCAAAATCCTCTACTTCCCTGTTGACAGGAACATGAGTCCTTGCTAAAATTGCATTCACAGATAATGTGCTATCTCTGGGTATACAGACTTCTACTCCATTATAGGGGAACTTAACACATTGGTGGTAGGTGGATGACATCGCTTGCATGTCATGGATCCATGCTCTACCAAGTAGGATATTATATGCTAGAGGACCAGCATCAACAATTTGGAACAAAATGTCCTTTTCAACAGGGCCAATCCTGATAGAAAGGATGACCAACCCCTTGGAGCTTCTCTCTACCTCATCATAGGCTTTAATGGAAATTTTCTTCTAGGTATCAATAAATTTCTCAGAATAACCGAGTATCTTCAACAGAATCAAGGAACAAATATTGAGCCCAACACCCCCATCAATGAACACATGCCTGACACGGGTCTTGTGAATCATGACTTTGATATGAAGGGAAAGATTATGCAGATGGCTCAAAGATTTGTCATCTTCTTTTGAGAATGTTAGGTAATGAGGGCTGGTAAGGTGGTTAACCATGTTCTGGAATTGGTCAACATCTATGTTGTTAGGAACATTTGCTACATGTAAAGCATCCTCAAGAATACGCTTATGTCTTGGAGACAATTCCAAGAGTTCAAAGATTGAGATTTGAGCTGGCATTCTTTGTAATTGGTCAACAAGATTATAGCTCATTTTAGGGTTGACTGTTGATTTGGTGGTGACATTCTTTGATGCCACTTGCTTGGGTTTACTGGACTGGTTGGAACTAGGACCTCTAATAACCACAAGACCTTGACTTTGGCTTCTGGTGACAACGTTGAGAGCTTGAGATGACCTTTGAGAGTGAGGACCCCTAAGCACCACCACAGGTTCTTCATCAAATATAGGAGGAGAGCCCACAACATAACCATAAGGATCATTGCCTCTCATCATGTTGACACTTTCCTCCACAATCTCAAGCATATTGACCACATTTTCTGCACCTGTGTAGGTATAGTTGATTTTGACCTTGCCATTCTTGGTTTTAGAGGTTTCCCCCTTTTCATATTTGGGCAAAGGCTCCTTGAATGCCTTATGGTCTGCATTGGTATTCAACCCATCAATCTAAATTTTTCCACTCTCAATAAGATCTTGAATAAGGTGCTTAAGTTTCTAGCAATGTTCGATGTCATGTCCAATGCCATTGTGGAATTTGCAGAAAGCTTTTTGATTCCACCAATGTGGCTTAACGTCAGGTATGTGAAAATTTTCTAGATCTTGTGGTTGTGCAAGGTTATTGGCAATAAGCATCTTGAAAACATCCTCATAGGAGTCACCCAGTTTAGAAAATTGTTGCCTCTCCTTCTTAGGCTTATCTTGATACTTTGGTTTATGCTCTTGTTGGTTGGAGGATGTGTTGAGCTTCATAGCTTGGACTGCACTAGACAAATGAAGGACTCCTTGATCCTTGGGTTGGGAAGAGTCCACAACTCCATCGTTGACTACTTGCTTGTTCTTGTTCCAGTGTGAGTGCTTGCCTTTGTCCTTATTAGCATTGTTAGTATTTTGACCATTGTTGTTAATGCTATGTTTGGTCAAAATGCCTTGCTCTTTCAAGACATCCTTAATTTGACATGCAATTTCGATCATAGTGTCGAAGGAATCAAAGACCATCTTCCGAACCTCATACTACATTTTAGGCACCAAATTGCTAATAATGATATCAATCCTTTCATGCTCAAGGATAGTCCTAGAATAGTGAGAGCACAATCGTCTCCACCTTTTTAAGAAGGTAACAAAGGATTCCCCTTGGTTTTGCTTCAAATTGCACAAGTCTAACATAGTGACTGATCTTAACAAGTTGTATGCAAAATGTTGAACAAATCTGTGGACAAGTTCTTTGAAAGTTTTGATAGGAGGGGTTATGTTGGTAAACCACTCCATGGCTTGGCCCTTGAGACTCCTTGGAAATAATCTCATAAGATAGGAGTCATCTTGGTGAAACTCAAAACTCATGATGTAGAATTGACGCACATGATCATGTGGGTCACCATTGCCATCATACTTGTCATACTGGGGGATTTCAACTTTTCTAGGAAAATCCTTCATACTGACACTTCTATCAAAAGGATTGGGAAAAATAGAGTCAAGTGAAAATGAACTTTTAGGTTCCAACACCTTTTCCATCATACGCTTGAGTTGTTTGATCTCCTCTTCTTGAGAGGGTCCTTGCTTCTTGATTCTTCTATCCACATCAAAGTTGTAAGGGACTCTAGCACCCTTGTTAATCAAGCTCTCTAGGAACCTATCCTTGTTTTGATCAAGATACTTCTCCACATATTGTTGGTATAGTGGCTCTTGTTACATCCTCATAAAATCTTGATCATCAAAACTTGCACTACTTCCTCCATGTTGAGAGCCACGATGAGCTCATTGGGAGGGTTGTCTCAAGTTCCTAGGAGGTGTTTGTCTCCTATGTTGTGAAATCATCCTTCCTCTAGGACTAGGAGATCTTGAAGGGGTCCTTGACCACCTTCTGCTTCTTGGGGTTCTTGAGGGAGTAGATGGTGGAGAGTTGTTTCCACTATTGGTACCCCTATTATTGAATTGGTCATTGAGTTGTTGGGCTAAAAGCCTATCTTGTTCTTCTTGGAATGTTTTTCTTTTCAATTCTAACAAGGCTTGTTGCTCCACCTCTAGGAGTCTAAAAATTTCTTCTTTAGTGGCTTGTTCATCCAAAAAGGCTTTCTTTTCATGCTCAATCCTTTTAAGCCTTTCATTCGCATACCTTGAGGTTGTTTTGAGTGGAGAGTTGGGCCTTGAATGTTTGAACAAGTCGTTAGTAAATGCTGCATTCACAAGAGCATCACCAGATTCATTTTTTTGGTCTTTATGTTGTGACCATGCATCTTGGTGAGCTTTCCCATAATGTCTTTCAACTCTTTGATGGGCGTCTAAATATCTTGAGTTAATAGGGGGCGATTCGGGTTGATTGCCATCACCAAATAGCATGTTATCCCTAGGTCTTTGGAAAATGTCATCAAGATTTTGATCCATCACTTCTCTCTCCTTTCTAGTCATGGTGTAACTCATGTCCATATCTAATTAAGAAGGTGCTAAAGAGGTACTCAACTCACTAGGATTGCTCTTTGGGTCAAACCAAGCTTTAGACTGGCTCCTAGGTGATTGATCAAAGACAGGTTCCTTTCCCTTTCGCTTTTGATGAGTTTGGACTAGGGGTAACTGATCAAAGACAACTTGAGGTCATTTTCCTTGACTAACTTGGTACCTTGTCATAACTGACATGAAAGAAAAAGACCCTTGGTGATAAGATGACCCTATGAAATGTCAATACCAAACTAGGATAGTAAAAGTGTTCAATTGTCCAAAAAGAGATGGTGAGATAGAAAACTACAAAAGGTGTAAACCAACACTGCCACATAGGTGTATAATAAAAGGATGAGTATCTTAACACATGGATTAGGAGGATGGATTTAACCAAATATATTTGAAATTGAAATTGAAATTTTATGAAAGTGAATTTGGACAAAAGACTACTAAAACTCTCCAAGTGTGTTACCAAAGAATCTAAAGGTGTACTTTTTCAACAAGGATGATTCCTAACTTATCAATGACAAGCAAGATTGCTTTGTAAAATCAAAGAATACTAATTCAAGGGGTCTAAATATAGGAACTCAAGGTACAAACAGGCTTCCAACGACAGAGTAAGTCACCTACTAAAATCTAGTCGACCAAAGAAAGGCTGAAAATGGCATAAATTAGACAGACAACAAAAAGACTCTGTATGACAGTTTCCAGGCAAACAAAACGATAGAATCTGACCAAGCGATATTTCACATGAAGCAGTGTGACAGTTTCCATGTAGCCTGTGCGATAAAATTCAGGCAAGCAATGCGATAGTTTTGTAGCAACGAATTGTCGCACGATAAATCTTAGTACAGTGTGCGATGAAGTTTCAGGATCATATGACTCTTGACCAGTGAGTGTAAAAAAAATTCAGTTTTAAGGGCAATTTGGTCAAAGTTTCAGTCTAATGGTTGGATTTTTTGATTTCAAACATAGTACTAGCAATAATTAGACAAGTTTGCAAATAGTAGGTGATCAAACATGTCATAAAACACTTGCACAAGGGCAAAATCAACCTTGCCAAGACAAGCAATTGTGATATCAAAGCAATAAAATCCTATGAATGCTACCGTGATGTTTTCTGTTTGAGAACATTTGCACAGGTAGATCACAGTGAGAACACTTCAAGCACTTACTAGCCTAAAAAGACAATAGCTCAATAATTAACAACTTGGCCCACACTTGATGCTCTATTGCCTCACACAAAGTGGTTACCCACAATATATATTGGCTTTGTCGTGGAAGTGCCAATGACACAACCAAAGGAACATAGATGGTGAGTAATCTTGGGGTGATCCGGGTTAGTCCACTAGGATCAATCCTTACACCAAGAAGCTAAGCAGCAAGATAGGGTGGCTTCTATCTATGGTTCTTAGTAAGGGCTTCCATTTGTAATACCCCTCTTGCTCCCCCAAAGGGACTCCTTACCTTGCAGCAAGTAACGGACCTTGCAGCCACAAGAGTACCTTAAGTATTCTTGCTTAACATTTTCCTCATGGTCACAATCCCACAAGTACTCACATCAAGCGAAGACAAGTACTACATCTACCAAGGTTTTGTGTCCTTGATAGCCTTGAGTTTATAGTGGGTCGGAATAGCTGACAAAAAGCTTGTCCCCACTTGGGTCGTTCCTCTTGATTGCTCAAGAGAAAGCCCACCAAAGGATTCTAAAACTAAATAAAGAGTGGATCAACCTTTGAGTTTCAAGATTTCTGTTTCACCTCAAGGGTGAAGAGCATATTCTCCTAGCTCAAAAATTTCTCCCAAACATGTTAAGGTATAGCTTCATTCGTATTATATATATATATATATATATATATATATATATATATATATATATATATATATATATATATATATATATATATATATATATATATATATATATATATATATATATATATATATATATATATAAAATAGTATACAATGATTATGCTATAAGAATTGTGATTATATTATTATTATCTTATTATCATTATTATATTGATGAAATATAATAATGATAATAACATAGTAATTTATAATACTATACATTGTTAATAATTAAGAGTTGTAATTTATATTGTTATTATTATATTATCATTATTATATTTATAATATAATAATGATAATATCATAATACAATATTATGATATTACATTAATATTGAATCGAACTATGTTCGATGACTATCATAATTATTAGCATCGACTATTATGTCGAATGAATGAACGACACTAAACATTGTTATTAAGACAGCCGACTACACTAATGAAAGTCGCTGCTTACATTAGTGCTAGCGACTGTTGTTAACAGTTGCTAGTACTAATGTAACCAGTGACCATGGGACGTGCCCTCTCATTAATGAAGAGACACATTGCTTGCTATTCTTTGATCATCAGCATATAGATATACGTATGTTGTGATCGCAGGAAAATACAATCAGTAAAAAGTGTTCATTGCTATTATTACCTGTGGTCACAGCATACTGTATAGTATATACAGACAAAAGAATAAAAGTATTAAGATTTGATAATGGAGGTGAATACAAATTTGACATATTTAAAGAGTTTTGTAATTCTGTTGGGATTAAGAGGGAGTATATTGTGTCATATAATCCTCAACAAAATGGAGTAGCAGAAAGGAAGAATAGATCCATGATGCTCGATCAAAACCTTGATACTTATTTTTGGGCAGAAGCTTCAAATACAATGGTATATATTCAAAATCGGTGTCCACACTCCATACTAGAAAATATAACACTAGAAGAAGCATGCACAGGGATCAAACCAGATCTAAGTCATCTCAGGATATTCATGTACCTAAAGAAAAGAGGACTAAACTAGAACCATCAGGTAAGAGAGGCATACTTGTTGGTTATAGTGAAAACACTAAAGGGTATCGAATCTACATTCCAGGACAAAAGTCTATTGAGATGAGTAGAGATGTAAAATTTGATGAAAATAGCACATTTAAAAACTTTGAAGAGGATAACATCCCAGAGATAGAAGAAGATCTCACTGCTGAAATTGAGAGGGAGGAATTGGACTATTTGGAAAACCTCTAGATCCAACTGTGATTCATTGTGACAATCAAAGTTGTATCAAGTTATCTATTAATCCAGTTTTCCATAACAGGTCCAAACATATTGAGATTCCATATCATTACATAAGAGATATGGTAGAGAGAAATATCATAAAGTTAGAGTACATTAGTACTGAAGAACAGAGTGCTGGTATTTTTACTAAGCCACTTGCAAAGCTGAAGATAGAATACTTCAGAAACAAACTTGGCATGATCAAGTTGTGATGTATGGTTTAAATTCCTCTTATTTATAAGTTTTTTATTCATGAATAAATGTAAAAATGTGTATATTGCAATATTGTGTAAAATGATCATTTGTGTGTGGGTTAACATTTCAAGGTGATGATCTTGTAAATGGTTAACCAAAGTGTCAAGATAGACTACTTAATTGTGTGTCCTGACTGTGTGGAGATCTTGACTCTTGTTATTACTAGATGTGTAATAACGAAACCATATCATGATAGACTACTTAATTGTGTGTCCCGACTTTGCGGAGATCATGATATTCAAGTCTATTTTCATGATGAGACTACATTAACTTGTGTGTCCCGAAGTGCGGATGTCATAATAGACTTTTGATGTTTAATACTCACTCGCTAAGAGGGAGTGTTAAGGTATAGCTTCATTCGTATTATATATATATATATATATATATATATATATATATATATATATATATATATATATATATATATATATATATATATATATATATATATATATATATATATATATATATATATATATATATATATATATATATATATATATATATAATAGTATACAATGATTATGCTATAAGAATTGTGATTATATTATTATTATCTTATTATCATTATTATATTGATGAAATATAATAATGATAATAACATAGTAATTTATAATACTATACATTGTTAATAATTAAGAGTTGTAATTTATATTGTTATTATTATATTATCATTATTATATTTATAATATAATAATGATAATATCATAATACAATATTATGATATTACATTAATATTGAATCGAACTATGTTCGATGACTATCATAATTATTAGCATCAACTATTATGTCGAATGAATGAACGACACTAAACATTGTTATTAAGACAGCCGACTACACTAATGAAAGTCGCTTCTTACATTAGTGCTAGCGACTGTTGTTAATAGTCACTAGTACTAATGTAACTAGCGACCATGGGACGTGCCCTCTCATTAATGAAGAGACACATTGCTTGCTATTCTTTGATCATCAGCATATAGATATACGTATGTTGTGATCGCAAGAAAATACAATCAGTAAAAAGTGTTCATTGCTATTATTACCTGCAGTCATAGCATACTGTATAGTATATTCAGAATAAATATAAAAAGTATCACAGTGTATTGATATATCAGAACATTCATTTTATCAACACATATAAAAGGTAAATTATATTCTCAAGATCTGATTTCCTAACAAAACACACCAAGCAAAGGTTTAATTACCCTCTTGCCTTCAAAATCCAAAGATGGGTCAAGATTTCTGTTTCACCACAAGGGTGAAGAGCATACTCTCCTACCACCAAAAGATTCCTACAACAAGATATTAAGTGCCTATGAAAAGAAACAACTAGTATATGCTGCACTTAAAATGAAAGCAATTAAACAAGCACTTGATTGGTTTTTATGCTTTGGGCAACCCTGCAAGAAAGGATTAGTAGCCCTTGTGCATTTGGAGCTTTGACATGCATTCTTTTAAGAAAATATTTCAAGAAATGAGAGAATCTACAAGCACAACTTGTTAGCCCTACAAAGGTTAGCACATCAAAATCAAGTGAAATCTGCAAATCAAACTCTGTTCTACCACAACAAATCAGAAATCTGAACTAAACTAAATCAAATCTTGCAAAGAAATGTCCAAAATTACTCACTGCCAGGCTTGGGTGATAGTTCTATCAGAGAAAGAATCATATGATACCTCTCAATATACTACTATGATACTTCCTCTTTGTGTGATGGTTCATGATACCTGCATGCGACAGAGAATAATATGACAGTGCGACATAATCTGCAAGGGTGCACGATAATTTAACTGGTAAAGTATCGCACTGATATACAATAAATTGTCATATGACATTGGAAGATTGTCACATGATAATCCTATTAGAAAAATAGAGAGCTGAAACAACAAGCTAAAATGATGATGGAAAATTGATGGAAATGCATAAAAAGGACAAAACAAGAGTGTTCTGCCCCACGGTGGGCGCCAAAAATGTACACACTAAATCATGCACTTCTCTAAGTCATTACTTATAAGGGAATCCATGGATGGGAAACCTTGAAAAAGTGACCTAGAGCTCCCTAGGCATGGAGTCACAAGGATGTTGATGGTGCTCTCAGCTAGAGGTATTGAAGCATGCAACCTTGCTAGTAAACCACACAATGGGAGATTCAAAAAGACAAGGTCAAGAATGACAATATCTTCAAGAATCAATAATGGAAATGCAATGCAACTATGCTAAGAATGAAGATGCAAGTTAAGCTATGGAAATGAAAGTATTACAAGCCTTGCTGATTAATCTAGGTGAGCTAATCTAGAGCATAAAGGAAACTAAGCTAGAAAGCATAAACATGAAGCTATGATGCAAGAATGAAACTAGAATGCAAGAATGATCTCCAAAGCTCCAAAAGTCTCCAAGAAATCCTACAGCATAAGATTAGTATTCAAAGTGAGGATCCTAAAATGAGAAAAGAGCTCTCCTTTTAAAGGAATTGAAAAGGAATGGACCATGGAGATTAAGAGACAAAAGATTTAATCAAGGGTGGAGCTTGAAAGAGGAGCAATCCATGTGCACAAATATCCTCCAATGAGAAAATAAGAGTTGAATTTTGTGTCCATATGAGACAAAAATGCCTTTTCTTCTTTTTATAAAATAAGAATAATGCTTTATTTGTGCAACTTAGGATAAGAGGAAAAGTGGGGACTTTTTATTTAATAAAAGGGGAGGAAATTCCTTTTAAATAAATAAAGACTTTATGATAAAATGGTTAGCCCATGGAAAATAATCAAATAAATGATAAAATAGGATTTGATCAAGGAAATTGATATAATTAAAAAATGTTGATTTTTGAAAATATTGATTTAGGGGTTTGATAAATTGCTGAATGGGGGCCCAAATTCTAGGTGACCATTTTAGGGTGCATACACTATGAGGTCAAGGGAGGGATGAATGCAAAGAGATACCATGAAAGAAGTGTAAAAGGGATTCTTTTGAAGGATTTTGAAAAGATATGTAGACCAAGAAGGGAAGAGTTCACACTTTCCCCATTTCTAGGTAAAGAGATTCTTAAGGAAGGATGACACACTTTTAGCCCACAAGATAAGGAATTTATTTACCATGGATACCCAATTGTGAAAAATGAAAAGGTTATGATCTAGGATACATATCTCTTGTATAAGAGAGAATCCATAATGTAAATAAACAAGTCCATATAAGATTATATATCATGAGATAAAAAAAAAAGTGTGACTTAACTAAGAGAAAAGTGGATCCTTAAGAGAAGGGTGAGAGATTGGAAATACTACCCTTGCCCCCCAAGTGGAGAGACAATAATAAGGAGAAAGAGGATCTATTTTGTTACTCGCTAAGTATGATCGCACCTTAAAATTATGTCACCATGTATGACAATGATCCTCTAGAGGATAGGCTAACAATGTCACATAATGTGGAACAACATAATAGGAACTTACATATTATTTGAAGAAATCAAAATTGGATATTAACTTGTTGTGACACATTATGTGAATGATATCCTATTCATTGAGTTTCTAAATTTTGTAATGCAAAGCTTGATATTCATTAGTAGAGTGGTCATGATATCAAAGATACCTGCAAATAGGGAGATTCACGAGATATTGACTATGATTCTTTTTGTGTTCAAGTTGAGTAATCAACTTGGCATGAAGAAGGTTAGGAAAAATGATTTATTTATTCAAGCTAGATACAAAATAAATCTTAGATGGTAAAGGAGGGGATGCTGAAAAAGGAGGAGATTTGAAACTTTTTTCTTCCATAGGTTTATCACGAGTCTCAATGCTTTGTTGCACATTTCCTAAACCATGTTGGAGATTATGAGTTGAATTGTTTTGAGAATCAAATTTGACAAATGACACACTAGGTCCTTTGAAGGGTCTCATGTTAAAGTTAGGAAATTTTTATTCACCCACAAAAGATGGTGTAAAATCAAATTACCCCCAATCATCATCTAATAGGGAACTTGTAGGAGAATAAGAATATTTAGGAGGGGAAGATGTGTTTTGTATAAATGGTGTAGGATTAGAAGGAAAATCAAATTCAATTTGTAAGCAATTTTGGAATTTATCATCAACAACAAGAGTATGCATGATGTTATAAATGAACTTCACTTTGTGATGAAGTGTTGAAGGAGCAACATGCATTGAATGTATCCATGGTTGTCCTAAGAGAATATTATAATTTAGAGGACAAGGTATGACATGAACAAGTGTGGTTAAAATAACAGGACCTACCTTAACATGTAAAGTAATAATACCTATTGTTTTCTTTGAAACACTGACAAAGTCATGGATAAGAATATAAATAGGTGTGATTAAATAAAAATCCACATTTATCTTGTGTAACAATTAAGAAATAAAAATATTAAGACCATATCTATTATCAATTAAATTTCTTAAAATAAGGTTGTCAATGATAAGGACAACCACCATAAGAGAATCATGTTGATCTTGAATTTCCTTAGAAGGCAACTCATCTTGAGAAAAAGTGATTTGAGCTTTGTTATTGGTCAAATTCATGCATTATATTATAGATGTTATATTGTATTTCCTAGGAGGTGAGACAAACACATTTCTCAAGGCTTGTTGTAACACTTCATGATAAGTAGTGAAGTTTGATGAATCTCCCAAAGAGATATCTTGGTAGGAGTAACATAGAGTTGTTCTACTAAATCATACCCCTTTCCAAGATTTTAAGGGAGGCAGGGTGCAGATGGAAACACCAGTTGAAAAGAAAGAAGAAAAGGATGAACACCTAAACTTGTGGGTTGTCATGTTATAAGTGTTGAAAACCACATGATAGTTGGGTTTTTGAGCACCTTTTACCACAATGATCGGTTTATTTTGAGTTTGAGGGATGTCTTGACAAAGATGAACAACCACCTTGAGATTTTCAGTACCTAAAACATTGACATGATCAATCCCTTGATTGTTCAAGGTTTTCTCACTAGAGAGGATAGTGTAAAGAAAAGTAGTAATTATATTATCCTCTTCTTCCAAGGTATCCTCATGAGTAGGAAAATCACTAGAATGAAGATTTTGGAATTCCATTAATGCTTCATCTCTAAAATATCATATGGATGTGTCCTCTCAAAAGGGAGTAGAAGAAATGTCAACCACAATATCATATATTTTTTTTATCAAGGTTGCTTCATGAGGGAGAGAATAGTCAAAATCATTATCTAGTGGTTCATCCTAGATAGGGAGATCATTGTAAGTAGAAATAGAAGAAACTTTAGGAGAAGGATAATCATAATTCATTAAAGCTTCATTCCTAAAGGGTAGGTCATGGAAATTCATACAAGGTAAAGTATCACAAGGGGAATTATCAATTTTTAGCAAGGTATTCTTATGGGGGAAGCACATATTATGAAAATAGTTAACATAAATATTCAACACTTCTCCCCAAAGAGAGAGATCATTGAAAGAATGGTTAAAAGAATCTTCTTGCCTCAATATGTCCTTAGAGAGAGGAGAATCCTTAACAGAGGTATAAAGTGATAAAAGGGACGCTAAGCCACTATCATTTTGAGAAAATATATGCATTATAAAATTAATCTAAAAGGAAAACATGCATGAAACAACATAAAAATTTGTTTTTGTCTTTTTTTTTCATTAATACAAATACATAGGATAACACAATATAATGCATACAAATCTAAATTCACAAGATGTATGTGTACCATTGTAAATTTTAAGCATCTAAGTGGTGTACAATTTCATGATTGTTTAGCACCTACCTTAGTATGTTCTCATTATAGATTTCATAATAGGACTTCATAATTGCACTTAATGCACACCTAAATTTGAATATGGGTCTTCTATTCCTTCAATATTGTTCAAAATTAAGGTAATCCCTTATTTCTAAGTGTGGTCCTCTATTTTCCCTCCAATCAAATAATTCATCTAATCTCCTAGGCCCCATTTGACCATTTGTGGCCTCGGTGTCCTGTCTAGACCCTACAATTAGTTGTCTGACCAAATCCTGCATGCCTTGACTATCTAAGACCCATAGACAAAATTGGGATTAATTAGAGTGGTAAATAATGTTATTGGTGTTCTATCCTAGGTATATAACGCTAATGACATTCTGTACCCTGATTTTTTTTCCCAAATTTAAATTGGGTCCCCATCTCGATGTTTTAGTAGAGGATTTAGATTTATAGTCGACCTTCTCAACTTTATCTCCCAATTTTGTATAAAATCAATCCTCATACTTCATTTTTTCTTGATGAAATAATATTATAAGGTTGGAACCCCAATTTCAAGACATCCCATAAAGTGAGTACTTATGAATCAAGGCTGTAACAACTCTTCAACCAAGCATTCAAGCCCTTTTTTCAAGCATCTAAATATTCAATATCTTTTCAACATCATGGAGACACTAAAAGATTATAATTATGGCTATGATATCACCAACTAATGATTGGATTGTACTCTTCCTCTTAGGGTTGGGTACGCTTTCTTATTATCTTTAGATCTAGACATTTTGTGCTTCAGTTCTATCTTATTTGCATACTCCCAACCACACATCAATTGCATTTCCATTCTATCCTTTAGATCTTCTCAAAAAATTTTCAGTCATGGATCTTATAAGAAACTTTATCCTCAATCTTGAAATCATAACAATTTCTAGCTCATCAATTTCTTTCAGCTAAACTTAAGCATTTAATACTTTCATCCATACTCGGTTAACAAAGAAATGCATTGGCGAACACAAGCTTGGTTAATACTATCGCTCGGTATACACTACACTAGCTAGTGTATACTGAAGTGCTTCATTTACCAACCACATTGCCTTGTACATTTTGCTTCTTCCTTCATAATAGATTAATGCAACATAATCAAGTCAACAATATGAAGTCATAGATGAATCAATAAGTTACCCAAAGTATTCCTTATCCTCATATGTCATATCCATCTTTCTCTATGTAGATATCTCAATTCTTCATCTCTTCTCTCCTCTTTACAGATGTTTAGATGTTTGTAACTAACATGATAAGTATTGTCAAACTAGTTGATATCAATGACAACATAATGACTGATTTAATTATCTTACATATCATTTCAATACTCGGTGATCTTTCATCACTGATCTTCAAGTCATTCAGGTATTTAATCAGTTTTAGTTCATCAATCTCTCCCTTTGGCATTGATGGCAACAAAAGCAATATGAAATATGCCATACACATACCAAACATGTATTCTACAACTATGTAAGTAAATGTTGTAGCTCGGTAAGCTCTCCTTAGCTTGATATTTAATATGTTTAATCACTACGTTACATGACAACATTACAAGTGCAGAGTTTCCTCTGTGGATTTGATCTTTTCAGCTCTCAGATTCCTTCTGTTCTTAGCAAAAAAATTTCAAAACTCTCCCTGACTTTCTCAGATTATCTCTCTCTTAGATAAATATGATCTCTCTATTTATCAAATTGTTTATCTCTCCCTTTGAAAATAATGCCAAAGAAAAACATAAAACATACAGCTCTGCAATAGCCAAGTGACTCTCTATTGTTCGGTGTAGACAATGTATCTCGGTATACTGATATGCCAATTCTTTGTTCTAGTTCCTCAAATATTTCATAGCCTTAGACATAATCCAAAGTGTGAGATATGTTGCATCAACATGAATGATCTTCTGATAAGATTAGGATGATGCAACCTCTAGATCACATTAGTGACCGGTAGACAGGGGATGAACCCCAAGTCTAGTCCTCAAGTATTCAAAAGTTTCCTTCGGTAGAGGCTTGGTAAAATATCAGCAAATTGCTCCTTTGATGTAACATATTCTAGTTTGACTTGCTTCTCCTGTACTTGTTCTCTTAAGTAGTGATACTTAATAGAAATATGCTTTGTATTTGAATGCATTATAGGATTCTTAGAAATATTTATTGCACTAGTGTTGTCACAATATATAATCACTGGCTCAGTGATTACCTCATTCATCCCTTCCAACACTTGTTTGATATAAGCAATGTTTGAATAGTTTGTAGCAACAACAACATACTCTACTTTGGTAGTAGACTGAGAAATACAAGGTTGTTTCTTACTTGTCCATGTAACAAGTCTTTCACCAAAGAAAAATGCTCCTCTGGTTGTGCTCTTTCTATCATCTATATTTCCAGCCTGATCTACATCGGTGTAGACTCTTAGTTCAAATTTGCCTTCCTTAGGATACCATAAGCCATATTCCTCTATTTTCTTCAGGTATCTCAAGATTCTTTTCACTGCAACCATATGTGAATCTTTTGGATTGGCAGAAAATCTAGCAACAATCCCCACTACATGTGCAATATATGGTCTACTGTGTACTACATACATCAGTTTACCAATCATAGATCGGTACAATGTCTGGTTTACCTCTATAGATTCATCATCTTTAGTTAGTTTGCATTATGTGACCATCAATGTTCCATCTAGTTTAACATCTTCCATGCCAAATGTTCTCAATACTTCCTTTATGTACTTTGATTGTGTGATGAAAATTCCATCATTTTGTTGAATAACCTACAAGCCTAGAAATAATTTAATCTCTCCAAATATAGACATTTCAAATTCTTTTCTCATCTCACCAGCAAATGATTTACAACTATGATCTTGTCCTCCAAAGATTATATCATCCAAAAATATTTCAGCAATCAAAATAGTATCATTAGATCCTCCTTTCATATACAAATTGTTGTTTTCACTAGTTCTTACAAAACCAATACTTAAAAGATAAGTATGAAACCTTTCATACCAGGCTCTTGGTGCTTTCTTTAAACCATATAAAGGTTTGTGTAGTCTACATACCATGTCTTTCTGATTTGGATCAACAAACCCTTATGGTTGTTCTATGTAGACCTCCTCTTCTAGTATTCCATTCAGAAAAGCAGACTTAACATCCATTTGATAGACTTTAAATTTCTTATGTGTAGCATATGCAAGTAACATGCAGACTCCTTCCAATATAGAAACAGGTGCAAAAGTTTCACCATAATCAATACCTTCTTCCTATGCATATCCCTTGCAAACAAGTCTAGCTTCATTTCTTGTAACCTCTCCATTTTCATTCAGCTTATTTTAAAAAATCCATTTAGTACCGATAACATTCTTATCTTTTGGTCTAGGTACTAAAGTCCATGTCTTGTTTTTCTCAATTTTTTCTATTTCTTCATTCATTGCATTTATCCATTCATCATTCTCAAGTGCAACCTTAACATTCTTTGGTTCAAACTCACAAACTAAACATGTGTTTTGTCTTAACTTACTTCTTGTCAGCATGCCAGCTTGCTTGTCTCCAATGATTTGGTTCTCAGGATGATGCCTTATGAAAAATCTTGCCAGCACTTGATCTCTCCTTTGTTCTTCATTCTGTTCAAGTTCATTTCCTTGCTCAGTAGCTTCTTCCTGTTCCTCAATGTTATTTTCCTGATGCTCGGTCAACTCAGCCTGTGGCTTCGGTAGGTACTCTAGATGCTCAACATAAGTGAATCTACCATAGTCTTTCATCTCCTTATTGATTTCTTCATTATTTTTATCATCAAATTCATCAACTCTAACATTAACACTTTTAATCATCTTATTAGAAACCTTATTCAGGCACTTGTAAGCTTTTCTTTTTGTAGAATATCCAAGAAATATTCCCTCATCCCATTTAGAGTCAAATTTCCCATTCCTATCATCTTTTAGAATAAAACATTTGCTACCAAAAATTCTAAAGTAACTTACACTCGATGTGTAACCAAACCATAACTCATAGGGTGTTTTATTTGTGTCTTTCTTCAATTGTACTCGATTCAGAACATATACAGCTATGCTAACTGCTTCTCTCTAGTATACTTGTGCAAGATTCTTTTCTAACATTAGTGTCCTCATGCAATCAACAATTGATCTATTTCTCCTTTCAGCAATCCCATTCTACTGCGGTGTTCTCAGAGCAGAAACCTATCTTTTTATGTCATGCTCATTACAATAGTTAGTGAATTCATTAGAAATAAACTCACCACCTCTATTAGACCTCAAGCATTTTAGTTCTTTCCTGGTTTCTTTTTCTACTTTTGCTTTGTACCATTTAAACATTTTAAATACCTTAGATTTCTCTTTTAAAAACATTACAGTCATCAATCTAGTGTAATCATCAACAAATAGAATAAAATATCTATCTCCATAGTATCTTTGATACCAATTGTTAGAATAACTAAGAGGGGGGGTGAATCAGTTAGATCAGTTATCCTACAGTCCCAAATCTTAAGATGTAACTTTCAAAACAATTTCAACAAATTCTGCAGCTCGGTAACATAAACTCTTAAATTGTCTATGCCTTTACCGATTACTAGTTAATTAACTTACAGTGATTACCGACCAAATCAAATATGTAGTATGTAAAGTATGACAATAAAAAAATCATCACAAAAACACATAACACAATGATTTAACATGGAAACCCTCCACCTAGGACCGATAACCCAAAATAATTTTCACTCTTTTGAAGTGAACTTGGTGAAGAGCCAACCCTGTTAAAGGTTACAAACACACTGTTAGGTGTGACCTTGTTAGAGGATTTAAGACTAATAGTTATCATTCAACCAACATTCACTATGGGTTCAATAAGATAACAATGTACATTCATTGAATGACATAGGGGCATAACATAAGATAGTTAAGTCCACTCGGTTAAGAGATTTTTCTGTATCAATGTTTAAAGTAAAATAGTAGTTGATATGATTACAATATCAGTTAACTTGCAGATGTTCAGATCTATTCTAAGCCCATACAAATCATCTGAACAATATATCAATTTACTTCCTCAACTTACTTTCACTCGGTAATAGCTCTTTGACACTCAGTACTATTCTGGAGTTCGGTTCTCCTTCTACCATTCTGATTAGGCATGCATGAAACTATATTCACACAAAATATCTGTAGTCTTCTTTCTTCTGGCATGTTTCAACAATGAAACTCATATATCTCATATAAACAGATAAACCATTTTCATATCAACCATCAAATTTTTCTACTTAATCTCCTTCATAGGTTTTGCCTCATAAACCTTCCTCGGCAGTTGTGTTAGTAACATGTTTCAATTCCATCCTTTAGATATTCTCCAAATTTTGTCAGTCATGGATCTTATAACAAACTTTATCCTCAATCTTGAAATCATAACAATTTCCAGCTCATCAATTTCTGTCAGCTAAACTTAAGTATTTAATACTTTCATCCATACTCAGTTAACAAAGAAATGCATCGGCAAACACAAGCTTGGTTAATACTATCACTCGGTATACACTACACTACCTCGGTGTATACTGAAGTGCTTCATTTATTGACCACATTGCCTTGTACATTTTGCTTCCTCCTTCATAATAGATTAATACAACATAATCAAGTTAACAATATGAAGTCATAGACTCATCAATAAGTTACCCAAAGTATTCCTTATCCTCATCTATCATATCCATATTTCTCTATGTGGATATCTCAGTTCTTCATCTCTTCTCTCCTCTTTACAGATGTTTAGATGTTTGTAACTAACATGATAAGTACTGTCAAACTAGTTGACATCAATGACAACATAATGACTGATTTAATTATCTTACATATCATTTCAGTACTCGGTGATCTTTAATCACTGATCTTCAAGTCATTCAGGTATTCAATCAGTTGTAGTTCATCAACTCTATCACACTTAGGATAGATCTTAGCATTTTATTCATGCATTTTAGCTCATATCAATTTAGATGCACTCTAGATTCAGAAGAAGTCACACTTTATCTATGTCATGTTTGGCTATCTATAGAGGTGGAGATCACAAAAATAAGGGGTTGACTAGGGAAAACCCCTATTAGCCACCCATACACATAAATATTAGATTTGAAAGTATAGAAGACCTCAGATTTAGTTGTCAGAGCATCAGAGTTGTTGGTTCCTCAAAATGGACTTTATGCTTTCAAAAGCAACCAATACATCTATAGTTTTTAAGGATGGGTTAGATCCAAATATGAGTTCTAAGATGACTGGACCAATTATAGGGACAAGACTACCCTCTGCACTTCTGGCTCTGCAAGACCAAAGAGGGCACTCCCAATCTAGTAAAACAAACCTTATTTCAACAATCATAGACTAGATTTTAAAACAACAGATAGATGGTAAGAAAATACTAAATGATAACCACTCATTTATTGATTCTCCATTACCATTAGATGGGATAGAACATGTGGGTCACAATGCTTCAAAGATTTTTGACTGATTTATATCAATATTTTAGGAATATAATAAGACCTCATTAGGCAATTATTCCTATAAAATAGCTCCACTATTGGCTAGTGCCTTATCCATTGGGTGACATATTCACTGCAAAATAAAATATAGAGACAATATATTGAACCTTGATGATTTGTATCCTTAGAAAATACTATCACCCTGTGATGATTCTAATCAGAGGACTCCTGAAATCACACTACTTACTGATATCCTTATGAAAACTTCAAGAATTAAAGTTGTATCTAAAGCTTATTTAATTTGATCTTTAGATCAAATCTGAAGAATATCAACACATACATAGAGATAATCCATGCAATGAATTTGACAACTCATAACTTAAAGAAAAGTACACAAAGGAGAGATATGAACTTTGGACTTTATTTAGTATGCTATATCATTTGTATGTATTCACAATGCTTTGAAATGCAAATCATCTGAATATTTAGCTAAACTAGTAATACTTTCTATTCTATAAAAAAGCTGGCCTAGTACAATCTACTGTATCCTAGACTTAGAACTTGTCAATCAAATGGTCAAGTTTCAATCCTTCTAAATGATCTTGGAAACCCTTTTATAGAATAAGGATTGCAAACAAGCTATGGATCACTTAGGAACAAAACACAGATTACACATTTTAGACAAAGGACACAAAGCACACCAGGATTGCACTTAGTTGCAGTTTTGAATAGTGTAGGTTAATTTGAGCACCAAGTCTCCTACAATAGTTTCCAAAAATAGTTCTAAGTCTGCCAGGTGTTGCCAAAATGTCCCAAGCAGCCTCTTCCTGTCGAAATTCCTTATTTGAGATCCCTAAAAATACCCTTAGCCACCTTTCTCAAAATATCAATCCTTTGTATTTAACTGGTATGGAATTTTAGGAAAAAAACTCTGATTCGAGTGGCTACCTGATATCTTGTTCATCAATTCTTTACCTGCAACCGTCCTCAGAAAATAAAATTAATTCAAAATTGTCACTTTTGGTTCACCGAATCAAACCTTGGCAAAAACCCTTAAACAATTTTAAAATTCTGGCTCAATGACAAACTGATTAGCTTTTAAAATGTGGCTATTGATCTTCATCCTTTCCTGGCATATTGAATGGTCTTCATAATCTGGAAATAGTTAACTGAGCTTTGAAAATTTTGGCCACATCATCTATCTTTGGTGACCAATCAAGAATGTGCAAATGTGCATGACCTGGCAACTGGACCCACCTTTATCTTTTAGCTGACCCACCGCAAGTCTTAACCACACTGGATCTGGAGAATACATGACTTAAGGCAATCTCCAAGTCGCTGAACAATTTAACTAACCTTGGTCTAGTCTAGAGATCACAACTGAAGGGATTCTCTAGATCGCCAGATACTTTTCTTAACCTTGGTTTGATCAAGTGAATCAACGAACAATGCATTCACTTGATCACTGAACATTTCCCTTAACTCAAGTTTCATCTAGAGAACCAATGACAACCACCCGATATCACTTATATCAATGGTCCACGATGAGTCTCCAAGTCTTTTAAATTAACTCATCCTTCATCATGAGATCATGTGACTGAGGCAATCACTAGATCTTTGAACATTTTGGTTAACTAAGATCTGGTTTGGAGATCACGTGAATAAAGCATTTGCGTGGTTGCTGAGTCTTATCTTTACTCTGGGTTTAATCTGGAGATCTAGCACCAGCTGTTAGATCTTGATTGCATCAATAGAGCACATTGAATCCTCAAAACCTTGTCTTAACTCAACCTGGATCATGAGATCATGCAACTAAGGCAATTGTTAGATCTCGAAACATTTCTCTTAACCCCAGTTACATTTGGAGAACGGGTGATAGCCTTTATTCGCCAAGTTGCCAGATCCTTTACCTAACCTTAGATAAATCATGAGATCAAGTGCCAGCTGTTGATCTTGTTCACCATCCATGGTCCTCGCTGAGTCACTAGAATATTTGAAACTTGACCGTTGCATCAGGAGAATGAGTGACAACCATATTCATTGGATTGCTAGATGATTATTGTATGCAAATTAGATGTCTAAAAACTAGAAATGATAAATTAACTATTAAAGCCAATGAATCTATCTAATGCAAACACAATGAAGAATGCAAAGTAACTATGAAATGATGAAACTAATTTAATTACCTTCACCTACCATGCAACTTGTCTCCATTGTCCTCCTAGCTTTGATTTATTGAAGATGTTGAGCTCTCAGATTTCCAAAATGAAGCCTTCTCCCAAGATGCTACCAAAGTGTGGAGATTGAATGAAATTGAGTGCACAATAGCTTATGCAAACTAATGGATGAAATGCAAATAAAATGCTTGATTGCTTGAATACTTGGATGCTTGAATTCTTGAATGCTTGTTATCAAAAATACCTATTATCTCTCAAATGAGAAATGAGGCTCTTTTTATAGAGTTTTGGAGGATCTAGGCTTAGGTGGCACAATCCTATGGTTGAGAATGAAAGGTAGAAGATCCTAGGGCTAGGATTGACTTGGTTGAAGGAGTTGAGAGAAAGGGTGATGTAGTTGGAATGTGAGAGGAAGAATAGGGATGATGTTCCTCTCACATTGACATGAAGGAGAAAAAGGTGGAGAGAAAAGGGGAGAGACATTTTCCTCATGAGGACTCTTTGTACAAGTGTCCCATGAGTCACCTTTGACCCTTAGAGGTGGCTTGAGAAGCCCCTTAGGAATAGGGAATGTCTCTTGACTTGGTTGTTGAGAGGACATGTGGTCATGACCAAGTCCTATGAGGCCACATAGCCCTTAAGAATAGGACATGTGTGGGTGAGGATAAATATGAATAAATAATTAATAATAATTATTTATTTTAACCAAGGTGATGTGTCAGGTGACTAGGTGGATGAAGTGAATTAGAAGACTTAGTCATATTTAGGTGATTGTGTATTTAATTAAATCACTTTAATAGACTATTTAGAAGACTTAGGATATAGAATTAGACTATAGTGAATTTATTTAAATAAATTGAATAATTTATTTAATAAATAGAGGAATAATTATTAATTAAATAATAAATATTTAATTAATTTATCAAGTCAATAGTAATTAAATAATAAATATTTAATTAATTAATGAAGCCATTTTTAGGTGTATACATTTTGCCCCTCTTTGAAATAATGTGTGTATCACATTGTTTCAAAGAAAATTTCAAGCATTTTTGCCCCTGCCCCAGACAATGTCTCAGACGACCTATGCGTGCCTCCTTGAGAGATTGATTGACAAAAAAGATTATTTGAATGTTTATTGGATTTTTTTTTTGTTTGTTGTGCAATCAATCTCACGAAAGAACAGTAGAAAAGATGGAGGAAAACAGGGTGGAATGGAAGAAAAATGGCAAATAGGGTCCACACACCAAGCACATCGGGTCCATAGGCTATAAATAGGGCTAAGGGGTCCACAATAGGCTCATTGTGCACACTTGTCACTTGGAAATCAGAGTGCGAGAGAGAGAAGAGTAGAGCCACGAGGATGCCGTTCCCGTTGTCAGATCACCGCTTTGAGAGAGTCAGACGCTTCCAACAACCACCCGATTCGGGTGAACCGGTAGGCGACTCGATCCTCCTTGGTAATTTCATGATTTGATGCATGTTAGAGTAGAATTTTAGCATGTTTAGGATAGATTGAATGGTAGATTAGATTATAATTTTTTTTTTTGGTGAGGCGTGGAATGAATGCGCAGTTTCGACGCACCAATGTGCAGGAACTAGGAACATTTGCGCAGAAAAACACAACATTCTGCACATACGTGTAAGAAAATTGCGCATTCATACTAGAGGAAAGTTAGAGTTGCGCAAGTGTGAAATAAAAATGCACATTTGAAAAATTAGCGCATTGGTGCATATTTGTGGCACAAATGTTCGATAAAACTGTGCTTTTGTCAAAATCTGCGCATTCGTTCAGAATTATTGTGCAAATGTGAAGAAAAACTGCGCATAGGTTAAAACCTGCGCAAATGTTAAAGAATGCTGTGCATACATGTTTCAATGTTGCGCATGTGTTTGAAGTGATAGAATGTGGTCAAACTAGATAGTCAATTAGGTCAAACTTTATGTCAATAAGTTGATTGGATCTATCAGTATTTGATTTTGATCAATTTGATCAAGATAGGAAACATTGTAGCATGTTCGCTAGTTAACCAGTCTTGAACGTAGATAATTGATAGAATCATCTGTTGAAACACGTGATAAGAACATGTTTATATTTGATATATAGGATAGATAGATTGATAGATCAGTTTATCAAAATTTGATAGGTTGATTGTTTGTTGACTGGAATAGGAGGATATCATAGATAGTCTAATGTCACGGGAGAGATACCCTGTGACTCAGAATCTAAGACCGGCGTTGTCAGAGACAGATAGACTGTTGATTGGAGCATCCAGATTATATTATGTGATTTACATGCCTGAGATTTGGGTGAATCTGAGTATGATGATAGCATTAGTAGAGTGATGGCACTCGGAGATGAGTACCTTCCATCTTCCGACAGGGAAGATGATAGTTACATTAGAGGATGTATATCGCATCCTCCATCTTCCCATCACAGGTGAGATGGTATAGTATGATCGGCACGACAAAGTTATAGAGTGCAGAGCCATCTTCGGTGATGATGATATAGAGGATGGAGAGATCAGTTGGGAGGATATGGTTGACTTGTATGATCCTTTACCAGTAGTGCTAGTAGGAGTGATTGGGGAATTTGTATGCCCTGATCGTAGATCACATGGATTTGCAGTTGGATGGGGCCGCACATTACATCAGATGATGGAGGGGACCCAATATGCTTGGGGCGTGTGTTTGTTAGCACATCTTTATCATGATATGCATCAGGTGGTGTACCATAGGGGTGCATCATTATCAGCAGGGGTGACACTGCTCCATGTTTGGGCATGGGAGCATATTGTAGTTACTCAACCAGTGGCTATCAGATTTTAGGGCGCAGGACAACCCTATATTCATTTATACTCCTCAGTTTTGTCTCAGGCAAAACTAGGCCATTTAGAGTTTTGGCGGTGTACCTTTGACACACTAGACATAGTGACATGGAGACCCTACCTAGGGTGTGAGCGTGGGATGATGAGCAGTAGCTTGGTTTTTGTTTTGAGTCATGGTGGTTGATAGGACGGACACCATTTATCATTGAGCGACAATTGGTTAGTCAGGTCCTGCGATGATTTGGTAGGATACAGGGCATGCCGTAGGGAGTGACCGAGCATGTTCGCACGCATCAAGAGAGATGAGACTGGGGGCCCATGGCATCATTCGATATTTCTTGGTAGGAGTTTTTGGATGCCCCATTTCAGGCATGGTCGATGAGACTGACGATGGTAGACCCAGGGATGACTACTAAGCTAGAGTAGTTTTTGAGGGATTTTTTAGTTCTGTGGATTACAGATCCAGCAGCGAGGCCTCCAGAGAGAGATCTGGTAGAGAGACGATGGGGGAGACTTTGAGGGAGAGATAAACATGGATGAGGGAGATGAGGTGGCGATGATAGTGGAGGAGATGGAGGAGGAGATGGAGGGAGAGGGGATAGAGTAGGACCTTAGATGAGAGGAGGTGGTGTGAGGCTGAGAGGACTGATGCCACCTCTAGCTAGACAGGGATGAAGACAACCAGATGGATTGAGTGACATGGAGACCCTACCTAGGGTGTGAGCCATGGGATGATGAGCAGTAGCTTGGTTTTTGTTTTGAGTCACGGTGGTTGATAGGATGGACACCATTTATCATTGAGTGACAATTAGTTAGTCAGGTCCTGCAACAATTTGGTAGGATACAGGGCATGCCGTAGGGAGTGACAGAGCATGCTCGCACACATCAGGAGAGATGAGACTGGGGGCCCATGGCATCATTCAATATTTCTTGGTAGGAGTTTTTGGATGCCCCATTTCAGGCATGGTCGATGAGACCGACGATGGTAGACCCAGGGATGACTACTGAGCTAGAGTAGTTTTTGAGGGATTTTTCAATTCCGTAGATTACAGATCCAGCAGCAAGGCCTCCAGAGAGAGATCTGGTAGAGAGACGATGGGGGAGACTTCGAGGGAGAGATAAACATGGATGAGGGAGACGAGGTGGTGATGATAGTGGAGGAGATGGAGGAGGAGATGGAGGGAGAGGGGATAGAGTAGGACCTCAGATGAGAGGAGGTGGTTTGAGGCTGAGAGGACTAATGCCACCTCCAGCTAGACAGGGACGAAGACAACCTCTAGCACAACCAACACAGCCAGCTGTAGGAGTGGGACTATAGGTACCAGTCCCTCTGGCACAGATTCTAGTTGCCCTAGTACAGAGACCAACTACATAGGTACAGGTGCCACAAGTACAGAGGCAAGGATAGGATGAGGCAAATATTTTATTGGCCTAGGGCGGTGGGGTACAAGGTGGTCAGGTCTAGGATGAAATACAGGATGAGGCTAACGCTGAGATGCCGGATGTACAGGCACAAGATGAGCAGGTGAACATGGACATTGGGGGACAGGATCCCTATTTACAGAGAGATGCGGTGGAGGAGGAGGAGCCAGATATTGATATACTACTATTCAGACTAGTAGTTACACAGGTATAGGCAGAGCGGGTGCCAGGTCTAGAGAGACAAATTGAGAGACTAGAGCACCAGATGGATGTCCTTAGACATGAGCGGGATGCGGCGATTGAGAGACTCGGGGAGTCTGAGATGCTATTAGATGAGCTACAGAGGACAGAGGACCTAGGTCCCCATGGAGATAGCATGAGAGCCATGATACATGCTAGGAAGGATATATCCTACT
This sequence comes from Chamaecyparis obtusa, assembly GCA_027943335.1. NCBI lineage: Eukaryota > Viridiplantae > Streptophyta > Pinopsida > Cupressales > Cupressaceae > Chamaecyparis > Chamaecyparis obtusa. The sequence continues at coordinate 818,908 of BSBK01002038.1, forward strand.
GGTGAGAGGCATACAGACAGGTAGTCCCGAGGGATCAGTGGATCGAGAGTTATAGGGAGAGCTCAGTGGTGATCAGGACGGTAGTGCATGATAGGGGAGCACCAGCTGGTGGAGAGGGTGTGTCATCACACCCTTTGAGAGCACCAACAGGTTTAGGAGGTTAGGGTGGATCCTCAGCATCAGGGAGTTCAACAGCACAGGGCCACATTGCATCCCGTAGATAGTGGCAGATAGAGTCTGGAGGCAATGGTTCATAGATGTTGAGAGAGCATTGTATACACTATTGTACCATTATGATTCATTGTATCATTATATTTTGACTTGATGGACACTATCTATGGACACATTGTTATTGATTTATATCATTGGACATTCGGATAGTTTTGTTGTTTTATGTACTTTATATGATGGATGCTATATGATTGAATCTCTATATATAGTGATGCAGTTCTATCATGATTTTCTTTGATGATTTATATACATGTGCGTACTGACATATGCAGGATGTGATGATTTACTTTAATATGCATAGAATGTATGTCTTAGAATGCAAAATGATTTATATCCGATTTGATATTTTTGATGCTTAATGGTTAATAATCATATGATGGTGAGATAAATGCATGTTTTAAATGAGTTTACTAATGCTATGTGATTATCAATGCAATGTTGTGATGAACAATGTGGATAATGGATAATAAATAAATGATGTAAATGAATGATATAACTGATGATTGGAAACACATATAATGGATAATAAATAAATGATGTAAAATGCATATAATATATAATAAATGATAGTGTAATGCAAATGATATCTAATGTAATAAATGATAATGTACGTAAGATGATTGAATGTAATAACTGATAACATGATAAAAGAAAATGAGATGAAATGATAGCTATAATAAATGATCAAATTATATATAAATGAACACTCCTAATGAAGATAACATATGTCTCCAAATGATTAAGTGCAAAATGTTAAATGCAAAAAAATTCATAATATGTTTGGTTGTCCAAATGTCCTCAACTTAAATAACAATGTATCTGACACAAGAAGAATAGACTAAGAGAACAAATAACCTAATAAGAAAGGTAACCTATAAATCTCTATAAAAGGAGCACTGATATGTAAGTCATGAACTATTTAAATGAAATGCAATATGAAATGAATGTATCTCCACAACTTTAGGTAACATCTTAGAACTTCATAATAACTAGAACTTGAGTTTCATCATTGAGCTCATAATGTTGTAAGAAAATGCAGGCATCATGGTATAATTAAACCAGGATGACCTGAGCACTTTTTGCATGGAGTTTAATATTGCAAACTTGACAAGCATCTAGGTATAATTGAACCGAGATGACCTAAATTTTGTTTGCATAACAGACAAGGAATATTTCCCCCCTCCATCGGGGAACAAATATTTGGAGTCGAGGTATGCGATGGCGTATCACCATAAATAGCATTTGTTAGAACAACTTGATTTGTATGTTGTCCATACTATGAAATGGATGAAGGCACTTATACATAGACACCCCAATTACTTGCTCCTTCGATTTCATCAGAAAATACCCCACAAATAGCAATCAAAGAAAATATCATGCCCCATCCTAGCTATTCTAATCAATGACATATGAGAGTTTCAAACTCATGTCAAAGATATCCCGGAATAGCATAGGAAACATGATAACAATAAAATCTAGATATGAATGCATAAGTTATAACAAATCATTCTAACATGCTTGCCATGAATATACATTTCTTTTGCCAAAAAGATTGATTTAGGATATGTTGATCAATTCAAGTGATGATGTATAGTCAAGATGTATAGATAAGCAGTCACAATTCGAAAGATAGATCATAGATTAAAATTTAGCATGAAGATACCATTATGAAAGAACATTTGATTATGTTTGCCTTGCCTGGTGAAAATAACTCCATTATGTCCTCTAAGAGTCATGACTATCATAGATCCACTTCCCAAACTAGGTCAAGGACATGCCCCAGCTAGGTGATGGACTGACTTATTACGGATGAAGAAAGATGCAACAAGACTAGGATGAAGACCATGACAAAAGATCAAGCTATGATGGGATTTTATTACGGATAGATACAATGGATGGTGTATGAACTAGCCATTTTATTATGATATATACATGGTGGAGACAAGGATTGAATAACTATTTTATTATGGATATATACAATGAACAGACACACTCAAAGAATCCTAATAGATAGAGGAGCTAACTTGTCACACATGGTGCCTGTTTCCAGGTTTTCACCATATGCTTTTATTGCAGTTTTTATTTTGATTTTGTGATTTTTTTGTATTTTTGATTATTTTTATTTACATAATATATATACAAACTATATACATGCCCCTTACATTGAGATTTCAGGGATAGAACTTCTTGAGATGGATGTTGTTAAGAGGTTCATCCAAGGGATCCCCTTCAGGTGTAGATAACTGATAGGCTCCAAAACCATAGACTATTGTAATCACAAAAGGTCCTAACCAATTAGGTTCAAACTTGCCCTTCTTTTCACGGTGTTGTTGATTCTTTGGATTTTCTCGAAGGACTAAGTCACCCAACTGAAAATCTCTGATCTTTACCTTGCTATTGTACTGACAGGACAGACGCTACTGATAAAATTTCAAATGATCATAGGCTCACTGAGGGCATTCATCTAGGAGTTCCAATTTAGTCAGGCGTGCAACTCTATACTCTTCATCAGGAATTAAATCTTTAAGAGTAACACGAAGTGAAGGCAACTCGACCTCGAGGGGCAGGACTGCTTTAGATCCATAGACAAGGGAGTATGGAGTGGCTCTAGTAGGAGTACAGATGGAGGTACGGTAAGCCCATAAGGCTGGATTAAGTTGGAGATGCCAGTCACGGCCAGCGTCATTGATAGTCTTTTGTAGGATTTTAACAATTGTTTTGTTTGACGCCTCAGCTTGGCCGTTTCCTTGAGGATAGTAGATGGTGGAATAGTTGTGGGTGATGTGGAATTTGGAGCACAAGTCATCCATGTCTTGGTTTTGAAACTATTTCCCATGATCAGTGATAAGATACATAGGTATACCATATCTGCAAATGATATATGTTAAGATAAACATGGAGATTTGTTTCCCTATGGTGGTAATTAATGGAACGACCTCAATCCATTTAGTGAAGTATTCTATGGCAGTGAGAATCCATTTGTGGCCATTGGAAGATGGAGGATTGATAGCACCCACGAGGTTGAGTCCCCATCGACTGAATGGCAAAGTAGTTGTAAAAGGATGTAACTCTTGAGCTAGAGCATGGATAAGGTTTCCATGTATCTAACATTTCTTGCATGCCCTAGCAAAATGAAAGGAGTCTGCTTCCATGGTAGGCCAATAATAACCCATACGCATGAGTTTCTTAGCCAAAGAGGGACCACTTGAATGTGTCCCACAAATACCTTCATGTACATCACGTAAGGAAATTTGAGCTTCATCATGTTTGAGACATCATAGGAGAGTACTGTCAAAACCTCGCCGATAAAGGGTGTCAGATATTAAGATATAGCGGGAGGTTTGGCGGAGAAAAGTTCATTTTTGATTGCGGGATAGGTCGGGAGGTAGAGTGTTATCTTTGAGGTAAGAATAGATCTTTCCATAGGTTGGGGAGTTATGTCTAATCAGATGACATAGAATACTCGTATCAAGGTGATCATATGCAGGACAAGTCAGGGATTCCACCAAGAACTCAAAATGGGCCTTGGTATCTTCTATATCAAATAAAGAAGCAATCATTGCCATGGCATCAACAGCCTTATTTTCATGTCGAGGAATCTGGTCAAAAGTGATGACAGAGAAATACATTTTAAAGTCATCAACCATACGTTTATATGGCAATAACTTATCATCTTTGGTCTGATAATCATCATTAACTTGGTTAACAATCAGCTGAGAATCTCTGTAGACATTTATTTCAGATACGTTCCATTGTAAAGCATTTTTAACCCAATCAGCAAAGCCTCATATTCTGCTACATTATTGGTGCAAGGAAATAACAACTTGAAAGATTTCATAATAGTGTATCCTTGTGGCGTGATAAAAAGAATACCAGCTCCTGAACCTTGTTGAGTGTATGAGCCATCAAAGTATAATTTCCATGTTTGTGTAGACAAAGCTAAGATATGAGCATCTGGAAACTCTATGTGTATAGGTTGGTCATCCATTAATGGAGCATCAGCTAGTTGATCTGTGATCACTTGACCTTTAATAGCCTTCCTGTCTACATATTCAATATCAAACTCACTAAGTAGCATGACCCACTTAGCCAACCTGCCTGTCAATGCAATCTTGCTTAACAAATACTTTAAAGGATCAATCTTTGCAATAAGCTGAGTAGAATGTGACAACATGTAATGTCACCACTTTTGTGAAGCAAAGACAATAGCCAAACATGCTCTTTCAATAGGGGAATAGTTTAACTCATATCCCACTAAAGTGCGACTAATGTAGTAGATGGCTTTTTCTTTTCCTTCATGATCTTGCTGAGCGAGAAGAGCACCTAGTGAGGCTGTCGTGGCTGAAATGTAGAGCAAGAGTGGCTTGCCCAGAATTGGTGACATCAGAGTTAGAGGATTTGCTAGATACTACTTGATTTTGTTAAAAGCTTCCTCACACTTATCATCCCATTAAAATAAGATATTTTTATGCAGCAAATGTTGAAAGGGATGACTGCGATCTGCTAGTTGAGAAACAAATCTTCAGATGGATTGTAGACACCCCTGTAAAGATCTTAGTTGATTGATGTTAGTGGGGGAAGCCATCTCCAATATTTCTTTAACCTTTTCTGGATCTACTTCGATGCCTTTATCTGAGACAATGTAGCCTAACAGTTTGCCGAATGTGACCCCGAATGCACATTTCTTTGGATTAAGTTGAATCTGATATTTTTCCATCCGGGTGAATATTATAATCTTCCATGATGGTATGCATCATGTCATGAAAGATCATGGTCATGGCTCTTTGGTAAGTTGCTCCAGCATTTTTGAGGCCAAATGGCATCACATTCCAGCAGTATGTACCCCATGGACAAGTAAAAGTAGTTTTTTCCTGGTCTTCTGGCGCAATCTTGATTTGGTTATAGCTAGAAAATCCATCTATTAATGATAACATCTCATGCCCAGCTGTTAGGTCAATAATCATATCAATATTTGGCAAAGGGAAGTCATCTTTTAGACAAGCTTTATTAAGATCTCGAAAATCAATACAAATCCTGATAGACTTGTCTGGTTTTGAAACTGGAACAATATTTGAAATCCACTCAGCATAATCAATAGCCCGAATGAATCCAACATCTAGGAGCTTCTTCAATTCTGCTTTCACCATTAGCGAAATGTGAGGATGCATTTTGTAGAGCTTCTGCTTAACTGGTTTTACACCTGGTTTGATAGATAAATGATGCATAATGAGATTGGGGTCCAAACCAGGCATATCAGCATAGGACCAAGCAAAGTTGATTTGTCTTTTTCTGAAGAATTTTGCAAAAGCTTCTTTCTCTGATTCTGTCAAGGATGCTGCTACTTTGAGGATGCATGGAGACTCCTCTATTCCAATGTTAAGTGGTATTGTTGGTTCTATAAGAATGGCAGATTGCTTTCGATATAGATAGTTGGGAAGAGTGTCAATCCTTCCATTGTCAGGCGCCTTAGAGAGGTTTTCACCATCAGATGCATCTTTTCTTTTTACTATTTTTGGATCTAATACTGCCACTGAGTGGTTTTCACCATTAGATCTATTGATTATTTTTATATTTTTATGACTGAAAGGATTGGCACTCTCTCCAAAATAGGCCATGTCATTGAGTTCTATCGAAAATCCTGACTTGTGATCCCCTAGTGGTAAATGATCCCTAATGCCAAGATAGTCAATGATTGCATCATCATTATGGAAGACATCAAGTTCTGGGTGATTGGGAGAATCCCAATCGATAAGGTTAGGACGGACAAGGGGCATTGGATCATTTGGGTCGGTTTCAAAAGTAGAGATGGTATTGATGGAAAATTTGTCAAGGTTTATGATAGTATCAGCGAGGTCTATTTCCATACTCTCATCCGAATCGTCTGTCATAAGATAACGCTCATAATCAATGTGAGTAATATTATGTGGGACCAATCCTAGTGAGTCACTCGTTGAACTCTCACCCTCATGGTAATCGTTACTATATTGATGGACAACATCAACTCCTATTTCTTCTGTATAATCAGATAAGGAATCCCATTCATAATCATTAGAATTAGAATCATCATTATCTTCAAGTCTATCAATGATTCTTTGAGCTATCCTTTGTTTCTCTGGATCTACATACATACCATGCTTTCTGAATTGTAAGGCAAGAGCTTTAGATGTCTCATGAAAAGGTGGTATTTTTGCTTTTCCTTTTGGTTCTTGTGGTTCTTCACCTTTATATCCTAATCCTGTAGTGTGTCTTTGATAATTGGGATTTTGCAAAATTAGTTTTATAACACCTTCTCTTTGTAACCCTAGAGGTCCAACACCTTGATATCCCATCTTTTGTAGCAAAGTATACCCTTTTCCATAGACATCAGGTGATATACATTCATGTTTAATATCCTCTTCAATCTTCTATGTCTTAAGCCAATAATTTGCATTACACTCAACTGCCTCTTTGGATATTGTGCCCCCACTTATAAATGTGTTATAAACAAGTGTGGAAGGGGGTTTTGATTGTTGTTTAGTGATCAAAGATCTACCATATGATTTGGGAGATAAAGGTAACTCAGTGATACAAAGAGCTTGACCTAAAGTATATTCTCCCATACTTCTTTCTTTGATGTCTATCTTGATCCCATCTAATTTAGAAGTTGATGCTATATTACTAGGGTCACTGGGTGTAGTTGCAAAAGATCTAGTACAATTATAGGGAACCAAAGAATCAGAAATCTTCACATTGCTACAATATTGAAAAGGATTAGAATCTTCTTTGATAGTGATCTCCTGACCATTGTGAGGGAATTTTATACATTGGTGATAAGTTGATGGCACAACTTGCATGGAATGAATCCATGGTCTTCCCAAAAGAATATTATAAGCAAGATCCATGTCCAGAACTTGACAAGATACATCTTTGACAATAGGACCAATCCTAATTGGAAGAACAACAGACCCCTTGGATGATCTCTCTTCCTCATCATAGGCTTTTATTGTGATTTTCTTTTTTGGATCAATGACATTCTCAAAAAATCCCAATGTAAGGACTAACTTTAACGTGCAGATATTCAAGCCAGCTCCCCCATCTATTAATACTCTTTTAATCTTGTGATTCTGAACAAGGACTTCGATATGTAAGGGAGCATTATGAGGTTGGGTAATGGCTAAATCATTATTTTTAGTAAAGGAAAAATAGTGTGGGGTTGTTAAATGGCCCACCATAGCTTGAAATTGATCAGGATCTAGAGTTGTTGGAACCTGGGTCTCTAAGAGAGCTTTTTCAAGGATATCTTTGTGAGATGGGGAAAGACACAAAAGCTCTAAGATGGATATCTGGGCAGGTGTTTTCTTGAGTTGTTCCAAAAGATTGTATTGGTTGGAAGTATTTGGGGTAGACTTTGGGACATAAACTCACTTATTTTGTATAGTGCTTGGTTTAGACTGGACTCCTTGAAGAGTAACTTTGGCTTGAGCACGAGTAGTTGCTTGGACTGATTGAATCTCTGATTTTTCTTTGATGGTAATAACATTGGCATAATACATAGAAGGATGACATTCAGAAATGTTACCAACATATCGATAGGGAGTGGAATTATAATTAGCTTGATTGTCACCCTTATTGTTGGAAGAACCCCCTTTTTCATGCTCAGGAAGTGGATCTTTGAAAGCTGTATGTGATTCGTTCGAGACATGTCCATCAACACCAATTTCACCACTTTCGATTAAATCTTGGATTACATTTTTGAGTCTTTTGCAATCATTTATTTTATGTCCTCTGCCTCTGTGAAATTCACAATAATCATTCTCATTCCACCAAGAAGGCTTTACTCTAGGTTCAAAATCTTTCATTTCAAGAAGTGTAATGAGTTTCTTTGTGATTAACTTTCGTAATGCTAATTCGAGAGATTCCCCCAAAGGAGTAAAGTTTCTTCGAGGTGACATAAAAGGAAATCTTGGTTTAGATGAATCCTTGTTGGTATTTTGATTTGATGATTGATTGTTGTAGGTTCCTTGAGTAGCATTGGCCTGACTGGTGAGATTAAGAAGGGGTTGCATTGGCTTGACATTACGATTATCAACAATCCCATCATTGACAATGTTTTTGTTTTTATTCCAAAACTTTGATTTATCATTGTTATAGTTGTTGGAATTGGAATTTGAGGATCCAACATTGTCTTTAGAATAAAGTTTGATCTCACCTTTTCGGACCATGGCTTCCTCAATCTTGATACCATTTTCTATGAGCTTATTGAAATTTGGTGGACATTGCAATTGTAACATATAACTCATTTCTGGTGTAAGGTTATGCACAAAAATATCCATCTTTTCTTATTTAGGAATCATTCGTGGATATTTGGAAAATAATTGACGCCATCTTTGCAAAAAAGTAAGGAAAGGTTCTCCATTCTTTTGATGTGCATTGCAAAGATCAAGCATAGTGACCTCATGTTTGATGTTATATGAATAATGAGTCACAAATTTGTCAAGAAGCTCATTGAAAGATTTGATGCCGGGGGGAAGTTTAGAGAACCATTCCATGGCTTTTCCTCCTAAACTTCGTGGAAATAGTCACATAAGATAAGTGTCATTATGAGCGACTTCAATACAAGCAGCACAAAACTCACGAATATGGTCTTGTGGATCCAAATTCCCTTTGTATTTGTCAAATTTTGGTACCTCAAAATGAGGAGGGAATGGAATCATTGCTAAATTCTTATCAAAAGGATAAGGACATATATCATCCAAGGAATACTTCTTTGTTGATGATCCAGTTGGATGTCACAAATTTGTTGTTGAAGCATTTGGATTTGTTGTAGGACGGGATCCAAAGATGGTGTGTTTCCTTGAGTGTTTTGGGAAACATTGTTGTGAAAAGCATTGTTTTGTGAAGCGTGATTTGGTTGATCATTTTGAGAAATAGTGTGTTGTTCATGACTATGAGAAGCATTGGATTGCTGATTGGTTTCCTTTGCTCCATGAGTATCTTGAGAACCTTTAGGAATTTGTTGATTATTTGTGTGAGTTGGTTCTCTAAGATAAGAAACATCAAAATCACTTGGTAACTTAGCTCCTTGTTGAGCAAGCATGAGAAAATACATCTCTTTATCCAAGCCTAAGAGTCTTTCCATGACATGATAAAATTGAGGATCTTGTGAAGCTTCCCTAAGTTCTTCATCGGTGGGTTCATCAGTGGATGTAAAAAGTGAAGTTTTCTTAGGAGCTTCGAGCCAAGGATTTTCTTCATTGCTGGTATTGCCTTCCATCTTGTCTAGGGATTCTGGATTGGTGGCTTGTTTAAATTTCTGAGATCGAGTTTGAACCATAAAATTGAAAGAATTGATTGTGGGATGAAAGATTTTTTGATGAGAAGATATGGAAAGTGATTGATAGGAAAGATATTGAAATGTGTTGAAAAGTGATAAGACAACTTGATAAACTCTAAGTCAATAGGAGGTATAGATCTCACTATGATATGATAAAGAGAAATCAAGAGATAATAACCTAAGCAAGTTTGATGATTAAGGATGATATATCCTGATATGGTAAACTCACAAAGATCAAAATCTAATGGATAAGATAATGTTTCAACACAAAATCAAAAATTTCAAAGATTTGGAAGAAAAATGATTTGATGAATCTTGATGAAGGAATGATGAAAAGTGATGAATGGTCAAACTAAAGATCAAAGGTTTGTGTAACATGATTGTCTCTCCAGAATCTTACTAAGGATGAAAATGGGTATCTAAAAAAGTGATTTTGAAAATTGCAAAGTTTGTGGAAATGCTCATTGTTGTAAATGCACAACAACAAATGCACAGGACAGATTGATCAATGTGCAACAAAATGAAATAGATGCACAATAATATGTAATAGATGTGACTGGTAATAATCAAAAGCACAGACAGTCTAAATAGATGCGCAAATTTTTTTGATAAATGCATAGCAAATTTGATCAAATGAGTAGAAAGATGTGATATATGCGCAGGTGTTGAAATTTTGATCTGAATTGAAAATGTTTTGGATTTTCCTGGTGTTGGCTGGTTTTTTGTTTTTTTTTGGCAAAGTGAAAAATGCATAAACACACGCACACAAGGCAAAAATGATGTTAATCTGACTATGCTAATATGAATGAATAAACATGCTTACAATCCTATGGTTGGCAAGGACGATATCTGCTGAATCCCCACTAGGATAATAAAATCCAGCCACGCAAATTCACAGCGGATAGCTTAAGAACTTGGAGGCACAAGATCCTCCTTACAGTGCACTCACTTCTCAGGCACACCAAGTTTCAAATTCAATGGGTCATTACTTCCCAAAGAACTGCTATCTCTACTATGAACCATGAGTAATGTGGGGTGTCTTCATGAGCTTGGGTGACTCCTTGAGCCAGCAGATAGAAGGTTTTTGGCCACTAAACAAATTTTTTTAGTAAGGACATTCATTTAGGTGGTTGTGATCAAGTCATTTTCCCAATTAAGGGGGCTCTCCCAATCCTTTCAAAGCAAGGCTTTCACCTCTACTAAGTAGGACTTTAACGCACCACTAGGGTACTGGAGGAGATTTTGGTTGCCACAACGAATTCACACCTGTCTAATGTCAGACTAATCACATTAGCATTTTTTATATACCGGTTTGGAAGGGCTTGGCTTTAGCCTGTTACCAGTTGGGTCATTCCTTGGGGTGAGTACCTCTTTTCCCACCAAAGACCGCCCTCTAAAAATTATAATAGTTTCTCTTACACCCAAGGTCCATGAATGGTGAGGGGAGAGGATATGTTGTTATAATTTTGGGATTACAGATATGCTATTAAGAAAAACACAATAGACACTTGAATCTATGATAAGGAAGACACATAAAGCAAAAACATGTCATATTTTAAGCCCAAACGAGATTATAGTTTATTTTTGCAAACCCCTTGGCAATCTGCAATCAAACTGTTAGAATTTTTTTTTAGCAATGGGGTCTTCAAAATTACATCCTGCAAAATAGCCTAAAAATACTACCAGAATGAATAGACACTTGTCAAAATGTTAGCTAAAAACAAATCTAACAGAAAACTAAATTTTTCTACAGAAACTGATAAATGCGCATAACAGTGATATAAATGTGCAGCAAGTTTGGATATATGCGCCGTAATTATATATGCATGAAACAATTGAATGAATGCGCAGCCTGATGATATGTATGCACAACTAGTATGGATGCACAATGAAAAATGATGTATGCGTAAGACAGTTTAACGAATGCGTAGAAAATATGACAGAAAGTGAAAACTAGATGAAAGTTTGTGTCTGTGGTTGCAGAAAATGGATGCGCAATAGAAATGAACAAATGCGCAGAAATCATGGACAAATGCACAGAAATAACCTGTAGAAAAACTTGCACACGGAAAACTAAAAATTGAAAGTGAAAAACCCGACTGGGCCCTCCTTCTAGTGCCAAAAATGTATGCAAATTAGATGTCTAACAACTAGAAATGATAAATTAACTATTAAAGCCAATGAATCTATCTAATGCAAACACAATGAAGAATGCAAAGTAACTATGAAATGATGAAACTAATTTAATTACCTTCACCTACCATGCAACTTGTCTCCATTGTCCTCCTAGCTTTGATTTCTTGAAGATGTTGAGCTCTCAGATTTCCAAAATGAAGCCTTCTCCCAAGATGCTACCAAAGTGTGGAGATTGAATGAAATTGAGTGCACAATAGCTTATGCAAACTAATGGATGAAATGCAAATGAAATGCTTGATTGCTTGAATGCTTGGATGCTTGAATGCTTGAATGCTTGTTATCAAAAATACCTATTAGCTCTCAAATGAGAAATGAGGCTCCTTTTATAGAGGTTTGGAGGATCTAGGCTTAGGTGGCACAATCCTACGGTTGAGAATGAAAGGTGGAAGATCCTAGGGCTAGGATTGACTTGGTTGAAGGAGTTGAGAGAAAGGGGGATGTAGTTGGAATGTGAGAGGAAGAATAGGGATGATGTTCCTCTCACATTGAAATGGAGGAGAAGAAGGTGGAAGGGAAAGACATATGTCAAGTGTCTCACAAAGACCAAAGAGAGAAAGGGGGAGAGACATTTTCCTCATGAGGACTCTTTGTACAAGTGTCCCATGAGTCACGTTTGACCCTTAGAGGTGGCTTGAGAAGCCCCTTAGGAATAGGGAATGTCTCTTGACTTGGTTGTTGAGAGGACATGTGGTCACGAGACCAAGTCCTATGAGGCCACATAGCCCTTAAGAATAGGACATGTGTGGGTGAGGATAAATATGAATAAATAATTAATAATAATTATTTATTTTAGCTAAGGTGATGTGTTAGGTGACTAGGTGGATGAAGTGAATTAGAAGACTTAGTCATATTTAGGTGATTGTGTATTTAATTAAATCACTTTAATAGACTATTTAGAAGACTTAGGATATAGAATTAGACTATAGTGAATTTATTTAAATAAATTGAATAATTTATTTAATAAATAGAGGAATAATTATTAATTAAATAATAAATATTTAATTAATTTATCAAGTCAATAGTAATTAAATAATAAATATTTAATTAATTAATGAAGCCATTTTTAGGTGTATATAATTATAACTAACTGCTAAGAACTTGGAGATTCAGCGAATACTATGTAACATCCCTTAGTTGCTAGATCACTAAATGAAAAGTGCTTGAAAATTTTATCCCAAGATCTAGCGAACACTAAGAGATAAAAACCATGTGTAGAGTTGAAAACTTAAGTGGCCAATAAAGTAAAAAAGAAATAGATTTGGCTAGGGTTTTTATGGACTTAGACAAATTTTGAACCATTATTCATGGAAAAGACCTATTTCTCAGACCTCAAAACTATAATATCTCACTAATTTTTGCATTTCAACACATGCACTCTTGACTGGAGCTTGGTCACACCATGAACTATCCTTGGCTAAGGGTACAAACCATGAAACCTGATAGATCATCTTCGTAGATCAGAAAAAGTTTGTAGGTGGGGCAAGGAAACTTTCTAGGGTTTTTCACAAGAGAAGACCATTCTTCTTTAGATATTGGCTATGACAGGAAAATAGGCTAACATTGGTTCTGTCTGGGGATGCATGCCTCTTGCAGGCATGGCAAGGATTTAGAATGTCTGGGATAAGCAGACCATCTACTGAAACAAACTACCCTACACACACAACTTGAAAATAAACACACAACAAGGAAATAAAACTATCTACTGTTCATGGATAATGAGAGTACCTTAAGAGAAGTACAACTTGAGAAATTGTCCATGAACTGGAAATTCCTAAATATTTCCAACCAAATCTTTTAGAATATAGGAGTCAGATCCCCATTTGGAATTGATAAGATATGGTCCCAACCAAATTGGGTCAAATTTGTTGTGCTTGCCTTTATCTTCTAGCCTGACATTCCACATTAAGACCAGATTATTGATGTTACAATTTCTAACTGTGGCCCTTTTGTCATACATATTTTTGTATTGAAGCTAAGATCTTATGTTCTTGTCATGGGCTTCCCTTCTTGATTCATCCAACTGTATCAGATCTTCAAACCTGATTTTCATTTCATCATCTAGATCATCATCATATAATTGGATGAATTTATACATCTATAGAAAATTATTATGTGCCAACCTGGCATGAATACCATATACTAAATCAAAGGGAGCACATCCAATGGCCCTGTTGACTGTCACTCTATTAGCCCATAGATCTAGTTGCAACTTGGAATCCCATGCCTTTTTGTTTGTGTCAAGAACTCTTTTTAAAATCTTTATCAGACTCTTATTACTTGATTCAGCTTGACCATTAGCTCGAGGATGATAAGGGGCTGAGTGTGAAATTTGAATCCCATATTGTTGACAAAAGCTATTAAATTCTTCGGACCTGAAACACATAGCATTATCTACTATTATAACCTTAGGACATCCAATTCTTACCAGCAAATTCTGCATCATGAAGTTATTTACCACCTTGCTAGCGGCTCTCTTAGTGGGAATTAATTCCAACCACTTAGTGAAGTAGTCTATGGCAACCATGATCCATGAATATCCCCCACTAGACTTGTTCAGAATCTCTCCAATGAAATCCATGCCCCACTTTTGAAAAGGGGCTTCAACTGTCACAGGGCTTAAAGGTAGGTTGCCACTGAATTTCAACTTTCCTGCAAACCTTTGGCAAACATCACATTTTTTAACAAATGAATGTGCATCCTTGAAGATACTGGGCCACCAAAAACTAGACCTTAATATCTTATGTGCAGTAGTTTTAGCCATGTAATGGCCACCGCATACACCCTCATGCATGGCTTGTAATAAGTTCTCAACCTTATGATGATCAACACATTTCAGTAAGACACCTTCATTGCTTCTCCACCATAACTCCCCTCTAGAAATAACATACCTTGCAACATGAAATTTCATAGTTCTTCTTTTGTGGTAGTCCATGTTAGGGGGAAGTACCATTTTTTGCAAGTATTTAATAATATCCTCATACCAATCACAACAATCTAAATCACAAATATATGGCCTCTGTTCTTCTTCAAGAATATTTATATGGTTATCATTTAGATTTCTTTGAGCCATGAGTTTTGCTAACCCTGGTCCTCTTACTAGCTTTGTGTTTTGGATGTCAATATTGAACTCTTGGATCCTATTTATCCATCTGCATCTTCTTCATAAGACTTCTTGTTGTACTAGGATATCCTTCACAACAACATTGGGCACATATGCAACTATAGTTGCTCCAACTAAGTAACACCTAAAAGTTTTTATAGCCTTGACCAATGCATATACTTGTTTCTCATTTATATCATACTTTAATTCAGCTACTTGCAAAGATTTGCTGAAAAAGGATATAGGCTATTCAAAACCTTCTGAGTTCTTTTGCAACAAAACTACAACAATGGTGTGACAAGAGGCAAAGGAAAATATTTGAAGAGGCTTGTTGTAATCTGGTGTCCTTAACATAGGAGCACTCTTAATTGCTTGTTTGATTTCACAAAAAGCTTTATTAGCTTCTTCACTCCATTCAACCTTCGCACCCTTTTTTAGCATTCTGGAAATAGGAACACCGATTTTAACAAAATTTGTAATAAATCTTCTAACAAAATTGACTTGACCAAAGAAGGATTGAATCCCCTTAACATTTCTTGGTAGTGGCACTTTATCAATTGATGCCACCCTTTTAGGGTCAATTTTAACTCCATCCTTGGATATAATATGACCCAAGAGTTTACCCTCAGTTACCCCAAAAGCACACTTCCTTGGGTTAAGAGAGACTCCATATTCTAAAGCTCTCCTAAAAATCTTTTCAAGATGGCCACAATGCTGATTCCCCTTTTCTGAGTAAGTAGTGAGATCATCTTGGTATATCACAAGAAACTTGTTTATAAAATCTACAAATTCTACATCCATGGCTCTTTGGAAAGTATCCCCAACATTAGTTAGACCAAAAGGCATCCTAACATATACATATGTGCTCCATGGGGTAGTAAATGCAGTATTGAATTGCTCAGTATTTTTGACAACCACTTAATTATAACCTGAGAACCCATCCATCATAGACATTAATTCTAATCCAGTAACTCTTTGTAGCGTGACTTCCATGTTTGGTAACACATAATTATCCTTCATTGAATTTATGTTCAAGTTTCTAAAATCAATACAGAGCCTAATATCTCAATTTTCTTCCTCACTAGGACCAGGTTAGAGACCCATGTTGAATGTCTGATAGGTCAAAGGATTCCTGCATCACTCATCGTCTTCAACTCTTCCTGCATTTTTGGTGCTAGAGTAGGGTTTATAGGCCTTAGCTTTTGTTTGAATGGTTTAGTGTCTTCCTTCAAAGGGATCTCATGTTGGAAAAAATCTTCCCTATAGGCTTTTAAGTCATCACAAGACCAAGAAAAAACATGCCTATACTTTCTAAGAAGATTGATCAAGGATTTTCTTATTTCAGGAGTCAAATTTCCCCCAATATATACCTTTTTTGGGGCTTCAATTGTTCCTAGGTTTATTTCCTCCAAACCCCTAGGCTTGCTCAAAGATTTTGTTGAAAAAGAACTATCATTATTATCAAAGGCTCTTTCAAGCACAACCAAACCCTTTGGGACTTTATTTGATTTTAATTGCAAGAACTTCTTGCCAAGGAGGGTATCTTCTTTTCCAGAGGTCTCTACATACCCACCGAAGTTTATTTCTCTTTCTCCAAAATTTTCTTCACAATGTAAGAACCTTAAAATGTCTAGGTCATCTTAAAAAACTTGCCAGTTTTCCATGTTGTCTGGTATAGAAGGTCTAGATTGAGTCTCAATTTTGGATATCCCAACAAAATTAATTTCCTCTGGCCTTAAAGCAATGTTAGCCAATAAATCAGCTATCCTATTGTGGCCCCTGTCCATCCAGTCAATACCAAAAGCATCAAAATGTTCTACCTCATCCCAAACAACATTTATGTATTGCTTTAGTCTTTTATTTTTTGATACATACTTGGATCTTACCTGAGACACAACCAATTATCAATCTCCAATTACTCTAAGGCCTTTGATCTTATGTTTTGATGATAATCTTAATCCTATCAGCAAGGCCTCATACTTTGCAGTATTATTGGTACAAGCAAATAATAAGGTGAAAGAAAAATTAAAAGTTTTTTTAGTTGGGGAGATCAACAATACCCCTGCACCAGATCCTTCCCTAGAACTTGCACTATCAAAATACATGGTCCATAGACCATCTTGGTTTATGACGTTATCTTTGTCCTTAGATAAAAGTAAAGGCTCATTTCCATCAACGATCTCTCTATGCTGTACTTGGAAAGAATTTATATTAGTATCCAGGAAGCAATTCATATTATTATCTTTAGTCTCTTCCTCAATCATATGAGGAGTTATAACTTCCCTAGATACTTTGACATTTTCATTAGAAAAATTAAATGTAGAAAAGGATAAATCACATTGGATAATACCTCCCATTGCTACACTCCATTTCCTTGATAACAACATTCCATACTGGGGGGAATATCAACAACTAGGACACTCATGGTCAACTGTTTGCCAGGATAAGAAGCAAGCTTATATGGCAAGGCCTTAATTGTTCCAATAACTAGTACCTCTCTAGAATCCATAGCTTGGCATCTCCTATGAGGAGTGTCAACTTGTAATCCCATTGACCTCATGATCTTCAGCAAACATAATAGTATTAGATGCTCTTGAATCAATCATGCAGTTCTTTAACATTTTCCCATTTATAATCAATGTTAAAAAGAAAGGGTCAACAGCTCCCAAAGAAGTATTTGCAACATTTGTATCTAAATAAATTTGGGGTATCTTTGAAACAATTTCTTCTATATCTTTCCCTTTATTTGGAGATTTATCTTTCACTTCAATACTCACTGGTTTTTGGAGATTTGTAGCAAGAACACTATTTATCCAAGTAAGGGCCTTTTCTTTATGCTCACCTATCCTCATCATTTCCATTAGTGGAACCTTAACTGTTATATGAGATAACAACTAGTTCATGTCAATAGGTGTATATCTTAAATTAGACAAATCTTGCTTGCTTTGAGAGACATCTCTATTTTCAACTTGTGCTACAAAACCCAGCTTATCTTCCACCTTTTGCTTACTTTCAACTTGGGGATTGGGATACTGGTAATTGGTGTTTTGACTTTGACCTTAAGAACATTGTTTTAATTATTTGGCCTTTCAGCTCCTTTCACTTTTAATTTTCTAGCATCATCAACAACTTTATTTTTTACATGTGCTTGCCTAGTGTCTTCATGATTTTTCCTAATAAAAATACCTCCTGGCTTACCCTTTGTATTGCCAATAGCCCTATTTCTCAGAAAATAGTTACTTCTAGCTTGAGTAACCATATCATCGATGATTTGGGCTATTTCTTTATTAGAAGGTCTTCTCAATATAACATGCTTTTCACCCTTTCTTATATTACTATTTATGTACTCAATCTTTTCTTCTTCTTCATCAGAGAAAACCTGCTAATGGTAAGCTTCTCCTTTGCTTTGAGAATTGTTTACATCTTGATTCTCAATTTCTTCTTCAGAGTCAATCTCATCATATAAATTTGCAAAGATCGTAGCACAACCTCTATCATCATAAGATTCTTCCTCATTATCCCCTTGTTCCTCATTTTTAGGTACACTTTAAGAGATTACACAATAATTAGGAACATGTGGGGATTGGCATGCTACACACCATGGAACATCATCAGTCATGTTGACCAGATGTTTTTGCAAAGGGTCAGGGGTTTTGTCATTAGGCCTAGCTTTCCTTTCTAGGACAGTAGGTTTCCCATCCTTCCACTGGGTATGGTAAGGAAAATTTTGCAACCTAGGCTGCCTATTGAAGTTATTGAGAGGAGGCATATCATTTCTCTGAAAATTATTTTTATTTTCAGTAGGCTTTAAATCCTTCAAAGCATTCAGGATTTGTTTTAAATTATCATCCTCTCTAGGCTTTATATTGGCAGGTTTATCTGTTTCCTTTTTTCCAAACCTAGGGGGCTTAGGATCTTCTCTTCTACCTAACTTTCTTGACACCCTTATGTTGCTTTCAATATTTACAGCAAATCTCTGAGCCTCCCTGATAGTTCTAGGATTTTTATCTCTGAGGAGGTAACCCATTTTAGCATCAAAATCATTCAGGTATGTTGCTAAACACACCTTTTCATCTAATCTCATAACTTGGAAAATCTTATGCATTGCTTTTGAAATATGACATTAAATTCAAGGACCTCTTCATTTTGATTCTTCTTAATGTTGTTGAACTCATTCAACATAAATCCACCATATTGATCTTTGAAACAATTTATAAAGTCATCCCAAGAGGCAATACAGTCATATGGAAGCCCTCTAAACCAATCTCTTGCATCTTCAGTTAGTGATTGAATAAATAATTTCATAATGATATCTTCATGTTCTATTTCATAATCATCTATCATATCAATGAACTTTTTAAAATACTCTTCACAAGTGACAACATTATTACTAGTGAATTTAGGAAGCTTTTCCCTAATTTCTTTAGGAATCAAATTAGGATAACCAAGAATATCATTAAAAAGAATTTGTCAGTACCTTTCAACATGAACTGGTCCCCTTTGTGATGATCCATCATTCTGAGAAGTAGATGCCTTATTACTTGATGTGTTAGCAACATTTGCAACTATCAATGGTATAAAAATGGTAGCCTAGTTAGAAAAATTTCCAATGTTAGCATTAGGTGTCAAAATAGGACTAATTGTATTTGAGGGACCTGAAGACTGCCTAAGAAAATCAATCTTCCTTTTCATTTCCAAGGTAGTAGCCTGAAGTTCTTCCTTTTCTAGCTCTTTGGCTAGAATCTCCTTCTCTCTTTTAGCCCTTTCTAAATCATTATCCAATTTGGAGAACTGATCTTAGGGATCATCACTGATAGGCTCATTTATTGAAATCCCTACTAAAACCTATTTACCCTTATCCTTAGGTATTCCAGGTTCAACAATTTGATAGATAATAGGTTGTTCAATAGTTTTCTTGGGTGCTCTAACATGATTTATAGCTTCCAGTGTTAACAACTTCCTTCTTAACTAGTCTGATCTAATTTGGGCATGTCTCAGCTCAACTTCCTTTTCCTTTTTCCTCTCCCTTCTAATGGCAATCTGTTCCTGGATTCTCTTTTCCAGATTAAAATTTTCCTCAAAAATGTCTTCAGAATCTGGGAGAGTGGTTTTAGACTCTAAGGTTTCAACAAAAAATTCTTTTTGTTCATCTCTTGGATTATGAGGGCTTTCAGAGGGAGAATTCCCCTGGGTTGGAGGATCATTTCTTCTTTCTAGGCCCCTACTTTTACTTCTTGATCTTCTATCTCTCCCTTGAGGTTCTTTATTTGGGAGCATTCCTTTCTTATGGTGCATTCCATCCTCTCCCCTAGAATGAGGAGAGTAATAATCATCATAAGCTCCTAGACTTGAATCCACTGCCTCCTCATACTCAGAGGCATTCCCTTCCTAGCCATGATGAGTTAGGTCATTTTCATTTATATTTTCCTTTTGTCTCCATGCTTGAGACATATCTTTATCATTCTGATATCTTCTAGGCTGACAGGCCCTAGAAGTACTTGGAGGTTCCCCTACCAACCTATTTTCTGGATGATTCTTCCTCCAAGCCCTAGTAATTTTTTGACTCATATCTAAAAGGTATATGGACTAACTTTTATTTTTATCTTTACTCAACACTATTGTAGAGATTCTCAGAGTCACCACCCAACAGAAGTTGGGACTTATCTTACTAACTTAATAGATTAGCGTAGTTAATACTTGGGATTGATCAAAGAATGACTTTATATAAGATAATGCAAATCCTGCTAACATTTTCAAAATAGTGCACAAAACAAAGGATTGTAAATAGCTCTCTATTATTCAATGGTAACTAACTGGTTCTGACAAATAAGAAGGCCAAGAGTCTAGCTAAACTTGTACCTACATTATTTGATATAAAATTATAACACTAGAGATCTTAAATTTAGATTTATCATAATTGTATCATCTCTATTCCCTAGCAGAGTCGACATTTTGTTGGTTCCTCAAAATGGACTTTATGCTTTCAAAAGAAACCAATACATCTATAGTTTTTAAGGATGGGTTAGATCCAAATATGAGTTCTAAGATGACTGGACCAACTATAGGGACAAGACCACCCTCTGCACTTCTGGCTCTGCAAGACCAAGGAGGGTACTCCTAATCTAGTAAAACAAACCTTACTTCAACAATCATAGACTATATTTTAAAATAACAGATAGATGGTAAGAAAATACTAAATGATAACCACTCATTTATTGATTCTCCATTACCATTAGATGGGACAGAACATGTGGGTCATAATGCTTCAAATATTTTTCACTCATTTATATCAATATTTTAGGAATATAATAAGACCTCATTAGGAAATTATTCCTATAAAATAGCTCCACTGTTGGCTAGTGCCTTATCCATTGGGTGACATATTCACTACAAAATGAAATACAAAGACAATATATTGAACCTTGATGATTTATATCCTTAGAAAATACTCACCCTGTGATGACTCTAATCAGAGGACTCCTAAAATCCACACTACTTACTAATATCCTTATGCAAACTTCAAGAATTAGTGTTGTATCTAAAGCTTATTTAATTTGATTTTTAGATCAAAGCTGAAGAATGTCAACACATACATAGAGATAATCCATGCAATGAATCTGAAAACTCATAACTCAAAGAAAAGTACACAAAGAAGAGATATGAACTCTTGACTTTATTCAATATGCTATATCATCTGTATGTATTCACAATGCTTTGAATGAAAACCATCTGAATATTTAGCTAAACCATTAATACTTGTTATTCTATAAAAAAGCTGGCCTAATACAATCTATTGTATCCTAGACTCAAAACTTGTCAATCAAATGCTCAAGTTCCAGTCCTTCTAAATGATCTTGGAAATCCTTTTATAGAACAAGGATTGCAAACAAGCTATGGATCACTTAGGAACAAAACAAAGATTACACATATAAGACAAAGGACACAAAGTGCACCAAGATTTCACTCAGTTGCAGTTTTCAAAAGTGTAGGTTAATTTGAGCGCCAAGTCTCCTATGACAATTTCCAAAAATAGTTCTAACTCTGCCAGGTGTTGCCAAAATGTCCCAATTAGCCTCTTCCTGTTGAACTTCCTTATTTGAGATCCCTAAACAATACCCTTAGCCACCTTTCTCAAAATATTAGTCCTTTGTATTTAACTGGTATGGCATTTTAGGAAAATAACTCTGATCCAGGCAGCTACCTGATATCTTGTTCATCAATTCTTTACCTGTAACCGTCCTTGGAAAATAAAATTGATTCAAACTTGTCACTTCTAGTTCACCGACTCAAATCCTGGCAAAAACCCTTAAACAATTTTAAAATTTTGGCTCAACAACAAACTGATTAGCTTTTAAAACATGGTTGTTGATCTTCATCCTTTCCCGACATATCAGACGGTCTTCATAATATGGCAATAGTTAACTAAGATTTGAAAATTTTGGCCACATCATCTATCTTTGGTGACCAATCAGGAATGGGAAAAATGTACATGACCTGGCAACTAGACCCACCTTTATCTTTTATCCGACCTGCGACAAGTCTTAACCACACTGGATCTGGAGAATACGTGACTGAAGGTAATCTCCAAGTCGCTGAACAATTTAACTAACCTTGGTCTGGTCTGGAGATCACACAGCTGAAGGCATTCTCTGGATTGCCAGATACTATTCTTAACCTTGGTTTGATCAGGCGAATCGGCGAACACTACATTCGCTTGATCATTGAACATTTCCCTTAACTTAGGTTTCATCTAGAGAACCATCGACATCCACCTGATTTCACTTATATCAATGGTCCACGTTGAGTCTCCAAGTCTTTTAACTTAACTCAACTTGGATCATGAGATCACGTGACTGAGGCAATCACTAGATCTTAGAACATTTCTCTTAACCTCAGTTACATTTGGAGAACAAGTGATAGCCTTTATTCACCAAGTCACCAGATCCTTTACCTAACGCTAGAGAAATCACAAGATCAACTATCGGCCATTGATCTTGTTCACCATCCACGGTCCTTGTTGGGTCACTAGAATATTTGAAACTTGACCGTTGCATTAGGAGAATGAGCGACAACCATATTTACTGGATCACTAGATGATTATAACTAACTACTAAGAACTTGGAGATTTGACAAACACTGTGTAACATACCTTAGTCACTAGATCACTAAATGAAAAGTGACTTGAAAAGTTTATCCTGAGATCCAGTGAACACTAAGAGATGAAAACCACGTGCGGACTCGAAAACTTAAGTGGCCAATAAAGTAACAAAGAAATAGATTTGGCTAGGGTTTTTCTAGACTTAGACAAATTTTGAAACCCTTATTCATGGAAAAGACCTATTTCTCAAACCTTCAAACTGTAATATCTCACTGGTTTTTTCATTTCAACACACGGGCTCTTGACTAGAGCTTGGTCACACCATGAACTATCCTTGGCTAAGGGCACAAGCCATGAAACCTGATAGATCATGTTCGCAGATCAGAACAAGTTTATAGGTGGGGCAAGGAAACTTTCTAAGGTTTTTCACAAGATAAGACCATTCTTCTTTAGATTTTGGCTATGACAGGAGAATGGGCTAACAAGAGCCATCCTAGGACCAAAATAGATTGTCTATAACTTCTTCTAGCATAAAACCTAGTCTACAAAATGCCATTGTGTTTTCCCAATACAAGTTATCTTTGAAAGAGATACAATATCAACATGGATATCTTATGGTTGTTATTCTTATCAATGGTAACCTTATTCATAGGTCCTTGATTGATAATGGTTATGAATTGAATGTTTGCAGTATTGATTTATTACACAAGATAAAAAAACTAGTTGTTTCTATAGTTAAGCCTAATTATATTCCTATCCATGGGTTTGATAATGTTGCTAAGAAAAATCTTGGTGTTATCACTTTACTTAAATTTGGTCTTCTTATCTTATCTACTCTCATTCATGTTATGCCTAGTGCTCTTAATTACAATATTCTTTTAGGTAGACCATGGTTACATGTTGTGCAAAAATTCCCTCAACACATCATTGTAGAGTGAAGCTCATATATAACATTACTTTGTACATTATTATTGTTGATGAAAAATTGTAAAATTGTTTACGTATTGAATTTGATTCCAAACCTACTACTACATAAATCCAACAAGAAACACCTTCATCACCTCAAACTAACTCTTTTCCTTCTAGTGTACTTTTGGATGACGATTGGGGATCTTTAGATTTTACACCTATCTTTTTAGGGGAATATAAGATTTCAACATCAGAATCTAAACAAGTTGAATGCAATCAAGAACCTAAGAAAACATTTTCTCTTTCTAATAAACTTAGTAATAACTTTGTTTCTTCCTCTAATTCTAATGAATCCATAGAGAGTATAAAACCTGATTGTTATGATATAGTGACTATGAAGCCCCATTAATTATTTTTGATATGGATTCTCATTGTGGTCCTGATTATTATCTTTTAGCTAAACATGGTTTTAATGGTAACTAATGTGGCACAAATGAACAAGGAATTCAAGTTCCCTTAGTAAGTGATGCGAATGAACATTCTTTTGGCTTAGGGTACAATCCTTACAAGTTGTCAAAGCAATATCACAAAACTTATCTCAATGTTATTATACTATCTCCTATGAAAATATCTCTCTTTTTAATCCTCATCTTATTAATTGTGATGTCATATATGTGACATCTTCTTTAGACATTTTTAGTATTGACGATGCTTTGGTTGATTTTTTAGGAGTGTATGGTGATCTCACATGCTATCATCTTAATCAAGGATTCCCTTACTATTTGAATGTTGAAGCATACTTTGGGAAATATTATGAAAGGGTATAGGAGTCTCCTTCACCTAAGGATATGCTTTAGCAAAGTAATCTTTTGATTACCGATAGCGTCGATGTGCAAATGGATCCTTACAATTCGAAAAGAGTGATAAAAATTGGAAAATATTTAGATGAGTATAAAAAAAGAGCTTACATCTATTCTTCATGGATTTCCTGATATATTTGCTTATGCTTATTTTGGAATGCCCGGTATTGACCCTAAAATTGTGTCCCATAATGTTGTTCTTCTTTCGAATGCAAAACAAATTGCATCCCAAGATTGCCTTAGTCATGAAAGTTGAAATTGAAAATCTCCTTGATGTTGGTTTCATTTGTCCTATTGATTATTCCCCCTAGATTTCAAACATTGTGGTTGTATCTAAGCGTGAGAATAATGTTTGAATGTGTACTATATTTCAAGATTTAAATAAGGCCTCTTTAAAAGTTGACTTTCCTATTCTAAATATTATCATGATAGTGGATTCTATAGTTGGACATGCTTTATTATCCTTCATTAATGGATTTTTTGGCTATAATCAAATATTCATTCCTCCTCAAGACCAATACAAAACTACTTTCATAACTCCTTAGGAAACATTTTGTTGGGTTTTCATGTCTTTTGGATTAAAAAATGTTAGTGATACTTATAAATGTGATATGACACTTATCTTTAATGATTACATTCACAAGATCCTAGAAGATTATGTTGATGAAATTTTAGCTAAGTCCATTGCCCATGAAAACCATGTTCTTGTTCTTAGAAAAATATTTGAATTGATTCATATTTATAACATGAGTTTAGATCCCTAAAAATGTGCTTTTGGTGTGGATAGTGGAAAACTTCTTGGATTCATAATTTCACATAGAGGTATTGAAGTTGATACTAAAAAAAATGATGTTACCTTCTCAGAATATATGACAACTTTACAGTCTACAAGGAAAATTGCAAGCTATCTATAGGTTTGTATCAAGGTTATAAATCCCAATTACAGGTCCTTTCCTTGCAAAAGTGCAATTAGGTTCTAGGGACTTGAGTACAAGTATCTTAGCACTCCACATAGTGTAGTTCAAATTTTGAAACCCAACCTACATAAATTTTAATGTTCTTAGATGTAATTAGGTCTTCAAGACCCAATTACAAGTTACCTTACATCAATTATGTATAAACAAGGTCTTGATCCCTGATTAAAATTTTACACCATCACCATAAGTGTTGGTTGGTTTTTGAGAGCCAACCAAATTCTCAGCAATTGACATAGATGCATGTCAAGTTTTGAGACCCAAACTACATATCCTTTCCATCCCTTATATATCATTAAGTTTATAAGACCTGATGACAAGTCCTTTGTGTAGTCAACTGTTGGATAGGTTCAAAAATCTAACCAACATGTTATCCACTTGCAATTGGTTCTTAAAGACCTAATTGTATATCATTTTCTCAAACACACATGCAGCCGGGATTTCAAAACCCAACAATACCTTTGACTCCCCACTTTGTACACTCACATGCAGTTAGGTTTTAGAAACTTGGTTGCATGTCAAATCCATTGTGTAGCTTATAATTGGGTTTTAAAAACCCAATTACATGTTAGACCCTTTACATTTTTACTTGCAATTTGGGTTTAGAAACCTAAATTGAAACTTCACCTAGATCTAGTCAAATTTGACCCTTCCTTTGTTGGATTTGGCATGTTTTCCATTGATGTCAAAATGTGTTTGTCTTAGAGTGAGTTTGTGGTTGATGGTGATGAGATGATTGATGGTGTGATAACTATGATGTTACTATGAGTGGAAGAGTTAGATCCTAGAATAGATGCTCATTGAAAGGACTATGTGGTTATAGGTTGGACATAGTTCATAAGAAAGTGCATCATACATCCATTTGTTGAGATGTTGAAGTGTAATGTTACAAGATATGAAGAAGAGACATGAAATATTTATCTACATTATGGGTTGAAACAATGAATATCAATATGTATTGTGCACAATAGAGAAGTTGTGAGTTAAATATGGATATGAATATTCTCATTATGTTTGAGAGGTAAAGGATTGAATTGTAGACAATGGATGATCTTCAAGTTGTATTACATATTTCATATTATGTTCTCTTGGAAGAAAGTATGAACATAGTGATTAAAGTTAAATCAAAGGCTTATTGTGTATGTTTCTAGTTCCCAACATTGAGGCAACATGAACATGGTTTGCTAGTGACAAAATCTAGTCAAATAAAAATAGAAATATCAAGAGACATTATAAATCTCATGACATCATATGATAATAATTTTTATGTTGAAAATAAAAAGAATGTATCAACTAATCAAATATGTTATGTTGTCAAGACATGCAGTGATAATTAAATGTAATTTATTGATATCATAAAGTCAGTCATCAGAGCATAGAGATATATTCTCATTGAAAGGAAGGTAATAGAGAAGAGGAACTAGAAAACTAATTTTGGTCAACTGTTCATCATAATTATTTTACGGTATAAAATGATGACTTGATATGTATTGATTCATGGCTTTTGTTGATGCTACAAGTATTGGAACAAATATGTTAGTACAATGAAGAGATGAATATGATGAGTGAGTTCCAATAAAAATGTTAGGTTAAAAGTGCAAAGAGAGTCTAGAATGAATGATGGAGTGGGTTCTCTATAAAGTGGTTGAAAGTCTTCTAAAGGTTGAAATGTATGATACAAAAGGTTTATCTTCTACAGATGATGAAATGAATGATAAAGACAATTAAAAACTTATGGTGCACGATAGGTATGGTGTCCTAGTATTTTAGAGATAAGGAGACACATTTAAGAGTTCCAATGAAGGCTAGTTTGATGTGATAGAAATTTGACCACCTATGATTTGTTATCTCTAATTGTTTAGAGTTTCCATGTTAGTCTAAAAAGACAATGCCGTTTAATATGTTGGGATCATAGTTTTCCTAAGTTGTAGTGGTGATAAGTATTTGTGAGATAGGTGTTATTCCTTACTATAGATGATCATTAAAGTTAAGAGGCAATAACATTGAGTTTATAAGATTGATAAGAGTGTTTAGGTTTATCATGTTTGTCATTTTTCATGCAGATGAGAAGGATAATGTTAACATTGAGATTGCAATATTGGTAAGGAGTGTTTGATATTGTAAAGTGAATTGTATGGAAATAAATTAACCCTCTAGTTGAACCTAACTTTGTGGATTTTATAAGAGTTTGGTGCTGTGTGGAATGGGTGTTCCTAAACTTGTAAGGGGTTGGTGCTCTGAGATAGGGAAAATTAGAAATCATCATCATATACATGAAAAAGGCAACCACAAAACCCTAAACTTCATGCAAACTAATCCCTAATATACCATTCAATCCATTGAAATAAAAGTGCATAAAAACATGAAACTAATTCAAACTAGCACTCCCTCAATGTAGCTCCAACATTTTACTTTCTTCTCCATTGAAATTGTAGCTCTTGAATTGAGAAAATGAACTCAAAATTGAAAGCAAAATAAATATAATGACATCGTGAATTCTTGGAATATAGTTAGAAAATCAATGTGAGTTGATATCAATTTATAGGAATTGATGGACAAATTGCAAAATTGGAAATAAGGTGTGCAAATGGAAGAATGTCATAATTATGACAAATTGGTTGCACAATTCAGCATGCACAAATTAAAGGGAGAAAATAGGGGGAATGACATAGGCTAAATTAGTGGGATTAGAGATAGGGAAGGTGGCGGCAAATTAATAGGAGATTAAAGCTAATTAGTAGGGATGGAATCCCATGTGAATAGGAGAGGGTATTTTGAATTTTGAAAATTCATTTAACCCTCAAATTAGAAAATTAGGAATTATTAAATTACCAAAATCATGAATTAGCCAACTAATTAATAAAAAAAATTAATTATGAAGACATAGGGAAAACTTGATAAATAAAGTCTATTTATTTATCGAGGTTGAGACTAAGGGATAAACCATGGGTTATATACCCCTAAAGAGGTAAAATTAGTATTTTTGATCGAATCAATGATACTGATATAAAATTGAACATATTTGATGATATTGATGAAGATTTGAAATGATTTTGATATTTTGAAGACATTGGTAACTTTCACAATGCCTTGAATTGATTTTGAGAATGATTGATAGGGTTGAAATGATTTTGAAATATTTTAAAATGAATCTAAAAGGTTTGAAAGGGGTTTTGAATCATTTTTAAAGACAATGAAATGATTTGATGGTTTTTGATAATAATTTTGAATATGATCAATTGGCCAATTTGAAGTAGGTTACGAAAGAAATGTTAATAATTAATTGAATAATTTTCAATGTTCAATTAATGATGAAAGGTACAATGATGAAACATGATGAAGACCATATACGCAACATAGAAGAATAATTAAAATGAAAATATGATGTTTCAATTACAATACATAAATGTTAACACATAGGCTCGCAAGCGTGAACCATTTTTTAATCTCTACATTTTACCCCTCTTTGATATAATGTGATTATGAGCATTGTGTAAAAAAAAATAAAGGAAAATTGCATAAAAATTGTCCTGATAATGACAAGATACAAGGGTGTCCCCTTAAGAAACTGACTAAAAAATTCAAGTGATAGGTCAATTCTTTGACAATGACAACATGAATCCACAAAAACTAACATATTGAAAATTGAAGCTCATATGTAAAATTTATGAAGCCCATAGTGGAAAAAGTATCAAGACCAATACAAAACTCAAAGCTTGCACATCCATCTAGGCAAAAAAGAGTATAAAAGGGCTTGGGGAGGATATTTGAGTTCATTTTCACTCTCTCATTTGGAAGATTTGGATCTCTGGAGCTAGGAGGATGGAGTGAATTTTAATGCAAGATCATCATGGAAAACTTGTGTGGAGCTATCGATGACCAAAGGGCGTAGGACCAAAGGTATGTACATCAAACCCTCTACATGATTACACATGTTTTTCATGTATTTCTAAGTATCGAAGTGTTAGTTTAGGAGGGAAAACTACATGCCAAGGTAAATTTTGGGCTGCAAATGCCAACTGCACAAAAAATGTGACCAAGTGTGGTCCTTGCTACACTTGGCATGCCAAGTGTTGTCCTGAATGCACTTGGTAAGCCAATTTGTGCAATTGCTAAGGAGGACTCCAAAACTAGGTTAAACTACTCCAAAATGTTCCAAAATGGTCAAAACTTGGTCAAACTTGGTAAAAAATGCAAAATAAGTCAATAATAGGTCAAGTTTGGTCAAAAGGTGGTCAAACTTGGTCAACAACAATAGTAGGTAACAAAAAGTTGACATGGATCACTTGGTGTGTGTAGGAGTTAATCCTATTATAGATGTGCAAGAGTAGGCCAACATGTCTAGATCTACAACATCGATTGAGTCACCATGAGAGGGATAAACTATAACACTTGGTCTACATTATATCACATATATGCCCGAGATTAGGGAAAAAAGAGGACATATCATTGTGCTAGTGGAGAGATGACACTTGGACACTAGTTCATTCCATTTACCGACTAGGTAGGCCACTGTCACCCTAGAGGATGTCTAGCACATCCTTAGGATTCTCATTCATAGAGAGTTAATAGAGAATGAGTCATCAACAAGGAGGGAAACTCTGTGTAGATTGTTTGATTGTGACGAAGAGGCACTAGATATTAGAAACTATGAGATTAGATGAGAGACACTAGCCGAACAACATGAGAGGCTAGTAGTTGTGCATTACATAGTGATTGTAGGATTACTAGTATCAAATAGACATATACATGTGTTCCCAATTAGATGGGGAAGAGTATTGGAGAGGATGATGATGACATGGATAATTTTTTCATGGGGCCCATTTATGTTGGCTATGACCTATTATCACTTTCATCAGGCAACATACAAAGTTGCGTTATCTATTAGCATTGGGTTCACGCTCTTGCAGGTGTTCATGTATGAGCACATAGTTGTATTTCATCCTATTGCAAAATGAATAGTAGTACCAAATATGCCATATATTTAGTGTTATGACAACACACTATCTTAGGGGCTACTAGTATACACATGACATTTTAGTCTCGATATTGACACACTTAGGGACTTTATATGGAGACCATACATAGACTTACCTAGTTGGGATGTCGATGGGGAGCACTTTTTGTATTGCAGACATGAGAGATACTTGATTGGTTGTACTATTATTGGTCATATTATGATAGAGGTTCATCTACTAGAGAGGGTGCATAGATAGTTTGGAGAGAGATAGGGAGTGTCGATAGTCATGGCACTATTTTCCCACTCTAGGGTTGAGGTCAGGACATAGGGTGTACTAATCAGACCACAAGTGGCATATGCAGAGTTTGAGAAGCTACATATGAAATAGTGGGGAGAAAGACCAAAGATTAGAGAAGCAGGGACATCACTAGAGTATGATACATGGTTTTCATGAAATAGGCCTATTACATTGACATATCCATCTATACTAGTGTTGAGAGTAGCACCATGACCATCGAGAGAAGATGAGGAGGGAAAAAATGCTAAGGGTGAGGAAGATATGGATGAGGAGAATGATGAGGAGTATGAGGGATGGGGATGAGGAGGATGATGGTACATAGTCTAGTAGCAAGGAGGGTGAGGATGAGGATGAGGATGGTCATGATACTATGCCTATGAAGGAGGAGGAGGACATAAAGGCTCCATCATATGATTAGGATATACAAGCTCTCTAGGAAATTATGATGTAAGATATAGTTGTAGGTGATGAGGTAGAGGATATTCCAAACAAGAGCACTCTAAAAGGAGAAATCAAATATCAGAGGTAGCACATCACAAATTTGATGAGGCAGAGAGGTCATCTTGGGATGCAAAGCGACATGCACTCATCTCACAGATGGATAGATTGATAATAGAGAGGGAATCTTGGGATATAGAGTGGGAAGCCTGGGATGGAGAGCGAATAAAACTCATAGTACAAAAGGATGCAACTTTTTGAAAAGAAAATAGGGTAGAGGAGGAGTGATGGGCATTTATCAACAACATTAAAGATTCTAGCACACATAGGATAGCTAATATGTTAGGCAATGCTTGGGAAGAGAAGAGGTACTGACACTGTATGTATGAGATTAGTGGGAATCAAGATATAGGGATTTGTCTACTAGGAAACACTCCCAAAGGAAATAGAGCAGTAGAGGAGTGTTAGGACCAAGGGTGTTACAAGTAGTGGTTTCTGTTGCACCAAAAGATCAACCTATTAATGCATGATACAACCACTAGACTTATAGAAGACACATGAGGCAGTTAAGCCATGTCACAAATCCTGAGGAGAGCACTAACTATTTTTCCAAAAATCTCCCCCTTAGCATTACCCAAGGGGATTCAAACCTATGACCAAGCTCTGATACCACTTGTTACAAGTAGTGGTTTCCGTTGCACCAAAAGATTGACCTATTAATGCCTGATACAACCACTAGACTTATAGAAGACACATGAGGTAGTTAAGCCATGTCATGAATCCTGAGGGGAGAACTAACCATTTTTCCAACAAAGGGGGCCACCTAGGCCAAGGTAGACAAGAGAACACACATGAGGAGCTTCACCCTCTATAAAGGGTAGGGACTAGGAGGACCAAGATATAATAGGTTGATGGAAGATTCTGTTACATACAAAGAGGCATTTTTGGTAGATATACTTGATAGATCATATTGAGCATGTGGGTTTTAGTGTATACAAACACCTTAATTTTTGTACTTTGATACTTTTTGTGATATATATATATATGGAACTAGCTTATTTGTTTTTCTATGAAATGGATATTTGCATTTACATATTATGCTTTTATGTGATGATGCTTATGTAATGCAATATCATGTTATTTTACTTACAATATATACATACTATGGATGGATGCATTGAATGATTTTTTGTTTGTTTGTATTTTTCTACTTTATAAATGCTATGGATATGATATGAAGGTAGCTTAACAATGTATAAATGCATGATGCACTTGTTTTTGTGTACTGGAATACTTGAGCAAGAGGATTGCAAGGACTGACTGAAGAAGCTTTAGTAGAAAGTGGAAATTAGACAAAGAAGAGTTAGTAAAAGATGAGAGTTGCTTTCATAAGTGTATTTATGTCATAAGAGATTTATTTTTTCTATAGAAAAATGGATGTATCGCATCATGACATAGAAAGATAGAGTAGTAATGCAATCCTTTTTGCAAAAAATAGGCAAACTACAGACAAAGAATGGTCTCATCCACCCTAAGGCAGAGATAGTATGTTAAGAGTAAAGGTATGTTTGGCGTATCACATAGGTGAAGGCCCTTATCACAGACACCCAAAACATACTTGCCCCAAAATTTGATGAGAACATCCCATAAATAGAAGACAAAATAAAAATGATCATGAACCATCCTAACCACTGTCATCACTTAATGGTATTCTAGAGTAGCATAGGAACATGATCGAAAATAAATCAATAAAAGATAAGACTGACCAAACCAAGCAAACCAACATCCATTCTGATTTTATTGTCACTATTTAAGTACTTTGCATGTGTTTGAAAAAGTAATCATGATAATGTTTGATTTTACGCATGAAGTACCTTGTCTAAGACTAATGGTGTCTAGTTTCAAGCATACAACACCCTGCATAAGACAAACCAATAATTTTTTGAAGGTCTGATAGTGACAGTGTTAAGGTCAAAAGATTGGAGAAGTCCAACCAGTCTGATTGTTGGTTCAATTGGGTAGATTGTCTATTAAGACATGATTTTGTTTAAGTGCCATATTTTACAAGTCTTCAGTATGTATTTGCATCAATGTCTGTCTTTCACACAAGGAGATGTCTTATTAAAAACATCAACAAATTATGTACAATTTATTGCAGATTTTTGAAGAATTTATAAATTTTTAGGATTTTGAAAATATTTGATTTTTTTGTTCTTTTTTCAGGACATTTTACCATTTTAAGGATTTTTTCATGACTTTTTACACTTTTTAGGGCTTTTTTTAAGGACTTTTAATTAATTTTTATGCATTTTTTCATGACATTATGCAATTTTTAATTTTTTTTTAGGACATTATGCAAAAAAATTTGAGTTTTTTTAGGACATTGTGCATTTTTTAAAATTTTTTTCAAGACGTTACCATTTACATGTTGTTGTCTCCGATATGACAAAGAAAAAAATCCTTCGATCAACCACATTATGGGGCTTGCTCCCAATCCAAATTCAAATTTGTGTAATTCAGAAAAATGCCCCTAGATAGAGTTTAGATTATATACAAAAGGCCACATACAAGATATGTACAAACTAGTCAAAAAGGGGAATGATAGAAAGCATTGACCTATTATAGGCCATAAAAGGGGCACTAGGGTTGAGCTATGGTGAAAAATGTATTAGGAAGTACATGTATGTATCAAATATAGTTGAGATAGATAATGGAACAAAGACTTACTATGCTTGGTGCCTATTTGCCATGTTTTCATCACAGTACTTGCCAGAAGCATCTGTTGTTAGGTTTTCACTTTTGGATGAAATTTTTCTCTTTATTTCATTTTTTTGTATTGTCTAGACGTCTATTTACCATATTTTCTTCAAGGCAACTATTTTTTGCTTTTTCTATTTCTTTTCTTTTTTGTGTTTTTTCATGATTTTTTTTTTTTTTCATTTTTTTCTCCTTTTCTCAAGATCATGTGTAATACTTGTGGAGGTGCATGTTGTTCACTGCCTCTAACAATGGTTCTCCCTCCGGTGTTACAAGCTGATAAACCCCAAACCCATATGTTGCAATAACTACACATGGTGCTATCGAGTTTGGCTCAAACTTTCTTGGCTTCTCTCTTTGTTGTTGACTCTTAGGGTTCATTTTCAAGATTAAATATTTGATTTCAAAATGGAAACCTTGGAATTTCTTGTTATAACTTCTTTGGAGACAGTTTCAATATGCTTGCAAGTGGACCAAAGTGGCTTACCTCCGCTCATCTACAATTTCAAGCTCATGGAGAATGGAAACTCTGTAATTTTCATCATCAATAATGTGGCACAAAGATATTGTTAATGATGGAATTTCAACCTCAAGGGGTAAAATGACCTCAACTCCATTGACAAGAGAGTATGATGTGGTACCAATGGGAGTACATATGCTAGTTTTGTAAGTGCAAAGGGATGGATTTAATTATAGGTTCCAATCTCCGTTAATGTCATTGACAATCTTTTGTAGTATTTTAATTATGGTTTTGTTTGATGCCTCAGCTTGGTTGTTTCCTTGTGGATAATAGATGCTACTTGGATAGGTACAAAGACTGGTTCAAAGTTTGGTGGGGTCCCTATTGAATCATGCCATAACTTGGTGAGGTGTTTGTAGGGTATCCCATGTTTGGATTAGAGCCTTCCATTTGTCTTGCATTATAAAATTTTTGGGTATTGGTATGCGTTTATGAAAGTGTCTTGTGTCTTGGGTCATGATGTGTTTGAGTATCTTATCTTTGAGGGTACATAGTGCTTGGATCAAAATATTGTGCTTGAAAGCATGCACTTTATCTTGGATCAAAATGTAATTATCTCTCCTCACTCGAGGTGAACATGGGTTGATATGTACTTTGTTGCCTTTTGGAAGCTTGAGACCTTGTTACAATTGGAATTATGACTAAATGCACCTAAGTATGAAGGGATGTATGGAAAATGCAACTTTGTTTTTGGATTTTTAGATTTGAAATAATATGAAACTTAGGATATGCAAAGGTATATGGAAAATATACCTTTTTTTTTGGATTTTTGAAGGGTTTTAAAATGATATGCATATTAGGGAATGAAAATGCAATTTGGAAAAATATTTATGGAAAGGAAATGATTTGTGAAATTATTATGCAAGAGTACAAGGATTTTTTTGGATTTTTGAAGTTTTTCAAAATTATTATGGAAAACTATGCTTTAATGCAAGCTCAGTTTTTGGACTTTTTAAAAATGATTATGCAACTAAGGGTAAAATTCATTATGCAATTTGACTTTGGATTATGAATGCAAATTTGGATTTTGGACTTTAGACAGTCTTAAGATGATTATGCAATTTGGATTTTTTTTATTTTTGAAAGGGGTATGAAATGATTGTGCAAAATGCAACTTGGGTTTGGATTTTGCAAGCATGAAAAACTTAGGGGTATATGAAATGAAAATACTTTTTGGATTTTTGAAAATGATTATGCAAAATGCAAACTAGGGTTTACGATAATGTAAGATTTTTTTAGATTTTTCTTTTTCTTTTTCTTTTTTTTTTTTTGGTGGGGGGGGGGGATTTTTGGAATAGGGATGTTAATGAAAACTAGGGGAATGAAAATACAACTAGGTTTTTGGGATTTTCTACTTTGGAAAACTTTGGAATGCAAACCTCAAAGTAGGACCTTAGGAAATTGAACTAGGATTTTGACTTTGAAAAGACCGAAAGAACAAAATCAAAATAGATAAAAAGGAATAAGTCAAATACATCATGAGAAATAATAGATATTGACCAAACCATAAAAGTCACCAAAGGCAAGAGATTTGAAAATAAAGTCAAGATCCTTTTCTCAATTTCATAAGGTAAAACTCTAAGACTTGAATTTGTTTGGGTTTTGCAAAGACATTTGAAATGAATCTAAGTGAAAAAGGACAATATGCAAGGGTAGTATGAAATTATGAAGAGGACCTAATGACGGTTGATAATGCAAGACTTTTGAGGGTTCTAAGTGCAAGATGAGGGTAATATGAAAAATCAATACGACAAGGATAATGCAATTATGATGAAGGATTTTGATATGAGAATGCAATAAATGCAAAATGAATATGAAGACTAACATGAAAAGGCTATCCTAAGATTGTAACAAGGCTCCAAGGAAAATATTTTGAAACTCAATGTTTTGAAAAGTCTTATGAGAATGTATAGGAACAATTTGAATGTCTTGAAATGTTTTGGGAAGGGTTTTGAATGTCTTGAAGTGTTTTTGAAATGGTTTTGAGGTGAAATTTTATTAATGCAATTTTATTTATCACTCACACAAAACACTTCAAACAAAGAAGGTTTTTTTAATCTAAATGCAAAAACACACCACAACCTAGGCTTGAAGGACAATATCCACTAAATTCCCACTTGGACAATTCTAGCCATGCCTACTCAAAGTGGATAACCAAGAAGATTGGGGGCACATACTCTCTCTTACAATGCATCCACTTCTCAAGAAGAACAAGCTTCAAATTCCAAGGGGCATCACTTCCTAAGGAACCACTATCTCTATAAAGAGACTTGAAAGTGTGGGATGTCTTCATAGGCACAGATGACCCCTTGCATCAATGAATAGAAGGTTTTTGGACACTACAAAAAGGTTTTTAGTATGTGATATCTAGTTTAGTGGGTGGTGTGATAAAATCCCATAAGAGGTCTCCCAGCCTTGAGAACCAAGGTTTTACACCTCAAAGGGTACTAGAGGAGATCTATCACCCAACCACACTGTTGATTGGAATTTTGGTCACAATCACACATTTATATAATGGTTTGGATGGAGACTTGGCTTTGGCTTGTTACTGTGTGGGTCATTCCCTCTCATTGACTCTATTAAAACAAGTCTTGGGAGGCAAACCCTCTAAAAAGATTGAATGAATT
This sequence comes from Chamaecyparis obtusa, assembly GCA_027943335.1. Taxonomy (NCBI): domain Eukaryota; kingdom Viridiplantae; phylum Streptophyta; class Pinopsida; order Cupressales; family Cupressaceae; genus Chamaecyparis; species Chamaecyparis obtusa. Next base: position 856,189 of record BSBK01002038.1, read on the forward strand.
TTTCTTACACCCAATATCTGTAAAGGTGAGGGGAGAGGATACATTCATTGAATCTTTTGGGATTTACAATCTAAATAATTATTTAAACACAAGCAAGTTGTTCATTTTATGCACCAAACAAAGTGTTTTATCACTATTAAAACAACCACAAAGAGTTTTGGAAGACACACAAGATCTTTGTCAAACATCCAACATCAAAATCATTAGAAGTTTATCACACATTCTTCATCCCATGTGTGCCAATGTGTTGCATAGAATCATTAATAACACAAAAACATCTATAATAAGACCATAAAGTAGAATTAAAAGTGCTGAAACAAAAATTAACCATAAAAATGTGCAAATTTATAAAACAGGGACTTAAACCCTATCTTGTAGTCTTTGAGTTACTTATTAAGTTTGGACCTAGTGTTATTTTTGTTCAAACTAAAAGACAACTATTAGTCTTTGTGCTAATTTTATCCTACATATTTTTGTCTTTAAGGTGTAATGTATGTTGTAGTCTTTGAGTTGCATGTATATTGCATGTTTGTTCCTAAATTCACACAAGAAGTCATGCAAATTATTTGAGATTTCATGAGCTTCTTGGCTGCTAACTCTTCTAAAATATATTTGAGAAATTATTGTGAGAAAGGATCATCTATTATAAAGAAAGAGAATATGGTCAAGGTAACACCCTGTTGATTAGCTTAGTGTACATAATCTTAGATCCTAGTTAAGTGTTAGTGGTTATAAGTAGCAATAAACAAGGGGAACCTCCCCTTGCAAAAAGGAGATGTGTCTCACACACTGTGATTGAAACTAATATTTTATTATTAGTTGAATAAAGTCATTTGCAAAAATATTCACACTACACACTCATTATATAAGATTTTAGGCTATTTAGGATCCTTTGAGGCCTTCAAAATTGACTTTGAAAATTTTATTCAACAAATCCAAAAATGGAAACTTTAATATCTTCAAATCTAAAAATGATCTTGCAACAAAAATAAATTAGGCAAGCTTATGTAGCCAATCCATAACTTTGGGGAAAATTTTGAAATTTCTTCAAAAAGTTAAAAAATAGAAACTTTAATATCTTAGAATCTAGACATGCTCTTGCAACAAAAAATATAGGTGTGCTTATCTAGCCAATCCATAACTTTGGGGAAAATTTTAGACAAGCTAAAATATAAAAATTATATAAATGGAAACCTTATTTATATGCAAAGTTCATACACTATTTTCCTAACATTCTCTCACTTTTCAAATACCTTGTAAGATAAGATGGATTATCTACATCATAATTTAATTACTAGGGCTCATGAGGCCCATAGACTAAAAACACCATCTAAAATTCTTTGTTCTCACAACCTTAGTTAACAAATCTACAACATTCATCAAAATCTCTACTTAACTAACTTCACCCTAACATCCTCGACCATGCCTAACAAAATTATATTGAACATTAATGTGCTTGGTCTTGGCATGAAAATTCAAGTTCTTAGCTAAGGGAATTGCACTTTAACAATCATAATAAATTATCATTGCTCCTTATTTTATTTTGATATTTGAACATATCCTCTCAAGACAAGTGAATTATTTACAAATATGAGTAAATATCATGTTTAATAATCTCCAATAGTTGACAAAGCAACCTATTTCTTACTCATCCAACTAATTGCACCACCAAATAAAGTAAACACATAACCACCGATAGATCTTTTGCTATTGTTATCACCTCCCTAGTTTGAATCCATGAAGCCATGAATATCAAGGAAAATTTTGTCTCCTATAATACAAATAATACTTAGATATGCCCTTAAAGTATCTAAACACTCTTTTAAATACATCCCAATAAAATTTACTAGGAACATATACCTCGAAGGAACTCCCATTGCTTGGGTAATGCCTAGTCTTATAGAGCACAACATACATCAAACTTCCAATAGAACTTTGATAAGGTACTTCACTCATGTCCTATATTTCTATTGGGTATGCAGGAGAATCTAAAATAGATAACTTTTCTCCAACTATAAAAGAAACATAATGGTCTAGACTATTATGTATTGAACCTCTGTAAAATCGAGTTCACATACTTACTGTAGCCTAGCCATATTTTTTTTTCACTCTATATATTCTAATTTCCATCCCAAGAATGTTTTTTCTACACTAAGATATTTCATTTAAAATTTAGCATGAAGTTGAGAGTTAAGTTCAACAATTGTACCTTTCTCTTTACCAATTAATAACATATTATCAACACATATTACAGTGCACATGAAATGATTACTACCAAATTTATAATAAACACGATGATCTAACTTAGAATGCTCAAATACCAAACTCAACACACATGTATCAATTTTTTGGTACCACATCCTAGGACTTTGTTTTAGGCTATATACAAATTTCTCTAATTTACAAATCAATTTTCTTTTACCTTTTAGCACATAGTGCTCTAGTTGTGTCATATAAATATCTTCCTCCAAATCATCATGAAGGAAAGTAGTTTTGACATATATTTTTTTAACCTATAAATCATAAGAAGTAGAATTAGAAACCAAAAATATAATGGATGTCTTTTTGCAATAGGAGAAAATATCTCACCAAGCTTATTCCATAGTTTATTTATTGATATCTCTTCATGGAAATTCATTGGAACATAGTTTTCTAGGTACAATTTTATTACACCCTTGGCTTTATATTTCATAAAATTATATTTATTAGCCTCGATCAGATCTATAGGTCTCAAGTTATTATCATCTATATCTCAAAATTATTTATAAGAAAATTATCCACCTCTATTCTCCTTGATGAACTTCCAATTTGAAAATTCTTTCAACAAGATCACAAAGTATCTTTTACACAAGCTCCCACTCAAGACTAGATTATTTTAAAAAATCAAACAACCAATAACTAAAATCAAAGGTAATTAGGATCTTATACCATATGTAAAGAAATTAAGGTAGGGAAAAACTTTCTACACTAACCTTGAGAGGAGGGTTATGCATTGTACATAAAAGAAAGGGTGAAGAGATGCATGGATAGGTAAAACACTTCTCCTTTTCATTTATTACACATTTCAAAAGGAAGGTACCCCACTAAGTTTAAGAGGAAACTCAAACACTAAATGGGACAATGATCCTTCTCTAAAATATGTAATGATGAAATAAAGTAGTGTAAATGATTAATTAGACAAATTGCTAAAACATTTTAAATAACAAAATGATACAGACTAATAGAGAGTTGAAATACAAAAATAGAAACCAAAAAGAAGATATGACATGTGGCTAAAATTTAGGATCAGAATGTAGGGTACATGATGGAAATGGTAACATGTTCTTGGGACAAGAAAATTATGAAAACTTGTCCCTGGTGTTTTTGACTAAATTTTCCAAGGATTACCAACAATTCCTGATCATTCTGAATGTTATCTGATAGCCTTGTAAGTTGTTTGTGCACACAAAAAAAATGGAAAAGGTTGTCTAAAGGTATTTTCCTTTGTCAAAAACCTATTTATGAATCAACCTTGAAAATGCAATGAAATTGCATAAATAAAAGTATGTAAAAAGGTAAATGATTGAATCACCTTGCATAAACCCTTATTGATGGATGTAAAAATCAATCATACCCATGAAGATGCTTGAATGCAATTTAAATTCAAAGAGAGGACCTTGGAATGTAATGTAGAATCAAGGATGCCCTCACACATTCATATATCTATGAATGTCACTCCTAGATATTGAATGTAGATATGCTTGATAATGACTTGCAATGAAGGAAAAAGAATGTGAATAGAAGAATCTTATTGATTGATTGAGAATTCATCTACTTGGCCATCGTGGAGAGAAACTTTCTTCAATTGGAGAACATTGTCTTTGAATTGAATGATCTTGAAGAGTTGGATACTTGGGGAAACTTTGTCTTAGATGTTTTCCTTCAAATCTTGAATCCAATTGTTAAATTTCTCTTGATTGCTTGAAAACTTGATAGTAAATGCTTTCCTTTGATAATCGATGCTTGAGGTTGGTAATTGATATCAAAATAAGTAGAGATATGGGTTTTTATATTTACTCCATCATTTCAGGATTCAAAATTATCCAAGCTAACCTTAAAATCAAATCTTCTGCTAATACCTCGATATTAGTCCTTGGGCCAAATTTGGGCCCCGATCCTCAAGGACATGACACCATTGGTGACATGTCCCATGAAGAATGTGCCAAAATTTGAATTAGATGTCGAGACAGGTGAAAAGGAGCGGGGGGGGGGGGGGGGGGGGGGGAGAATAGGTTGTTAGGATCAAGAATAACAAGAATTCATACCTCATAATCATCAAAATGGGGTCTAATAGGTCCTAATAAAGCATCCAATGATGGATGCTAACTTTTTAGGATTGCACATTTAGCCCCCATTTTATTAATAGTATGAGACAAGATAATTATCATGGTTAAGTAAATCAATGCATATGAACAATCTTATCAAGGTCAAGGAGACAAGCAAACATCAATCCCCCAAGTGACTTAAGTCCTCATTAAATCTAAAAGCAAGATAAAATTGGCATTGGTCAAAAGAGAGAGAAGAGAAAGAGAGAGGCATGACCACTATCCTATAAAGGTATTGCCTTACTATGGATCACACAAAGAGAAAGTGCTACAAAAGATGACATTCATAGTCTAGCAAGTTGTGCTATGCTAGTCAACCCATCAAACAAGATCAATCCTTAGGGAAAACATTGTCTCCATTGAGGGATCCAAAAAAGGCGATCAACCCTAAGGAAAGCATTGTCTCCAAAGGGATCTATGAAAGGAGGACCAATCCTTAAGGAAAGCATTGTCTCCATTGAGGGATCTATTGAATAATGCATAGGGGCATGATAATGAAAATATGGATGTAAGGAAAGCATTGTATCCTTATCCATCTGCATAAGAGAGATTGCATTAAATCATTGTGTGTGTGTCTGTGAAAAATGTGAAATAAGGAGTAGAGTGTATGTCCCCACATTAAAGTGATTACAAATGCCTTAATAGGATAAATAGGTTTAACAGGGCATACATGCACCCATGAGAGATGTTTCCACTATGAGATGCCCCTAAGTAAGTACAAACCAAGGGAAATGAACATATGACAAAAGAAAACATGAAAGGGATCTACTAACCCAGGGGTCAATATGATCATATGATAACTCATATATATCAAAATTGTATCAAAATAAAATGTCATCATTTCCCAAAGGTAGTAGAACTACAATCACAATGGAAGAATGTCAGATAAGAGTTACAAAGAAGATTCTTTTTGGGTTGGCATTATAGAGACCAAAAAGAATAGGTAGCTCTCTTTTTGCATCATCCTCAATCATACAACACAAAGGAACATTTACAAATAGTGGTGCATGTACAACATAACATGTAGCAACATATATAATAAATGAGATACAAATAGAGGAATGTCATGAAAGAACAATTCCTTTATCACCTTGCGCTAATGGAGCAACGAGGGTCATCCAAAGAAATCTAAACAAAACATACATAAAGCAACACATCATGGGGGAAGCACATTACAACAAGAAAACACAAAGTATCCACCATGTAAGAGGATCTAGTCCAACATATCACCTACCGCATGTCTTGGTCTGCAATATTTAGGGAAGATGGGAAACACATAAGAGAAGCCACATCAAGCACAATAGATGGAACAATAGCTAGTTCCAAACAAGGGTCATGCTATAAATTACAGATACCTAAAAATGTCTCATGCCTGCAAGCGATAATTTCACTAACATTCCTCTTAAATTATTTAATAATCTTTATTATTTAATTAATTATGTCCTTCTACCGTGTTCTAAAGTCAAAATCATCTTTTCTCCTTAATTCTATAATTAAGTGATTTTAATTAATTACCTTAATTATTAATTGTCCAATCAATATTTCATCAATTATTCATCTGTAAAGTAATTAAATAATTAAACATTATTTAAGTATTCCTTATGTCATTCAATTAATTAAATAATCATATTCAATTAATATTTCCTCTTTCTAAATATTGGATTTATGTAATAATTACATCAAATTCCTATCATAATTAAATAAATTATATTTATTTAATTAAATTAATTATTCATATCTCATAAATAAATATTATTTATTTATTTATCAATTTTCACATGTGCAAGTAAATAAGTCTTTTATTTATTTAATTTTTATTTATTCCCCCAAAGCTAACTCATACTGACTTTTAGTTCACTCCTCAATTCCCTCTCCTAACTATTCAATCCATATTGTTAATTCCTCCCTCAACAATCAATTAAGTCTTTAGTCAATTCAATCATCTAATCCATGTAATCAGTTAACTCATCCATGCAATTGGTTAACTCACGAGTCTATTCGGTTACCTTACCAATCCATTCAAGTCATCTCTCCAATCTATTTGCTAACAAATTAATCAATCCACCAATCAAGGCAATCAAGCAGAGTTGAACTCCCACTCACTCTAAGTTTAACTCCTCAATCACAGTCAATCAGCCCTTCAATCATAGATTCTTGGTTGAAACCCCTAAAATCTTATAAATAGAGAACCCTTTCTCATATTTTAAAAATCAAAATTACTTTGAATTCTTATCCTGGCATGATCTTGAGCTCAATTCTGAGAGCCCACATTGCATGAGAAGGAGAACACCAAGGAAGGACTACATGGTTTGCATATTCATTTTTATTTGATTTGATTTCATTATATAGTGATGTTTATGCTTATTGTTTATCTTGCATCCTTTCTTGATTATTGGAAATATTAATTGCACTAACAATCTCTATGTGGTTGAGATTTTCTATGTTATTATAAGTTTCTATTGATCCTATTGTACTTGATTACAAATGGTGAGCCTGAAGTGAAATTTGGTCATATATTTCAAGCCGCTTGGAATTTTTTATGAATTTATTTGGAGGTTTGTGTTGATATAAGGAGGCTACAATTCAAAATTCAAAATTTTCAAACTTTTTTAAATTTTATTTAAATTTTTTTTATTTTTGTAAAAAAAAAAGAATTTTTTAATGAGATTTCATAAAAAAAGATTTCTAGACACAAAACAACGTTTCTTTTTTAAAAAGTTACATTTTTGGAAAGGTCTTGAAATTCTACAAAGGGTATGTTCTCGGTGATTTTCATTTTGACACACACACACACACACACATATTTGAAAAATTTTCTTTTTGTGTATAGGTGCAGGTAATAATCATTTTATCAAAAATATTGTTTCAAAACTACAAACAACATTTCCTTCTCTTTTGTCTACATTATCATTCTCTATTGTAAAATGATACATTTTAATTATTGAAAATATGCATTTGATGTAATTAAAAAATGTAGTGGGCCTCCTAAGCATAATAAAATCAAGGTCCAACTGCTTGTAGACCATCTGATCAAGCTAGCAGATAAATACGAAAATCTACGTGTTGATATGAGTACTAATTATGATTATCAAAATTAATTGCTAGGTCTTTTCAGTACTAACTTTTCTTTTAGCTTGTGGCTTGGAAGTAGGTTTTAATATTGCCAATCTAAAAACCAATTCATCTTTCATTTTGGTGCTTTAAAATGAATATTGCATGCACAAACATCATATTCCATATCTCATTTTGGTGTTTAAAATTGACATGGTGGTTTAAAGAATTTAACAAGGCAAAGAACATTTGAGATTGGTCCAATAAAATTGAACAAAATAGAATACATTTGAATTTTGGTGCATTCAAAATTGAACAAGGCAAAACTCATTTGGTTTGGGCTTAAAATTGAACTCATGTGCTTGTATGGATGATAGTTCAATTCACATTTGACTATTGGTGCTTAATTTGATTAATCGGGTGTTTGGAGTTCTTGGTGCACTTCTACAATTTGTTAGATTAGCAACCATTTTTATTTTGGAGAGAGCTATCTTGAGGGTTCACTTAACCCATTACAGAGAATGACCTCAAATCGGAAAATCATTTTGGTCTGTATATAAATAAGACTTTGAGAAAACTCTGGTCTTATCTCCTCAAGCTCGGACAAGGTGTGTTTATGATAGTCTGGACCATGTGAAGCATCCCTAGGAAACCAACATGGTTAACTAGGATCTTAAGTGATTCATACATGTATAAACTAATTAGGGAGATGCCACAAAACTTACTATAATCCTGTTAATTAGGGGCCACTTGTTTATCTCTAAACATTTGTCTTATTATAGTGCAAGGGGATGCTAAAAAAGAACCTTCCCCAAGTTTCCCATCATTTATGTCTGAGGGCTATTGTGTTGTGAAAGAGATATTCATTAACACAACAATAATACTCAGATGAAGCCAAATTTGACCATAGATTAAATTGTTTGTACACTGCTTCTGTTGTGATTGACTTCATGAAAACTTACAGCTTGAAAAAGTTGTTGTACATACACATATCATTTCTTTTGAGCCAGTCCTGCAGCTACACATTGATTTTGAGTTTTTTGAGATTTATACTACAACATTTATCCTACAATATTTATCCTACAACAATTGGTCCTACAATATTTATCCTACAATAATTGGTCCTATAAGATTTATCCTACAATAATTGATCCTACAACATTTGTCCTATAATATTTTTCCTACAACAATTGTTCCTACAACATTTGTCCCATAAGATTTGTCCTACAATAATTGGTCATACAACATTTTTCCTACAAGATTTATCCTAAAAACAATTGGTCCTACAAATATTACATCCCGGTTCCTTGTGATCAACATACTTAGATAGACATATCTTAGAAACTCACATTTTTTCATAGTCATCATATTAGTCTCAAAATCCAAAATCTCAAAAACATAGCTTGCATATATTAGGGTTAAATTATTGCACTTCCTAGAGTCATTTTCAAATTAGAGGGTGCATTTTCCTAGGAAATTCCTATAGTGGTCTTTCATTTTATCTTGACATCATTAGCACTATCTTTATCTACTGGCCTCAGCACATGTACCTTATCATTTTGGTTAATATTTGTCATAGATAGACACTATTACCAAAATTTGTCACTTTTGTCATACCTTTTTGGTGTCAAGATAGTCCTCATTATCATTTGGGTCTTTCCTTAGAGGGTTTTACCTTCAAATTTTATAGAATATCTCTTAGGGTATGGTACTTACACCTTTGACATTATATTTGATTCCTAGTTTGCATTATCAGCCCATGTCCAAAAATCCAAAAGAAAAAATAATTTGATTTCTTTAGTTATCTCGCATTCATCATAGAATTGCATATGTCAAACACTTTATTCAAGAAGAGTAAGGACATAATAGGGTACAATGAAATCCCTGACCATGATCCCCATCAGGACATTGAATTTGCACCAAGAATCTTGACACTAGACTATAAGAATCCTGAGACATTTTTTCGTCATGAGAAAAGATGGAATAATACTTTATAAGTGCATGAAATATCCCTTGTGGAAATAAAATCTATATGTACAAAAGAAGAGGTTGACAAAGCACTAGCTTATGTGAAATTAAAATAAATTATGAAGTCCATGTTGGAATCTGACTCGAATAAGTACCTTCACACGCTCATACAAAAAGGTGCAAAATTACCAACTAGGCTCGACGCATGTTCCATAATAGAGGAAATACCTATGCGAAGAGCTTGGGTAGCATAAAAAACACCCCTCTTTCTCACTTCAGTCCTCCCATCCACCAAATCTATTCAAAATGCTTTATAGGTCACTACATATTCTTGTACCCTAGGGATCCTGTACAATGATCCCTTATTTTCCAGTTTCCCATCCACATCAGGTACACTAACTACCAAAATAGCACCATCTATATTGTCCTTAACTCATCCATCAAGTACCTTACAAACAATGGCAATAAGTTCTTCCAAAATAGTTCCCCAACCTAAGAAAGGGCTACCCCCATTGGGAGCACCTCAACTCAAGCCTCCTAGTATTGTTCTATTAGGTGTCCCTTCCAATGCAAGGAAACCCCAAATCAGTCAAGGGATACCTCCATCAAATCCTAAATATTCAACTATTATGTTCCTCCTACAAAAATTGATAACAAATAGGCCTAACACTTCCCATCTTACACTAGTACCTCAACACAATCTAGCACCCCAACATATACAAACACTCCAACAAGTCTTGGTACCTCAACATAATCTAGCACCCTAGCATATGTCAATACCCCATCATAATCACATACCTGAATAAAATAAAAAATCTCAGTATATTCCAATACCTTAGCACAATCTAGCACACCAATATAATATGTTGTCGTAGCATAATCCAACATCTCAGCACAATCTAGCATCCCAACATAATCTACTACCACAACATACTCTAGCATCTTTGTACATTCTAGTACCTCAACAAAATATTGTACCTCGACATTATCCAACATCTCTATAAATCCCAGTACCTAAATATACCCCAACATCTCATCATGTTCTGCCACCATATATACCTACACCATCCCAAAATAGCAGAGTTCCGTTTGTTGACCCTAATGCACTTCCTGATATGCCAAAACTCACTGATCTACTTGCTCAATAGTTATAAACCCTTCAACAATAGTTCATAAATCTAAAAACATAAAGGTCGTACACCATAGAAGATCTTTGTCCTTATCCTTTTGATAGGACACTATATATGCCACCTTTTCTAACCAAATTTTTCATGCCTAAGTTTGATAGGTATAATGAAAAGGGTGGTCCCCGTGATCACATAAGGGAGATTTTCACAACTTGCATGGAAGTTTCTCATGATGATACATATCTTATGAGACTCTTTGCATGTAGTCTTAGTGGTACAACCATGGATTGGTTCTCCAGATTCCCTCTTAGGATAAAGACATGCAGTGAACTAGTAGAAAGATTCATATCACACTATTCACACAACATTGTCATAGAAGTAACATTGATGGATCTTTGCACCACAAAACAAAATAATGGAGAGATATTTTCCTCTTTCCTACAACATTGGAGAAATGTTGCGTCAAAGTCATCCTTCCATGTGGCAACCAAAGAAAATATCCACATGTTAATTGAAAAATGTCAGCTACACCTAATGTGTGAACTTAAATCTGAGTGCATTAAGACCTTTGAAAAATTAGTTGAGCAAGGGCTAAAAATAGAGAGATCCCTCACTTTGAAAGGAATCATCAAGAAAGAGACCAATACTCCAACATATTATGACAAAAATACTGGTCCAAAAATTAGAATGTGACAAATGATGGGGTTGTCAATGCGAAGATGGCACAAATTGTGCTATGTGTGCAAGCACCAACACCAATCCAACATACACAACCAACACAAATAAATCACAATATTAACAACACAACTCCTAGGAAAATCTAGAATAAGCTAATACTACTACCCAATAAAGTTTTGTAATAAGGAACCCTACTCCTCAACAAGATTTTATGCCTCTTCTAGAACTTCTTGAGACAATCCTAAAGAAATTAATACATTCACAATCATTCACTTTAATTGACATAAGACATTATGAAGGTCTTGGAAAACTGACATGGTGGGATGACAACAATTATTGTAACTATCATAGAACAAAGGGACACAAAACATCTAACTATATGCAATTGAAACACATTGTCCAAGATTTCATCGATTATGGTGAGATTAAAGTGGTCACTAATTTTGCCACCACTAACCAAGATCACAAGGTTTTTCAAACCCCATTAATGAATCACAAAAAGGTAAGGTTTTTACCTCAAGAACAAAAAAATAAGAAAACCTCACTTACACTAAGCCAAATCCAAATCTGACCATAAACACCATCACCATCCAAGGTCCATAAACAAGTTGTGTTGTTACCACTTAACATACCAAAATAACATTTCAAGGAGACACATCAAAAGTTATAATGCCTAGTGAGTTATCCAATCCAACGTGAGGTTAGTAAAATCTTTTAGACCATATGAAGAAGACCCCAACACAAATTTCTATCCATGGACTTCTTTGCATATCACCTAACCATAAAGCAGTCTTAGACACAGCCCTACAACAGTCATCTATCCCAAAGAACCTAGAAGTAGATGCATTTCAAGACATGGTAGGGTATCTAACCACCCCACATCATGTTACCTTTACCAAGAAAGGTATTTTAGCACACAAACCATCTCACAATGATCCTTTACATCTATAATTTTTCATCCACCTTCACAAAATCAAATGAGTCTTGATAGATAGAAGAGCAAGTTTGAATATCTATACCCTAAATTAATACAAACATTGGGCTATTTTGAGAGATGTGTAGATACCACCATGACAATCATAATAAGAGCCTATGATGATGGAGAACATCCCCAAGGCTTTCATAATTCTCCCAATCAGATTGGGTCTAGCAACACAAGACATGACATTTCAAGTACTAGATCTAGAATTGGGTTATAACATGCTCCTAAGAAGACCATGGATCCATTCCATGTAGGCTGTACCATCTACATATCATCAGTGTTTGAAATTCCCTCGGAAGGGAATTGAAATCACGATACCTAGTGATAGAGACCCTTTTCTATATTTCACCAACCTTAAAGGAACTATTATAAATTAGGTACCCAATAATCAAGAGGCATCAATTGTCTCCTCACCTCTCAATATAGATCCCACAAGTCTAGAGAAATCATTAGCAAAACCAACATCAGAGCTTAAAATATAAGTACAAGAAAATGGATGTGGAGAACATAACTATGAAGACTTATTATATGTAAGAAAGTTACCTATCTCACCCAAGTTATATGGAAAAATGAGGCAACCTCTACAGAGGAAGAAAAAATTGATAATTTTCTATCCATAAATAGTTTTTATAAGATGGGGAGATTTACATGAAGAGACTATTGAAGACAATCTATCCTCTTGATTGTATACAAATGAAGAATCTCCATAACACATAATCCTAGTACATGAATATGGAAGGGGATATACAATAGTCTAAAAGCAAGGGTATAATGGGCATTTAGGCCTAGGAAAGAAAGCTCAAGCAATAGTGGAGCCAATTGCTCCTACCCAAAATCTAAGTCATCAAGGTTTTGGTTATAGACCATCCGTGGGGGGAATCTTGATTTTCTTGTTACCCAATGATTTTTACACTTGTGTTTACAATGAAGTTGATACATTTGAGGAGTCCCATTCAGACACAAACTCTAATGATTATGAGTGGGATTCCCTACATACCACATATACCCTTCATCCTAAAAAAGCCATCACCTAACTATCCTTACAAGATAAACCCACATAACATAAAGCATGGATTGAGGAGCTTTAGAATAGATCAAAACCTTCATCCTCATCCTTATCTAGGAATCCTAATTTATTAACTGATTCATACATCAATACCATAACAAAAATTCCAATCTCATCCCTCCTAACCAAGGATATCATAGCCTTGGTTTACCCTAACCTTATAGATTGGGAACAACAAAATCCACCAACCATACACATCTTTGAGAATGAGGAAGCTATTGCTAAACTCTTTGGATTAAGAAAAAACATACCTATGGGGAACCACAAGACATGTTTCAACATCAAACTAGACAAAACAACATACATTGGGGAATTTTATCAATCCTCTAGTAAAAAAAGTGAAAAGGAAAATATAAGGCTCTTGGGTGAAAACTGAAAGACACCCTCATGTTGCAAAATAGTAAAAAGAAAAGATGTATCTAAGTGTGAAAACCTCTCAGGTACCTAAGGATGGAGATATTGATATACTCCCCATTAAAGAGGAGAAGTCACCACTTTTGGCCTAGAAAACTCATACCATAAACATTGGCACCACAAAGAAACAAATATTGATTCACTTGGTAGAACCCTTAACATATAAAGAAATAGAGAAATTCACCTAGTAGTTCAAAGACTGAAAAATTAACTTTGCTTAGTCATACTCAAACATGTTTGGGCTAGATCTTGATTTAGTAGTTCGTCATTTGTTACTAAAGTCAAGGGAAAAGCCATACAAATAGAAACTCTACAAGATGCATCCCAAGATTGCATTATTAGTCAAAGTAGAACTAAATAAATGAGTAGATGCAAGTTTCATCAAACCTACAGACTATGTTGATTGGATTTCAAATTTGGTATAAGTGGCAAAAGCAAGTGATTCCATAGGAACCTGCACTGACTTCCGAGACTTAAATTTGGCATGTCCAAAGGATAACTTTCCATTACCAAATATTGACATGATAGTAGATCTCACTTCTAGATATAAGATTCTACCACTAATGGATGGCTTCTCAAGATACAACCAAATTAAAATTGCACCTAAAGATCAACAGAAAATTGCTTTCACTTATGCCCAGGGCACATATTGTTGGTGTCTCATGCGATTTGGGCTAAATAATGTTGGATCTACATATCAGAGGGAAATGGAAACTATCTTTCATGACATGATGCACATCACCATGGAAGATTATGTTGATGACATATTGGAAAAGTCCCTAGAGAGAAATCTACACTTATCAATATTAGCCCCTATATTTGATAGACTTGAAGAGTATAAAGTATGGCTAAACCCAAAGAAATGTGTCTTTAGAGTCACATCAGGAATTTTTTTTGGATTTACTATCTCCCACTAAGGAATAGAGATCAACCCTAAAAAGGTCTAAGCTATAATAGTAATGCCTCCCCCAACAACTCTAAAGAACTTGAAAAGTTTACAGGGCAAGTTACAATTAGTGAGAAGGTTCATATCACAATTGGCAGACAAGTGTCACCTATTCCAACACTTATTGGATAAAGATATAAAGTTTGAATGGATAGATAATTGTTAAGAGGTCTTCTAAATACTGAAAGACTACCTCCGATTAGCATCGGTATTAGTGGCACCTATTCCAAAACAACCCTTACTATTATATATATTAGAAAAAAAATACTTATTGGGGTCATTACTAGAACATAATGACTTACAAGGAAAAGAAATGCCTATATACTACATCTGTCAGACACTTGTGGCTTACAAAGTAAACTACATTGCTATTGAAAGAGCATGTTTGGTCGTAGTTTTTTCTTCACAAAAAATCAAAAACTACATGTTGAAGGGAGATTTGCTATAGAAGAGCCAAAATAATGAAAGTTATATTTTGATGGATCCCATACACAAAAAGGATCAAACATCGGCATAGTCTTCATAAATCCTCAAGGAGACTCTATTCCTAGATCTTAGAGACTAAGGTTTGATTGTACCAACAACATGGTAGAATATGAAGCATTTCTTATAGTTCTTGAAAAAAATGTTTAGTGGAATATCCAACAAATTCAAGTATATGGAATTCTTAACTAATTATCAACTAGGTCAATGACATATATGACACCAAAGATGAGAAGATGATCCCATATAAAGCATTAACATAAGACATCAAAATACACTTTGAGTAGATGACATTTGAGAAAATATCCAGGATAAGAAACATGGAAGAAGATGCTATGGCTACTATAGGATCTATGTTGGACATGTCGCATGATGTGACATAATGTGAATTCATGGTCGAACAACTTATGGTCCTTGCTTTTGAGGTCCCAAAGTATGAGGTTGTGTGCAAAATTTTTGGTCCCGATTCCCCTTGGTACCATGACATTTATGACTATCTCACTAACCAAATCATACTCCAAAAACTACCCCATAACTAAAGAAAGTCCTTAATAAGGCAAGCCTCCCATTCTACTATCAGTGCCAATACACTTGACAAATGAAGTCTAGATGATACACTCTTATGATGTCTCAACTCAAAAGAGTCACAATTGGCAATATTAGAAGTACACGAGGGTATTTGCGGTGCTCACTTTAGTGGCTTGACCTTAGCCAAGAAAATTCTAAGAATTGGGTATTATTGGCCCAATATGGAAAAATATTCTTGCTCATTTTTAAAAAAATGCAAAAAGTGTCAGATTCAGGAGAGCCTCATTCATGCTTCAGCTCAGGAGCTATAGCCACTTACTTCACTGTGTCGTTTCTTGTAGTGGGGGTTTGACCTCATTGGAAAGCTCCACCCCTTATCGTCCAATGGTCATAAGGACATAATCACGACCACTAAGTACTTTAAAAAGTGGGTCAAAGCAATTCCAATGACCTATACTACCAACAAACAAATTTCAAAGTTCCTATTGAACTATATCATTAGTTAGTACAAAGTTCCACAAACCATTATCACTGATAATGGTTCCCCCTTCAAGAATAATCAAATGAAGGAACTTTTGAAAAATTTCACATCCATCATAGTTTTTTTTCATGATACTTCCCCCAAGGTAATGACCAATCTGAGGCTATGAATAAAACAATCATAAAAATCTTGAAAAACATGATCAATGAAGCTGGTTGGGATTGGCATCTCCAACTCAACCCTACCCTATAGACATATTGCACTAGTTTCTGTACCCCCACAAGAGCCACTCCATATTCACTAGTGTATGGTATTGAAGTGATCTTTCCAATAGAGGTTGAGCTCCCATCACTGTGAGTATCCCTTCAATACATCATTTCAGATGAGGAGTACCGAGTATCACTGTTGCATGAGCTAGAGTTGATAGATGAAAAGAGATAGAGTGCACTAACACACTTGCAATCATATCAGCAACATCTTAGGATAAGTTTCAATAAGAGGGTCATGCCATGATCCTCTAAAGTGGGCATTTTGGTTCTAATGGAAAATCAGAAAAATCAAGTTGGATGAGAAAAACTAGGAAATCTTGAACCAAACTAGTTGGGTCCTTACATCATCATGATAGTCTGTGGGTGTGAAGCATATCCGATATCAACATCAGAGGAAGAGCCTCTATCAAAACCCATCAATAGATTGCATTTGTGCAAGTTCTATACATAGCTCTCAAAGTAGTCAAAGCCTAAAAAAGTAAAAAATGCAAAAAAATCAAAATAGCCAAAAAGATTATCTTGGTAGAAACCTAGAAATTAGACATCTTTGGTAACACAAAATAGAAATGAAAGAGAAGTAAATCTGTCTTATGGTGAAAACCACTTTGGTGGCACCTTGGAAAAGTACCATGGCAAAATCGGTCAATCTGGTGCCATGTGTAGGGATCATGCTTCATCATCTATCATCACTCCAACCTGATATTATGTGTGTGAGTTTGTGGCCTGCAACACAATACTTCAATAGGATAATAACATCACTTGTTAGAGAAAATAAGCATTTAATTGAAAGAACTAACAAGAAAAAGTATCCTATTGCTCTCTAATTAGTGTGAGTATGAAATAAGGGGTTAGTTTACTCTTAGATTTAACCCTTAAATAGTGACAATCTACACTAAAATGAGAGATTCAAGAGTAAATACATGAAACCAAAGTTATTTCCATTTTAACCAAATTGAAGTGTTCTTTAACTAAACATGAAACTAAGCATGAAGAACATGGAAACATCTATCAAATTAAGACATTAGTGAGAAAATTCTCCAAGCATGAGAGTTCAATAATCATGGATCATGAAGCCTCACAATTCAAGCATGAGAATAAGTTTTAAAATATCAAAATGAGCTAGAGAGCTAGAAGCCTTTGAAAATTCTATTTTATAGGAGTTTGAAGGAATTCAATGGTTGAGATGCATCTATGAGGAGTGGTTGAGATGCATATTGGCTTGATCCTTGATCCATGTGAAAGCCTCTTAATCATGAGAGTGTGTTTGTTGTGTCTGTTTGATTTAGGATGTATTTATGCTTTTATTTTAATTAATAATTCTAGCCATGCATTTGGTGGGATTGAATTAATTAAATAGGCCTAGAGTTAATTGTTTTGATTTTGCTTGAAACCTTAGTGATGAATGCTTGATTTAGGATTTGATGGAGTTTATTGAATTTTTGGGATTTATGCTAATGATCGGGAATCAAATTAACATAATCAAGGTTATATGACAAATTAAGGGTAAATAGGGCCTTAGGTTCTATTAGCCCAATTTTGGGTGATTACATTTGCCCCTCTTTGAATTGCTTTGTGAACATCACAGGGATTCAAAGAAAATCTGATTGAAAGTGAGATCCAGGAGATTTATAGAGCAGCGAGAACTACTCTAAAGGATTTATAGAGCAGTAGTGAGAACTACTCTAAATTTGAGAACTCTGAGCTTGATCGAATGAAATCCTACTTGATTTAAAAAGCTGTCAATTCTGAACTTGATTGAACACTAATTGACATTACCGATTTTGAGCTTGATTGAACGAAGACTGATAAAAGAATTCTGAGGTTGATTGAAATTTTTTTGCTTGATTCAGAAACTATCAATTCTGAACCTGATTGAACAAGAATTGATAATATCGACTCCGAGCTTGATTGAATGAAGGTCGATATGAGATTTTAAAAAGAAGTTTTAGTTAAAATAATAGTCTCATCTTGATTGAAGAGAATTGTCATGCCCCTGGTGTTAAAGAATTTGACTCAAAGCATTGGATCTTGGTATGATTATGCCCCCTTGGGACCAAAATTGGAACAAATTTGAATAAACTCATTAGTTTCAAGCATTTAGAAAGATTTACAGTGATTGAAATGATCTAGAATCAAGAATAGATTGATTGGGAAGACTTTTCAAGCCATTTAGATTGATTTTAGTGCCCTAGAAGCATTGTTTGACCAAGAATTTGAGAGATTTGACCAAGTTTGACTTGTGTTTAAGCAATATCCCAACATAAAAACTTGATGTTGTATTGAGAAAATCACCCTCTGCTCAATTTTGCCCCTGTTTGACTAAAATTTGACCATGTTTGACTTCTGCATTCTGAATGTTGACTTTGCATTGTAACTCTATTTTTACTACATCTGGTTGATATAAATCACACATTTCAATTTTGGTCCCGATATTAAGCCTCTGTGATGTCTTATGGATGAATGTCCCTTAGGGTTCCGGGGCCTCCGAGAGGCTTAAATAGGTCAAAAGTGACTTTTTACTATTCATTTTCACTTTTACTCCTTGAAAATTTACTGAGCTCTGAGTGACCGTGGTGTTCCTAGTGGAGAATCACATATTTGAGATGGCCAGGCAACACGACCGATCGAGGCATTACGTAGCACCCGTGAATATTCGATAATGAACCTTGTCAATTTGAAAAATTTGAATTTCACGCATTTTTACACTTTTTAGAGCCAATTTAGTTTTGCATCACATCTCGTATGCGGGATCACATCTGGTAAAACCTGTGTCACCTCCTACATTCTGGATTGCATCTGGTATTTCACGGATCGCACCCCAGTGGGTCGCATCTGGTAAAGTTTGAGGAAAATTCAATTTTTTTTGCAATTTTTAGGTACAGAGTCGTATTCGGGATACCAGATCACATCCCGAATTTCCTGTATCACATATAGGATTTCTAGAATCGCATATAGTTTTGGTATTGCATCCCATATTTCTAAACTTGTATCTGGGATTCCAGGGCTGCATTTGGTTTTTTTTAATTTTTGAGTCAAGTACACTTGTTTTTCAAATTTTTGAGCAATTTTTTAGCCAATTCTTTTTGTCTAATGCTGACATAGTGCCCCTATTTTCTGTTGTGCAGACTGATTTCCCTGTCATGTCATTTAGGTCTCCAAGACTAGCTTAGGTTTTAGCTCTTCATGACCAGCTGAGTCCAGAGGACCAGCAGGTAGTTCAACGATGTGGTCTTTGGAGTCTAGTGGATTTACCACATATTTCGATAAATCACGGCCTTCTCACAGTGCTGACAGAGTGGTGGCATTCAGAGCATAACACCTTCCACCTACTGACCAGTGAGATGACTGTCACACCTGAGGATATATGGCAGATTCTTCATGTGTATGTTATGGGTACTCGAATAGAGTACAAGGCATCTAGATGCATGGTGATTGTTGATGCAAGGAAAGTCTTTCAGGATGACACTATCACTGGTCATTACTTGAGTTGGGACCACATGGTCACCAACTATGCCCATTTGCCTATATATCTAGCTAGTATGATAGGTGGCCTTATGATGCCTGATAGGGGCCAGCATGATTTATAGGATAGATGATCCAGTCCCCTAGGAGGTATGCTTGGGGTAGTTTCATATTAGCTCATATGTATCGTGAGCTTCACGAGATTGTTTATCAGCACTCTAGATCTATGACTATGGGGAGTGTGGTACTGTAGATTTGGGCATGGGAGCACATCCTTGTGACGCATCCCATTGTAGATAGGCACCACGACACTGGGTTACCTTATATTTATATGTATTCTGGTTTCATTCGGTGGCCCCACTTGGGAAAGTTAGAGTACTGGCAGTGTCTTCTTGATGACGTGATTGATGTGGAGTGGTGACCATATTGAGACTATGAGGCTTGGCCCTCAGATGCCAGATAGATGTCGTACTTCTTTCAGACTAGGTATCTTTTTGGGAGGACCCGCTACATCATTGAGCAATTTTTGATTACCAGAGTATGCCAACAGTATGGGAGAGTACAAGGCATGTCCTAGGAGACATGTCTTTATGCGCAGATCTAGAATGAGGAGGCTCAGTGGGGAGCCCGCCTGATACTTGAGACTACTGTGTATGATATCTCACACATGGAGCACATCAACTAGGATTACCAGACAATTTTTCATGATGTAGGTGTCACTGATGAGTATCATGATCACTATTTGAGGCATTTATACCCTAGGTTCACTACCCCTGATGATACCATTTTGTGTGTTGAGGATGCACTTGATTATGATTCAGATGATGATGCTGGTGGCCAAGCCCAACCTGCAAGAGGTGGTGATAGGGGGAGAGGGCGAGATGGAGCCCACAGAGGTAGAGGGAGAGATGGAGATGGGGCCTACTGGGGTAGAGGAGATGGAGGTGATGGAGGTGATAGTGGAGATGATAGGGGTGGTGGTGGTGTAGCAGTGGGTGGTAGTAGACGACAGGCCTCTGGGGGAGATACCAGTCATAGGTAGTGGAGAGTATGAGTCACTCCTCCTCATAGGGACACAGAGTTTTTATTACACCATGATGAGCATGCCCAAAGACCTACTGGAGGGGACCAGGATCCACAACAACAAAAGGCACGATAGGATCCCCTTGTAGGTGGTGACGAAGACAAACTATCACAATGTGAGAAGGAGAGAGCCACACTGAGATTACAGGTGGCCACCCTCACAACACAACTATCAGAGAGGGATTCACAACTGGCATAGGTTAGAGAAGAGAGGGACACCCAGATCACCCAGCTGAGAGTGGACAAAGATGCTCAGTTAGCATAGCTGAGGGCACACAGGGATGCACAACTTGCATAGTTGAGAGTTGAGAGGGACATATATGTGCATAAGGCCACCCACCAGGGATAGAGGGCCACCTACTATTTCACTTTGTATTGCGGTGTTGTTCCTACTTCTCAAAGGGCTCCATTATATTATGTTATTTCTCAGCAGTCCGAGGGTGTCATGCCACCACCACCACCACCTGGCAGAGCAGATGCACCCCCTCAAGATCCTCCAGCAAAGGACGAGGGGGCTAGTGAGGTGTAGACCTATGATGTTTATATTTTGTATCCCTGGACTCATTGTATCTCATTAGATATCTTGTATCTGTACCATTTTTGATCGATGTAATTTCATGTCCTTTGGACTCTGCACTTTTGTTGATACATTATCTCATTATTTTCATCTCTGCTTTGATATACTGATACTCTGACATTGTTGATGATTTGATATGCTGATGGAAATTCTTGATACTTTTGTTTATGGACATTGCTGATGATTTACTAATGCTCATGCTGATTCTGATTCATCTTATTTGCTATCTTTGACATCTGATCTCTAATGGTTTTTCTTTCTGCACATGTGATATCTGATGTTTGTTTTATGCTTTTGATATTGATGTGATTGTCATACTTGGCCAAGATTAGATTAAGTGATGATAAAATGATGTCATAATATATTTCATTGATATATGCTCATGTTTTTGTTATTTTCAAAATTTTCATGAATGTATGGATGTATGAGATGTAATGCGATGTAATGTATGGACATCTCACTTTTATTTATGTATGAATGAATGTGGATGCAAAATGAAAATGGTTTTATGATATGAAATGGATTATGAATGCAAGTGGATATCAGGGATTTATACTCAATCATTTTAGGTTCAATTGCTTTATGATGCCATAATATACTTGGTCTCACATGTCAAATTAATGTTTAATGCTTTAGAATTTTCAGCTTACATCAAAATGTTTTAGATAGCTTCTCAGTTCATATTAATGTCTCAAATAGTTGAATCCACATTTTCATGCTTATGCAAGATTAAAATGAATGCAACTAAAGACAATGAAATGCATCTAAATGAACCTAATGCACATTAATATGATATGCTACAAAAATGAACCTTAATGCAATTAACTAATGAAATGTAGCTAAGACATCTAGGACAGTCAGTGTTTATTCAAAGTGGGTTATTTTTCATCATAGAGCCTCTGTTAGTGGGACCTCATTAGGATAGTACAATTTTCATGAATAGATTTAGCAATCCTAAAAATATGAATACATCCTTTTTATTTTCCATGTTGGAAGACAACCTAAACATTAAAGCACCCAGCTATAAATGTTGTGTCCATTACTTCCTGTTTGATATAAACCATTTCTTTTCTAGTGCACAATGTGTGAATGTATACCCGCAATGACCTTTCTTTGTGTATTCATATCCTAGGGTATAATCCAATTTACCATGCACCTTACTAAGAAATAGTTTATCTTTGTTAGTTTTTAAACAAGCAAGGAAATAAATCCAACCTCACTAAGGTTTTCATAGGAAATAGGTTGAGGTATACATGGCATTCCAATCATGCTGGAGGCTCTTATAGTAGACACCCATTCTCCATGATTATCTTAGATCATTGGATTTATTACCACAAACAAAAGACAAAGAAAACATTATGCCCCTAGTCCTTGTTCCTCTTAGTCTAAAGACATCATTGAGTTACTGAAGGAATCATAATAATAAAAAATTGATAATACGAAAAGTTTATTGTCCTTTAACCATGATCATTGTATTTGCATAATAGAAACAGACAGTTGTGGTTATAGTGTTTAAAAACACCTTTTGATTAATCTTGCAAACACACGCATAAGAATTATTATCAATCAAAGATTCATTCCTTCATCCATAAGTGTCTCACCTGTTTTAGTGTTTAGAAACACGATTTTCATCATGGTGTTGTGTTGAGAAACACATTTTTAGATCCAGTTGGTTGGTGTTTAAAAACACCATTTTTCATAGTTTACTGTCAATTGCGGATGAGGGTGGTATTGAAAAATACCATTATTCGGAGTTTATTGTCAATTGCAAATGCAACATCCTGTCAATGAAAGTGATTTGATCATATATCCCCTAGGGAAAACAATTTACCTAGGACCCTAATGTGGATAGAATCCAGTCTTAGGAAGGCACAACTCTATGATAGTTCTCTTAGGATTTGGTGCGTCATGAAAGTGACTGAGGGATATATACAAACTGATATTTATATAGGCCAAAGGTACAAGCATTGTCTTGATAGATAGAGCATTGATTACAAGTAGCTCTTGTTTACCAAGTTTTCACCACTTGGCCACAGTTTTATTCTATTTTTGCTATCATGGCGCCTGTTTACCAGGTTTTCACCAAGACACTTATTCTCTCTTTTCCAATTTTGTTTTTTGTTCTTTTTTATTTTTTATTTTTTTTTGGACTCATCAAGGCACCTATTTGCTAGGTTTTCACCAAGATAGTCATTTTTCAGGACTTTTTCCATTGTTTTTGATTTTTTTTAGGATCCATATTTGCTATTTTTGAACTTTTTTCAGGACTCTTTTCACTATACAAGAGCTTTGTTAAGAATGTCAGGTATAAAACCTTTTCAGATGTAGAGTATTGATTGGATCTAGTAAAACATCTCCTTCAGGTGTAGGTAATTGATAGGCTCCTGATCCAAATGCTGTTGTAATGACAAAGGGACCCAGCTAGTTGGGTTCAAATTTTCCCTTTTGTTCTCGATGCTGTTGGTTCTTAGGATTTTCTCTAAGAACTAAATCTCCTATCTAAAAACTTCTAGGTTTTACCTTCGTGTTGTATCCTCTTGACATTATTTTCTAGTAAGCTTTGAGATGATCAAACACCTATTGCCTACACTCATCTAGAAATTCAAGTTCTTGTAGTCTAGAGATTCTATAGTCTTCATCAGTGACTAGATGTTTCAGTGATACTCTTAGTGATGGAATCTCTACTTCAACTGGTAAGACTGTGTCTGATCCATAGACTAGTGCAAAAGGAGTTGCACTAGTTGGTGTTCTAATGCTTGTTCTATAAGCCCACAATGCTAGATTGATTTGAAAATTTCAATCCCTTCCTGATTTGTTTACTATCCTATGCAAGATTTCCAGAATGTTTTTGTTTGATGCCTCAGCCCGTCCATTACCTTAAGGGTAATAGATGGAGGAATAGTGATGAGTGATTTTAAATTGAAGACACAACTTATCTATGTCTTTGTTCTTGAATTGGATCCCATTGTCAGTCACAATTGATGAGGGTATGCCATAATGACAAATGATGTAATTCAAGATGAACATTGAAACTTATTTTCCAGTTGCATTGGATAGTGGGACAGCCTCCACCCATTTAGTGAAATACTTAGTTGCGGTGATGATATATTTATGTCTTCTTGATGAATTGGGGTAAATCTATCCAACCAAATCAAAGGCCCATTGCTAAAATGACCAATGTGTTATGAAAGGAATCAACTCTCTAGCTGGTGCATGTATGAGGTTGCCATGGATTTGGCATTTCTTACAAGATTTTGCAAAGTGGATAGCATCTTTCTCCATAGTGGGCCAATAGTATCCAACCCTTAGGAGTTTCTTGGCTAACAAAAAACCATTTGAGTGTGATCCACACACACCTTCATGAAATTCTTTTAATACGTGATTAGACTCTTCATGTTCTAAACACCTAAGAAGTGTTCCATCTAGACTACATCTAAACAAGTCATTAGCGATGATTATGTAACATGATGCTGCTCTTAGGAGGGATCTCTTTTAGTTTCTAGAATAGCCTTCAGGAATTGTTTGGTCTTTAAGATAGGAGTAGATATGGGCATATCTAGATAACACTTGAGTTCCAAGGACAAAAAAAATTTGGCATTTAGGAGAGTCATAAGCTGGGAAAGGGAGTTCTTCCACCAAGAAGTCATAGAAAAATTGGTGTTCTTCTAATTGTAGCATGGATGCTAAAGTAGCCATCACATCAGCTACTCTATTTTCTGACTTGGGAATTTGCTGAAATGTGATGAAGACAAAGTAATTTTTCAAGTCATCCACCATTGTCTTGTAGGGCATGAGCTTTTCATCCTTAGTTTGATAATCACCATTCACTTGATTGATAATGAGCTGCGAATCCCCATAGATGTGTAATTCAATAATTTTCCACTCTATTGCAAGCTTGAGCCCATTCACAAGAGCCTCGTATTCTTCTATATTGTTGGTGCATGGAAAAATCATTTTGTATGCCTTGGGAATCTTATATCCTTGTGGTGTGATGAACAAGCATCCAGCTCCTGATCCTTGTTGCATGAAGGATCCATCAAAGTACATTTTCTAGGGATGTTCTGTTAAGTGCATGATAGATTCATCTAGAAACTCCACAAGTAATGGCTTGTCATCAGTCAATGGTGTCTTTGCAAGTTGATCAGTGATCACTTGTCCTTTAATGGCTTTTCTATCCACATATTCAATATCAAATTCACTTAGGACCAGGACCCACTTAGCAAGTCTTCCTGTCAGCATTGCTTTGTTCAATAAGTATTTAAGCGGATCAATTTTAGCCATTAGTTTCACCTTGTGTGCCAACATATAGTGTCTAAGCTTTTGGGATGCAAACACCACTGCGAGGCATGCCTTATCAATCATTGAATAGTTTAGCTCATATGTGACCAAATTTCTACTGATATAGTATATGGATCTTTCTTTCTTGGTCTCATCCTCTTGTGCAAGTAGTACCCCTAGTGATGTATCTGTGGTTGATATGTAGAGAAACAAAGGTTTTCCATAGATTGGTGCCATCAAAATTGGAGGATTCATTAGATAATTCTTGACTTGGGTAAAATTTTCTTCGCATTGCTCATCCCAAGTGAATATGGTTCCTTTCCTCATCAATTTTGTGAAGGGTTGTGCTTTGTCCACCAACTGAGATATGAACCTCCTTATGGATTGTAGCTTGCCTTGTAAGGTTCTCATTTGACTGATGTTCTTTGGTGGTTTCATTTCTAAAATAGCTTTTACTTTTTCCGGATCCACTTCAATTCCCTTAGCTGAAACTATGAATCCCAAGAGTTTTCCAGATGACACACCAAATGTGCACTTCTTAGGATTAAGTCTTAATTGGAATTGCTCCATCCTGTCAAAGATTCTACTCAAATCCTCTATATGTGTAGTCCTCATCCTTGATTTTGCCAAAGTGTCATCAACATAGTCTTCCATGTTCTTGTGCATCATGTCATGGAAGATTGTGGTCATTGCCCTTTGATAAGTGCCACCTCCATTTTTGAGACCAAATGGCATCACATTCCAACAGTATGTTCCCCATGCACAGGTGAATTTTCTCTTGGTCTTCAGGAGCAATTTTGATCTGATTATATCCTGAAAATCCATCCATTAAGGAATACATCTCATAACCTGTTGTTAAGTCCACAATCATGTCTATGTTTGGAAGTGGAAAATCATCTTTGGGACAAGCCTTGTTGAGATCCCTAAAGTCTATGCACACTCTTATGGATTTTTCCACCTTAGAAATAGGAACTATGTTGGAGATCCACTCCGCATAATCAATAGCTCTAATGAATCCAGCTTTCAATAGTTTTTCCAGTTCTGCTTTCACTAGCAATGCCACATGTGGATTCATTTTTCTAAGTTTTTGCTTGACAGGTTTTACATTTGGTGAAATAGAAAAATGGTGCATAATCAAATCTATATCCAATCTAGGCATATCTGAGTAAGACCAAGCGAAGTTGATCTTCTTTTCTTTGAAGAAATTAGTGAATTGGATTTTCTCATCTTCTGTCAATGATTGAGCTATGTGGACTAACTGAGGAGCTTCTACTATTCCCAAATTAATGGGTTGTGTAGGTTCAATCAGAACTGAGGACCTTTCTTGGAAGTGATCTAGGAGGATATCAAGCATCCCATCCTTTGGTGCCTCAAGGAGTTTTTCACCATTGGATACATCTTTTTATTTTTCTCTTTTAGGATCTGATACTGCCACTATGTGGTTTTCACCATCAGACCTCTTATTCTTTTTGTTTTTCTTTTTAAGATTGAGAAACTTGATATTCTCCTTAGTCATGATTTCTCTCTTTACACTGGTGGAAGAATGGAAGGGATCACAAGCATTAAGATAGTAGGCTATGGAATAGTCATTGTCAAAGGATAGCAAGCTTGTGTTTGTAGGTTCATCCCAGTCTATCAAGTTAGGGTATTTCAATGACAAAGATTCAACAGGTTCAAGAGACAACACCGCATTGTTATCACCATTCGTGACTTGCAAGATATCATCTATTAAATTTGCTTCTAGATAGGTGTTAGAATTATTAGAGTCAGGTTCGTTATTATTAGAGTTCATGTTAATGTTATGCGGATCTAACTCTAGCGATCTAACATTAGAAATTTCTCCCTCTTCAATCAAGATTCTAGGAGAAAACTTGTGTATCACATCTATTTCTATGTCCATGGTGGCATCAAAAAGGACATCCCATTCGTACTCATGTGAGTCTACCTAACTATAATTTGAAACCCCCAAAAGGTGGGCAATAGTCATGGGTACCTCATTTTCTTCATTAGCATGGTTTTCTTCTTCTTGCAATGGTTCTTATGGATTCATTGCTTTTGTTTCTTCATCAAAATGTGGTGCATCAAAGATGAGAGGTTCTTGTTCTTGTTCTTCATTAGGTTCCTCTATTTGTTCTATTTCTATTTCTTGTTTAAGACTTGTACAGATAAATGTAACATCTGGGTCTCCTTGTAAGAGTAGCAACCTTTCATAAGGAATGGGTTGTCCTTCCACTTCTTCTTCATCATCAAAATCTTCTGATCTATCAAATATAGGACCCCTTTCTACTGTAGGATTAAATCTAGGTTCTCTGAAGCCTAGTCCAGTCTTGTCCTTAGGATTTATGAAATCCATGTGTAGGGGTTCTACTAGTCCTTTGTTGTTTTGTCCCAATGATCCTTTTCCTTTGTATTCCATTTGTTTCATAAGTTTATATCCTTTCCCATATTTTCTTGGATATATTTCAACATGTTTAACATTCCCATCTTCTTCGGGTTCTTTGTAAAGCCATTGCAAAACAACCTTTTCTTCATTCTTTTCTTCTAGGGATACTTTTTCTTTCACCATTCCGGTTCCTTCATGTATAGTCAAAGTGCTGCCATTGGAAGGTGTAAATGTAGATGAAGGTCTCCCTTGTGTCCTAGGAGAAATGGGAAGATCCGTTAAAGACATTGCGGGATCCATCTTGTATTCACCCATGCTTGTTTCCTGGATATTGATCTTCTTAGCAAAGCTCCTTAAGACCATTTCTTTGGATGTCTCTGCCTTGGTGGATCCTTCTTTGTTATGGGAAACCATGCTTTCCATTTGTTTGAGGTTATTACAAGTGTATGTGGTATCCGCTAGAATAGTCACCTCCACCCCATTATGAGGGAACTTTAGGCATTGATGATACGTGGACGACACTGCTTGCATTGAATGTGTCCATGGTCTTCCAAGAAGAATGTTGTAAGCTAGGGGTAGATCAAGAACTTGAAAAAGGACATCCTGTTCCACTAGTCCTACTCTGATGGGTAAGACAACCAATCCCTTAGAGGATCTTTCTTCCTCATCATAGGCCTTCATTGTTATCTTTCTTCTGGGATCAATTGTGTGCTATGAGAAACCTAGTTGTTTTATCATGTTGTAAGTACAAATGTTCAAACTAGTGCCTCCATCTATCAAGACGCATTTGACTCGATGTTTATGAATAAGAACTTCTAAATGAAGAGGTTGATTATGTGGTTGGTTCATTGATTTTTCATCCTCTTTAGAAAAAGATAGGTAATGTGGGGAACCCATGTGACCAACCATGGCCTGGAATCTATCCACATCTAAGTATTTTGGTACATTAGTGCTTAGTAGGGCTTGATCAAGAACCTCCCTATGACTGGGAGAGATTTTCAACAACTCTAGGATAGATATCTGAGCTGGTGTCTTTTGCAATTGTTCCACAAGATTGAACTTTGGAGATGGCACCACTTGTTTAGATGTTTTTGTTGTTGTAGCTGGTGTGTTAGATGCTGAGACTCCTTTAAGAGTAAGCTTTTCTGAGCTTCGGGTTACAACATTTGAGGATTTAGATTTTTTTTTCACTCCTTTGAGAGTGATCATGTTAATGGAATGTTCACATGGTTCCATCATGTTGATTACATTGTCACCATTAGTGTACGTGTAATTAATCTTATTGCTTTTAGAAGTTTATCCTTTTTCATAATTAGGTAGTGGAGTTTGAAATGCTTTGTGATCACTGTTCGTGTGATGTCCATCTACCTTGAATTTACCTTGTTCAATAAGATCCTGAATAACATGTCTCAGTTTCAAGAAATTATTGGTTTTGTGTCCCTTATTATGATGGTAATCACAATAGTCATTATCATTCCACCATTTGGGTTTGTCTTCTAGATCCCAAGGTTTGCCGGGATCAGGAATTGTAATGATTTTGTTCTCCACAAGTGATTTTAAAAACACTTCCAAGGTGTCTCCCAATGGTGTAAATGTTCTCTTAGGCCTTGGTGCCCAAGGTTCTCTTTGAGGTTTGTTGAAAGTATTGTTTTTTGTTGGAGTCATAGTAGGATTCGGATTCATGTTCATTTGAAGACTTGTTGTTAGATTAAAAACATTTGGTTTGGGTTTTGGATTAGGAGTATCAACCACTCTATCATTAACCACATGTTTTTTCTTGTTTGCATACTTGTACTTGTCCTTGGAGGGATAGTACTTGTCTTTATTTTCTTTGTTGATGGTCATGTCACCTTTCTTGATTAGGACTTCCTCAATCTTGAGAGCACTATCTATCATTTTGTCAAAGCTTGGTGGCCCTTGCAATTGAATTGGGAAATTAATTTTTGGGACCAAATTGTTAATGAAGATATCCATCTTTTCAATTTCAGGTATCTGCCGAGCGTATCATGCAAATATTTTCCTCCATCTTTGTAGGAAGCTCAAGAATGATTCTCCCATTTTTTGTTTAGTATTGCATAGATCCAACATAGTGACTGTGTGTTGGATATTGTAGGAGTATTGTTGTATGAATTTTTGTACTAGTTCATCAAATGTTTTGATTCCTATGGGCAGTTTGGAAAACCAGTCCATAGCTTGTCCACCTAGGCTTCATGGAAATAGCCTCATGAGATATGTTTGTTCATGCATGAACTCCATACTAGTTGTGCAAAATTCTCTTACATGATCTTGAGGATCTGAATCTCCCATGTATTTGTCATACTTTGGTATTGTAATATTCTTGGGAAAGGGAATCATTTTGAGTCCCTTGTCAAAAGGGAAAGGACATATGTGCTCCAAAGAGTATTGTTGTTTTGGTTTGTCCTTTGCTTCCTTGAGCTCTTGAATTTCTATTTTTATGGCAAGTAGTTGTCTAGTTAGAATTGACATAGGACTAGGTCTTCTTTTTGCTTAAGTTGACTCACATCATAGTCCTTTGGTAACTTCACACCTCTAGAAGCAAGTTCTAGGAAATATTTTTCTTTGTTTTCATCCAAAGCTCTTTCAAGGATTTTGTTGAATCATTTGCTGCTTATAGCTCTATGGTATTCTTTCTTAGTGGGATCTACATCATCATCATCATCATCATCGTTATGATATGTTTCACGGTATTGTATCTCTTCCTTTTGTTTGTTACGTTCGGTTTGTTCATTTTGTTCATGAAATCTTTCATCCCATCGGTATTCATCTTGGTTATTCATGTTTGTTTGTTCGGGTGTTGTTGTATAAGTAGTGCTAGGTGTAGTACCATATAAAGGATTGATTCTTGAACTCTCTCTTGTTTCCAATGTGAATATGGGTACTTCTTCTGAGAACTGTGTGTGAAAATTGTACCTGATCTGTAGACACAACACTTCAGTAAAACATTAGAGGTTAGCAAAAATCCAAATCGTGCAAAATTGA
The DNA here is from genome assembly GCA_027943335.1 of Chamaecyparis obtusa. NCBI lineage: Eukaryota > Viridiplantae > Streptophyta > Pinopsida > Cupressales > Cupressaceae > Chamaecyparis > Chamaecyparis obtusa. Next base: position 887,329 of record BSBK01002038.1, read on the forward strand.
AATCTAATTTAACCAAGTGATTTACTGCCTTCTAGTAGGTGCGAGATTGATGTTCTCAGATTGTTATCGAGATCAGTGACCTAGACGACACCTAAATGAAGGATTTGAATGCAATTGATCTAGATATGAATTGAATGCAATTAATCTATTTTTTTGGATTTTTTATGCAATAATATGAAAAATGATATGAAATCTACGATATGTAAAAACTGATATGCTATGAATTGATCTAACAATAATATGAAAACAAAAGTGATCTCACAACAATGTTGATTCGCAAAGAAGCTCCGATTCTCCAGATAGCCATTCACTAGCATAAGTTCGCAAATTATGAGATGCTTTGAGATGAGCTAAGGCTTTAATTTTATAGAAATCCAAGGCTTTGGAGGTGCATGGAAAAAAGCCATAAATCACTCAAATTAACTCAGCTTGATTTTTGAGTTATCTGATAATAAAGATAATTTAATTCACAAAAACATGCAAATAATGCAAAAATAGCTTTTTAACTCAAATTAGAGTTTAGATCAGCTTTTTGAACTCCAAAAGGATGTTGAGTTCTAAAAAGTCAACACTTTGCATTGATTTTCTAATTTGGAGTTTAACTGTTTCTTTTGAATGTGCATAATAATTATGAATTAATTAAATAAATAAAGTGATTTATTAAATATAAAGTGATTTATGCTCAACTTAACTGATTTTTGAAAATAAATAATTGATTTATGGGTCAATCAGTTATTTAATCAAACTTTTATTAAAAATTATATTATTAAATAATGACAACTTGCTTTAATTAATTAAATAAAAATTTAATCAATTATTCATAGGATATTGGATTTATTGTCAAAATTAAATAATACAATTAATAATAGATAGAATTAAATTTAATTACACAATTAAGTGGCAAGATATTAAATCTAATTAATAAAATATGAAAATATTCAATTAATCAAACTTAGGATAAATGTGATTTATTGCCAAATAATCATTAAATTAAAGATAATTAAGATAATTAGGAATATTGCTAGGAATATTCCCCGATGTAGAATTTAAGATAATCAATTAGGATTCGATGATGTTTAGATGTGCCTTAGATTAGGACTTCGATGTTGATTTCATTCAAATTGAGGATGTAGGAGGTTAATGAACATATAGCCCATTTTTGGGGTATTACAAGAATGGGTTTGTTTCCAAATTGTAAGTTTTGTGCCTTGTAACAACCATGAAATTTGGATTGAGGAACCGATGAGTGTCTTGTGTTTAAAAGTGGGTCTGATTATTTGCAATGTCTGATTGTGAATCCAAGGATGCACGAGTGGGTTTGAAATTTCATTTTATGGATCCAACGTCAAATGGGGTTAGAATGCCTTGCTTATGAGTTGGGAACCAATGTGCAAATGGGTCTGATAGTGTGAAAGTTTCAATGTCAAAGGGTGTCAAAATGCCCTATTTATGAGCTGAGAACTTGGTTGTAGCTGATTCGATAAACTGACTTCACAATTGGACAATGTGGATTTGGACCATGCAAGGTGACAAGATGTTCTCAAAGATGACTCATTCTGGATATCAGATGACTGTGTTTTGACAATAGGAACTTACTAATGAGCCAAATGGGTATTTGGAAATATGAAATTTTTTCTTCTGGAAGGTACGGAAGTGCTCTCTATCCCAGATGAGATCCTAAACAGTGATTGGTGAACAAATTGGAACCCCGAATGTGACGCAAGAAATATCATATGCAACTCAGGAAATGGAATGTTCACCAAATGTGACTTAGGAAATGGTGTGACTACCAGATGTGACCTTGATTTGAACAGATGCAATTTGGGATGTGGGATATGACTCAGGAATATCGGATGCGATCTTATGATGATAGGGAATTTGCAATTTTAGTGTTTCTTAGGAAATGTGTCATGTCTGTCAAATTTCAGTGACTGTCAGGTGTTTTCAAATGTTTGTAAATGCTACGTGCTTGTTCATTTGGGGGGAATTAACTAAATTTGTATTTAAGACACACCAAGCAAACATTTTAAATCAAACACACCTAACCTGCCTTATACTAGGTAGAGATCGAAACCACTTGTTCATTGACTTAGGAACACACCCAAAGACTCCTCATAATATGGCAGTCCAATAACATGCAATGGATATTGGAGCCCATATTATCTGAGTAGTAACGTCAACGGGGGCTCGATATGGTGAGTGTCTTTGGGAAATTACTATTTGCCTCACACAAGTGATAACAACCTTTCGGGGGTGATCTGGGTGGCATCTAACATAGAGCTTTTAATGAAGGCATCCATTCACAACCATCTCCCATAATCCCACAAGCAGGATTAAGACCATAAGCCCTATAGGAACTTGAAAGTGTGTAGTCTCGCAAGCAAGATTAAAGCAGCTCCGCTCTACAAAAAATCCAAGTCTATCATTGGGTTTGATCATCAATCTCCCAAGACAAGATAGATCACGTCTTCCAAGGCTTTAGCCTCAAGGAAGTGTCAAATTTTATAGTGGGGTGGAAGAGTCGGCGTAAGACTTGTCCCCACTTAGGTCATTCTTGGGAGATTTTTTCCTCAACCGGAAGGCCCTCTAAAGGTATACAATAAAGAAAATGGATAAATGATAGTAAGCTCTAGATTTCTGGTTCTCCATGAAGGAGAAGAGCATAATCTCCTAACTTATACCACAAATCCCAAACACATCATGCATATTTAAGATTCAATTACTCCAATTTGATGCCAAATAACAAGCCAACATTTGAGTTTATGGTTTTCCCTCAAGGGGAAAAGAGCATAATCCTCTAGCTGATTTGCAACTTGATCTCAAATTGTTTAAGATTCCTAGAAAAATTAAGCATAATTTTTTTGTGTAGAATTTTCTTTAGAGGCAACCTGCATGACAAGCATTAGTAATCTTTTATTTTTGGTCTTGGGAAAACATCCCACAAACAACTGTTAGGCTTTTAAAATCAATCAACAACATCAAGTTCACCCATTAGCTTGTTAGCTTGTTAGAAATCCCAAAATCAAAATAAAATGCTTTAAGGAACATTAAATATGCAATTTGTTAGCATTCATTCCTCAATTTAACTCCAAGGCGTAAACCAACCTTTGAGTTTCTGATTTTCCCTCAAGGGGAAAAGAGCATAATCCTCTAATTGATTTACAAGGTGGAATTAGATTGTATTTAAGTGCTCAAAAACAAATGCATCAAGTTTATTTTATCCATTTAAAGTAAATCAAGACAAGGGTTATCATTTGGGTCTCTATTTCTGAACCTGCAAACCACAGTCAGGCTACCAAAAACTAGATAAATCAATAATGAAATTTGTTAGGTGTCAGAAAACCCAATAATGCAATAAAAATCCCCATATGCAATCCTAGATTTTCCCCCCAATTTCCCGAAATGATGCAATTTCCCACATGCGACCCAATTTCCCTAATGTGACCCAGATCACAAGATGCGATCCATGAATCTAGGATGCGATCCAAGAAATACTGTATGTAGATGTTCTTCCTAGATGCGATCCTCTGATAGAAAATTGCACGGTGATAGTTAGTTAAAAATGCAAAAAAATTAGAAAATTTGGGGCTCAGCCCCATGGTGGGCACCAGAAATGTGTGTGTGAGTTTGTGGCCTACAACACAACACTTCAATAGGATAATAACATCACTTGTTAGAGAAAATAAGCATTTAATTGAAAGAACTAACAAGAAAAAGCATCCTATTGCTCTCTAATTAGTGTGAGTATGAAATAAGGGGTTAGTTTGTTCTCAGATTTAACCCTTAAATAGTGACAATCTACACTAAAATGAGAGATTCAAGAGTAAATGCATGAAACCAAAGTTATTTCCATTTTAACCAAATTGAAGTGTTCTTTAACTAAACATGAAACTAAGCATGAAGAACATGGAAACATCTATCAAATTAAGACATTAGTGAGCAAATTCTCCAAGCATGAGATTTCAATAATCATGGATCATGAAGCCTCACAATTCAAGCATGAGAATAAGTTTTAAAATATCAAAATGAGCTAGAGAGCTAGAAGCCTTTGAAAATTTTATTTTATTGGAGTTTGAAGGAATTCAACGGTTGAGATGCATCCGTGAGGAGTGGTTGAGATGCATCTTGGCTTGATCCTTGATCCATGTGAAAGCCTCTTAATCATGAGAGTGTGTTTGTTTGATTTAGGAGGTATTTATGATTTTCTTTTAATTAATAACTCTAGCCATGCATTTGGTGGGATTGGATTAATTAAATAGGCCTAGAGTTAATTGTCTTGATTTTGCTTGAAACCTTAGTGATGAATGCTTGATTTAGGATTTGATGGAGTTTATTGAATTTTTGGGATTTATGCTAATGATCGGGAATCAAATTAACATAATCGAGGTTATATGCTGAATTAAGGGCAAATAGAGCCTTAGGCTCTATTAGGCCAATTTTGGGTGATTATAGATATCACATGTCATTCCACCACATTCTCCACAATAAAATCAGTGGTCATCACTATCATGGCTTAAATTTTGTCAATTATCTTTGTCTTAGCACATCCTATCACATTTCACACTAAGTCAGTCCATCACAGTCATTCTGAAATAAGGTGCCCATTTTGTCCTGACTAGGGGCACCCTAATGTTGTGATTCATCAAGTCCTGAAAAAATACCAAAAAAATTGCAAAAAAATTCTTTAAAAATACCAAAAACATTGAAAAAAATTTATGAACAAATTTAATTTTTTTAAAAGAGTCATTCAAAACAACAAAAATAGTACAAAACCATCCTATAAACTCCAAAAAATATTGCAAAAGACCTTCAAAAGATTTCAATAACAATAAAAAAAATTAAAATATTCATTTAGGGCAACCATGTTTGGGGTGTTTGTGATAAGGGCTTTCATTTGTGTGATACACCACACATTCCTTGATTCCAAGTATATGAAATCTATGGTACACCAAATTTTTTTGCAAAAGTCTTGAAAAATTATCCAAGACAACCAAAAAAATTTAAAAAACCAATAAAAGACCTGCAATAAATATCCTTTGGCATTGAATGACATCAAACAACAAGTCTGAGCTTCAACAAAACCAAGTCAAAATAATCAAACTAGTCACCAAGTCCTTAGTTACACTACCCAAACTATCTTATCTATCAATCAGTCCCACATAAAGGCATTTTGTCAAAAATCATGTTGTCTTAGACAAGGGAAGGAACAATCAAAATTAGATGGAGCAGTCTTAGATGGGGTACCTTGTTCTTGAAATCAGATAGCATCAACAATATGTCAAAATTCAATGTCCAAACTATTGCAAAAACATAGACACGTAATGAATAGAATTGCAACTTGTTGAGTTAAGTTTGTCTTATTATGTCTTAATTTTTGCAAGTCATGTTCTTATGCATCTTCGAGATGTCCACAAAAGATTTAGATATGCCATAATGGTTCATGAATTATTTTTATTTGTCTTCTATTTGTCAAATGTTTGTTGTGAAGTCTTAAAAGAGAAATATGGGTGTTTGTGATAAGCACCTTCACATCCATATACAAATATATCCAATTGCAAAATTGCAATGGATACTTCGGTTGTGATACATTGCATATACCTCAACTCTAAATGATCAACCTAGATAAATCGACCCACAAGCCTTATTTGTTCAACGTGCCTATTTTTAATGTAAGAGAACAATCCTACCTAGATCTTTCATATCTTGGTAAGATGGTATCCACCTTTTCTATAATAAATAGTGGCTCAATGATGATAAATAAATAGCTCAAATCAATTGGAAATCAAAAGCACAGTTATTAATAATTAAAAACTCTCTATTTACTATAATCTAAGGGTTTCAATGAAGAATTCATTCTTATTCTTTTATTCCATAACCAACATCTTCTAAAAAGTCTCATTAAAAAATTGTCTCTGTCAGTCCTAATAAGTCCTTGTGATAGAGTATCATGATACAAACAAAACATTTGCATCCTACATAAACATGCTAGTACATATGACATAAATCATGCATCATAAATATATATCATAATGCATTTATCCATCATATAAATTGCATTGCATCTAGTCACATCATAAAAGGTACATAAGCATGATAGTATAGAAAGTGCATACATCCACAACAATAAAAGCATATCATAAATAGTTTGCATCTCTTAAACATCACATCATATAGAAAATGCATACATCCATCACATAGCATAGAAGCATATTAGAATATTTTGCATCTCATAAACATCATAGATACTATCATCTTATTTAAAGAGATCATTCATGCCTTTCTTTCATAAACAATCTTTTGAGGGGGCATTATTTACCTTGTTGTCACATTGTTCCTATTTAGGGCATATTGGGGCATAATTTTTATTATTATTTGAAACAACACTTGAAAATGCATTGTATCAAAATGGGCAAAATGTAGACACCTAAAAATATCCCATGCCTACAAGTGATAATTTCACTAACATTCCTCTTAAATTATTAAATAATCTTTATTATTTAACTAATTATGTCCTTCTACCATGTTCTAAAGTCAAAATCATCATTTCTCCTTAATTCTATAATTAAGTGATTTTAATTAATTACCTTAATTATTAATTGTCTAATCAATATTTCATCAATTATTCATCTACAAAGTAATTAAATAATTAAATATTATTTAATTATTCCTTGTCATTCAATTAATTAAATAATCATATTTAATTAATATTTTCTCTTTCTAAATATCATATTTATGTAATAATTAAATCAAATTCCTATCATAATTCAATAGATTATATTTATTTAATTAAATTAATTATTCTTCTCTCATATATAAATATTAATTATTTATTTATCAATTGTCACTTGTGCAAGTAAATAATTCTCTTATTTATTTAATCATGATTTATTCCTCCAAAGCTAACTCATATAGATTTTCAATTCACTCCACAATTCCCTCTCCTAACTATTCAATCCACATTGTTAATTCCTCCCTCAACAATCAGTTAAGTCTTCAGTCGATTTAGTTTTCTAATCCATGGATTCAGTTAACTCATCCATGCAATTGGTTAACTCACCAGTCTATTATGTTACCTCACTAGTCCATTCAAATCATCTCTCCAATCTATTTGTTGACAAATCAATTAATCCCCCAATCAAGGCAGTTAAGAAAAGTTGAACTCCCACTCACTCATTCTATATCACAATCAATCAACCCTTCAATCATGGATTCTTGGTTGAAACCCCTAAAATCTTATAAATAGAATCTTTTATCATATTTTAAAAACCATGATAGCTTTGAATTCTTATGTAGGCACGATCTTGAGCTTAATTCTAAAAGCCCACATTGCATGAGAAGGAGAACACCAAGGAAGAACTACATGGTTTGCATATTCGTTTGTTTCTTGAATTGATTTCATTATTTATTGATGTTTGTGCTTATTTTTTATCTTGCATCTTTTCTTGATTATTGAGAATACTAATTGCACTAACAATCTCTTTGTGGTTGAGATTTTCTATGTTATTGCATATTTCTAATGATTAGATTATACCCAATTACAAATCATTATTTACCTCACTGTCACATTGTTCCCACTAGGGCACACTAGGGCATAATTTTTATTATTCTTTGAAATAACATCTAAAAATGCATTGCATCAAAGAGGGGCAAAATGTAGACACCTAAAAATGTCCCATGCCCGCAAACAAAAATTTCATTACCATTCCACTTAAATTATTAAATAATCTTTATTATTTAATTAATTATATCCTTCTACCATGTTCTAAAGTCAAAATCATCATTTCTCTTGAAATCTATAATTAAGTGATTTTAATTAATTACCTTAATTATCAATCATCCAATCAATATTTCATCAACTATTCATCTATCAAGTAATTAAATAATTAAACATTATGTAATTATTCCTTATGTCATTCAATCAATTAAATAACCATATTTAATTAATGTTTCCTCTTTCTAAATATTATATTTATGAAATAATTAAATCAGATTCCTATCACAATTAAATAAATTACATTTATTTAATTAAATTAAATGTTTTTTTCTCATAAATAAATATTAATTATTTATTTGTCAATTGTCACATGTTCAAGTAAATTATTTATTTATTTATTTAATCATGATTTATTCCTCCAAAACTAACTCATACTGACTTTTAGTTCACTCCACAATTCCCTCTCCTAACTATTCAATCCACATTGTTAATTCCTCCCTCAATAATCAGTTAAGTCTTCAGTCAATTTAGTCTTCTAATTCATGCAATCAGCTAGCTCATCCATGCAATTGGTTATATCACTAGTCTATTTTGTTACCTCACTAGTCCATTCAATTCATCTCTCTAATCTATTTTCTGACAAATCAATCAATCTCCAAATCAAGGCAATCAAGAAGAGTTGAACTCTCACTCACTCTAAGTTCAACTCCTCAATCACAATCAATCAACCCTTCTATCATGGATTCTTGATTAAAACCCTTAAATTATTATAAATAGAGAGCCTTTTCTCATATTTTAAAAATCACAATTGCTTTGAATTCTTATGATGGTTCAATCTTGAGCTCAATTCTGAGAGCCCACATTGCATGAGAATTATAACACTAAGGAAGGATTTTATGGTTTGCATATTCATGTTCTTAGAATGATTTCATATTGAATATTATTTATACTTATTGTTTGTATTACATCCTTTCTTGAGTATTGGGAATACTAATTGCACTAACAATATCTTTGTGATTGAGATTTTACATGTTATTGCAGGTTTTTATTGATCCTATTATACCCGATTACATAAAGATGGGTCACTTTGTTTCTCACTAAGACTAAGAGATAATTGTTGTGAAAACATAGCTGGTAGATTATTATTAACATCAATAAGCTCATACATATCATCAGAATCACTAGCATGAATATCGCCATTAGTTGTATTAGGATCATCATCATCATCATCATCATCATCATCATCATCATCATCAAGAGTATATTCTTTATCCAAATTAATTGTAATATAATCCAAGATACAAATAGAATTATCATGTTTGTTAGATTTCATATTTTTCAAATTAACTCCCTCCTTTGGGTCAAGCATAGGGTGGTCAAAGGGAATCAAAGTACTAGTAGGTGTTTTGGGTGAAGAGAGGTTTTGGAAAGCATGTTGACAACATCTAGCATGATGTTTACAACAATGATCACAAGCATAGTGGTTACACTTGGTTTTCCTAGAAATTTGGTTTGGTTTAGGACCAATCAAGATTGGGCTTTTTTCTTCTTTAGGAGGAAGAACATAAGAAACCCCACTAGATTGAGAGATACTATCGATTTAACATTTATAAGATATAGGAGGAAAAACAAAAGCATATATAGGAAGTGTAGGTGGTGTAGGGAGAAGTCCAGGTCTTGGACAAGGAAATGGAATATCTTTAGGATTGTTAAGCTCACAAACCCTTTGGATTTTATATTTATGATATGATCAAAAGAAATTGTCTTTGTGGGATTGGGTTGGTTAAGGAATTAAAGGCCAAAATAAATGAAGGTCAAAAAAATCTTTAGGTACCTAAGGCTAATACAGATTATGATTAATAGTGATGATTTATTCATTGTGGGGAAACTTCAAATACTTATGGATAGGAGAGGTTATAACTTTCATGAAAGTAATCCATGGAAGACCATGTTTAACTTGAAATTGATAAGAATTCGGGATGATAAGAAAGGTGACATATAAAGTTTTCCACCATCTTCAATGGGAAATGTAATAGAACCAAGGGTAGTAAAGGTGAAACTATTGCAAGTTTCAATCATAATATTAAATTTATCATAAAAATCATGTTGAAATCATCCATTATAATGATGTTCTTCAGTTATTAGATTCTCCATCCAAGTAGGGTTGATAAGGACACCACAAGATAATAATCATTAACCTTTGCAACAATGTAAAGAGGACCATCGAGTGCTTTAATTGTCTCGCTAGGGTCAAATGTAATGTAGAGCTCAGGTTTAGGTATAGATTTAGATTGATAATATTTTTGGCCTTAACATTCTTATCATCATAGTCAATGACATGGGTGGAAGAATAAGGCAAAGATTGGGTAGAATCAATGGTATTGGTCAAATGAGATGGAAAGGGAATGGTATATATTTGTAAGTTTTGGTTGGGAGGTTCTTAAAATTTGTTTCCTTGATCATTAACAACCTCAATAGATATAGTTTTAGAATCAATAAGGTCTTGAATAACATATTTCAAACAAAAACACTTTTTAATATCATGACTAGGTTGATGATGGTATTGACAAAAAGCTTTGTGATCAAAGGATTTAGGAAAAGGTTTGGATGTGTTAATTGGTTTAATAGGAGGAAGCGTTAAAACTTTAGAATTAATCAAATTCAACATCACATTATGCAAAGATTCAGAAAGCTAAGTAAAATTGTGAGGTCTAAAAATAGATGACAAATGAGCCACACCTTTGGATGTTGTTCCTACTTGCTCATCAACGTTGTTAGATGAATTATTCATCTTGATGAAGTTATTTGGTTTCTAAAACTTGTTATGGGATGTAGCATTAGTTTATCAACCAGATCCATTGGAGTGGTGCTCTCAAACTGACTCACTTGAAGCTGATAATTATGAAGCACTACACATAATTGAGTTAAAGAAGAAAATTCAAAAAGAAAAATCTTATCTCTAATGTCTTTTTGTAAATTATAAATTCAAATACATTCTACATCAATAGTAGGAATTGAATAATAAATTTGAGCATGAAAATACTTAAATCTATCATTGTAATCAATCACTTTATCTTTAACACCTTGTTTACATTGCATTAATTTAATCAAAGAAATCTTAGGACCAATATTATTTTGAAATTTTTGGATGAAAGCATTATAAATATTTTGAAAGGAGTGAATAGAATAAGGAGGCAAAGAAAAATACCATTGCAAGGATTTATCTTGAAAGTTTCTTTTAAACAATTTATCCATAAACCTATGATCATGAAAGAAATCACTACACAATGTTTGAAAGTTTTTGACATGGGTCAAAGGATCACCTTTACCATTATAAGTCTCCAGGTAAGAAATTTTCATGTATTGATAAATAATATCACAAATGATATACAAGGACAAAAGATTACCGATATCACAAGTAGGAATGTTGAACTTGAATTGGGTCATGGAAGCAATTTTTTGTTGCATGGTGTTGGATACAATTGTCTAAAGGACATTGTTGGATTAGCTATGTGTTGTCTTTGATGTCACACAAATGTCATATCAATTATCACTCTTAGTATCTACCAAGTTCAGTTAGTCAGCTAAGCGGTTCTTAGTATCTACCGAGCTCAGTTGGTCAGCTAGGTGGTTTTTAGTGTCTACTGAGTTCTCTCGGGTGTCTAAAGGAAAAATGATAGGGTAACAGTGTTAACCGAGCCTCCTTGGTTATCAAAGGAAAATTAGTGGTTACCAAGCTCTCTTGGTCTCCAAAGGATGTTGCAGAATTCGTTGTGGTTACCGAGTTCTCTCGGTCACCGAAGGAAATCTTTTCAGGATTAATGTTTACCGAGCAAGGTCAGCCCTTTCAAAGAATTTTGTTATTACAATTTGTTTATCCCAGCTGACTGTTATAATAATTATTAGTGTCGACTTGACAATCTAAATGATTATGAAATGGCATATATATATAGAAGGTCAAGTGGTGAATAAAAGATATACATCATGCAAAAATTATTTTGAAGAAAGGTGTGTGTGAATTTTGAAGGATGGTCAGATATCCTTGAGGAGCAGCAAAGATTTAATTGATCAGTAAGGATCTAGTGAAACAGAACAGAGATCTATATTCAGTAATTCAGTTGCAGGTCATTTCATTGTTACTCTCTAGCAATTGTAGTAGTGATATCAAACTCTCTTACCCGAGTTGGTTTAACAACCATTTTGTAAATCCTCTAACAAGGTAACAGTTCTATTGAATTGTTTCAAGACCTCTTACAAGGCCACTCCTAGCAGGGTGATTAAATCCTCTAGCAAGGTCACACCTAACAGTGTGTTTTGTAACTTTTTACCGGGTTGGCTTCTAACCAGGCATCACTTCAGAAGAGTGAAAAATAGTAACTAGTTACATTGGTGGTTTTTCCCATATTGGGTTTCCACGATAAATCTGGTGTCTCTTGTGTTCATGTTATTTTCTTTATTCATGTAAGTTAATCAGTGATGAATGCTTAAGAACAGTTTAATTATTACACACTTCAAGGATCAAGTTTTCAGCATTTCTCTGTATATTTACCAAGTGGCATAGTAAATAATTTGTTAAGATATTTAAGGGATCAGTGGTAATATTTTTGTGGTTAACTGATTCACCCCCCCCTCTCAGTTACTGCATCTATATTTCCAACAATTGGTATCAGAGCTTTTGGTGCTTGCAGGAAGGGTTTCAAGGACCTAAGCTAAAGATCAGGATGTCTTACAAAAGAGATATTCCAAGGCTTAAAAAAAATAACTTTTCAGCATGGCAAGGTCTCATGAGACTACATCTAGCTTCCATTGGTGATTCAGGATGCAAATATATTGATCAAGAATATACAATTCCTACTGGCACATTAACTGTTGAAGACATTGCAGAGAAGAAGAACCATAACACTATGATGATAGACATTGCATCAGCTCTTAGCTATGAAGAATTTGATGAAATCAAAGACTGCAAAATTGCTCATGAAATGTGGAACAAGCTGAAGAAAATCTATGGCGGTGATGACAATGTGAAGAGAGCCAAAGCAGAGAGCCTAAGAGGACAGTTTGATCAAATGAAAATGAGAGAAGAAGAAAACATTGCAAAATATGTTGAAAGGATCAAGACAAGTGTTAGTGCAATTAGAGCTTCTGGAGGAAAAATTGATGATGAAACGGTTATAAGTAAGGTTCTTAGAACATTACTCCCTATTTATGCAATAAGAGTTTCTGCTATTCAAGAAAGAAGATGTGAAGAATATGACAATATAACTTTGGATGCCTTAGTTGGAAGATTGACAGCCTTTGAACTAGATAACTATGACAACTATGTTCCAACTTCTAAAAATATTGAATCAGCTTTTGAGGCCAAACTTTCACTCAAGAAAGGGAAGAAAATCCAATCAGAAAGTGAAGAAGAATCAGAGGAAAGTTCTGATAGCGATCTTGAAGTTATTGAAGCATTACTTGCAAAGAAGTATTCAAGAGGCAGAGGAAAATACAAAGGTAAAACTCCCTTAATCTATTTTTCATGTGAAGAAATTGGTCATATTGCAGCTAGGTGTCCAAACAAGAAAAGCAAAGATGAGAAGAAAAATTACAAGTACAATGGCAAGAAAAATTTCAAATCATTCAATGATAAAGGTAAGAAAACATGTTTTTTAGCTAAAGATTCGGATGATAGTGAAGAAGAAATTATTTTCATTACTGTAAAAGATGAATCTGATAATGATGAAGATGAGATGGCACTTATCTCTCATATAAGCAAGAATGATACATGGATTATAGACAGTGGATGTTCACATCATATGACTGGTGATAGGACCAATTTTGAACACTTTGAAAACTTTGATGGTGGTAATGTAAGGTTTGGAAACAATGAACCCTATTGTATAAAAGGAAAGGGATGAATTTCATTAACCAAAGAACTTATATGTGATAATGCATATTGGGTTGAAGGACTAAAACATAATCTTCTAAGTGTAGCACAGCTAATCAACATTGGATTCAAGGTTGAATTCATGAATGGCAAAGCAAGACTACTGGATGACAAAGGAAAACTGATAGGATCAGGCAAACAAACCAAAGGTAACCTATTTTATCTTGATCTTGGTGATTACTCATGTTTTATTGCTCAAATTGAAGAAATTTGGTTATGGCACAAAAGGTTATGTCATGTAAATTTTGACAACATGATGAAAATAAGCAAATTCAAGAAAGTAAGAGGTATTCCTACTTTGAAGAAACCTGATGTTGGTCTATGCAAGAATTGTCAAATTGGTAAAATGGGAAAGTCTAGTTTCAAAAGTAAAAACTATCAGTTTGAAGATATTTTGGAAATTGTGCATACTGATTTATGTGGACCTATTGGAATTGAGAGCTATACCGGAGAAAAATTCTTTATTCTCTTTGTTGATGATTATTATAGAATGATGACTGTTATGTATTTAAGAGAAAAGTCTGAAGCATTTGAGAAGTTCAAATGGTATTTAGCAAGAGTAGAAAAGGAAACAAGACAAAGAATAAAATGCTTGAGATCAAACAGAGGTGGTGAATTCATCTCCCATGAATTCAATAATTTTTGCATTGAAAGAGGAATCAAAAGATAGGTATCAGCCCCAAGAACTCCTGAGCAGAATGGAATAGCTGAAAGAAGGAACAGATCTATCATGGACTGTGCAAGGACTCTAATGATTGAAAAGAACATTGCTATGGAATACTAGAAGGAAGCTATCAGCACTGCAGTTCATACCTTGAACCGAGTACAGCTGAGAAAAGACACATTCAAGACTCCATATGAGCTATGGTATGGCTACAAACCAAATGTAAGTTACCTAAAAGTATTTGGTAGTAAATGTTACATCTTAAAAGAATCTAGAAAAGGAAAATTTGATGTAAAAAGTGATGAAGGAATATTTTTGGGATATTCTTGCAAAAGTAAGGCATATAGATGTCTAAATTTGTCTACTCACAAAATCATAGAAAGTGCACATGTGAGAATTGATGAGTTTGCATAAAAGATTGAAGAAGAAAGAAAAAAGGAACCAGAGGACTACAGAAATTTTTTTTACATCGAACCTAATACATTGCCAGACACATGTAAGGAGACTACATCTACCGAGCCCAGTATAGTAACTGAGTCACAAGAAGAAGTTTAGACCGAGTCACAAAGTACCGAGTCTCAGTCTGAAGCTACCGAGCAAGTATCTACCAAGCCTGAGCAATCTAAACTTGAAGATGAAGAAGATGACAATGTAACTCATTCAGGAAGCAACGAACCTGTATTAGCCAAGTACATCAGAAAGCATCATAAACCAGATCATATTATTGGAAACAAATCAGATGGTACTATGACAAGAAGTAAACTAAAAGGTACATGTTTATTTGCTGATTTTGAACCTAAAAATGTCAAAGATGCATTAGAAAATGAAAGTTGGATTGAGGCTATGAATGAAGAAATAGAGAAAATAAAGAAAAATAAGACATGGACTCTTGTACCTAGGCCTAAAGATAAAAATGTAATTGGAACAAAATGGGTATTCAAAAATAAGTTGAATGAAGATGGTCAAGTATCAAGAAACAAAGCAAGATTGGTATGTAAAGGATATTCTCAAGAAGAAGGAATAGATTATGAAGAGACTTTTGCTCCTGTTGCAAGATTAGAAGGTGTGAGGACTTTACTTGCATATGCAGCACATAAAGGATTTAAGGTATATCAGATGGATATCAAATCTACTTTTCTCAATGGTATTCTTGAGGAAGAAGTCTACATTGAGCAACCTGAAGGTTTTATTGATCCAGACAAAAGGGATATGGTCTACAAATTACATAAAGCATTGTATGGTCTGAAACAAGCTCCTAGAGCATGGTATGAAAGATTACATAACTATCTTACTCAGATTGATTTCAAAAGGGCTAATGACAACAATAATTTATACATCAAAGAAGGATCAGATAACAAAATTGTTTTGGCAGAAATATTTGTGGATGATACTATGTTTACAGGAAATGATGATCAGTGCAAAGAATTTTCAGAGCTTATGAACAAAGAATTTTAAATGTCTATGTTTGGTCAGATAAAATTCTTTGTTGGACTTCAGATTCAATAGAACAAAAATGGTATCTACATTACTCAGTCTAAATATATCAGGGAAATACTTAAGAAATTTGGTATGGAAGATTCAAAACTAGTTGGTACACCCATGTGTACTAGACTGAAGCTTACCAAAGATGATGATTCAAAAGAAGTAGATTAGACCTTATGCAGATCAATGATTGGAAAATTATAGTATGTAGTACACACAAGGCCTGATATTGCCTTAGCAGTTGGAATAGTGGCAAGATTCTCAGCTAAACCCAGAGAAAATCACATGATGGCAATCAAAAGAATCTTGAGGTATTTAAGGGGAACTGAAGATTATGGCTTGTGGTATAAATTTGGAGGCAATCTAGATTTAAAAGTGTTTACTGATGCTGATTGGGTAGGAAACATTAATGACAGAAAGAGTACAAGTGGTGGAGCATTCTTTCTTGGCAAGAGGTTAGTATCTTGGACTAGTAAAAAGAAAAACTACACATCCCAATCCACAGTAGAAGCAGAATATGTTGCTGCAGCAATAAATTGCTCTAATATTATATGGTTTAAACAGCTTTTGGAAGGCATGAAGGTTGAGATCAAAGAACCAGTTGTTATGTTTTGTGATAATACAAGTGTAATAAATATTTCAAAGAATCCAGTAATGCATTCCAAAACCAAGCACATTGCAATTAAATATCACTTTGTTAGAGAATTGGTGCAGGACAAGGAAATCAGATTGGAATATATTCATACAAAAGAACAAATTGCAGATATCTTCACCAAGCCACTACCTAAGGATGCATTCTTGTATCTAAGAGGCAAGTTAGGGGTCACTCCCCTATCCGAGGTTCACTAAACAAAGTTTTAGTGATGCATCAACCAGAACATGTTGAAGATCAATTAGTTGATGTAGCATAGTCAGGGAATCATTGCATATGAATCAGTACATAAGGTACATTGATATTTACCAAAATTGTGTAAGTTGTCTTTGGCATGTGTTGTCAAAGAGGGAGAGTTTGCTATCATTTCAAGAAATTTCTAAGAAGAATAATTTGAGAAGTTAAGAGGGAGAGTTCTCAGTCAGAGAAAGAAGTTTGAAGGTGATGGGAATCAGAATGAAGCTAAGGATATGTTTCTTACTCTTGGTTTCTCTGTGAAATTTCATTGTGCTATGACATGTTGTGTTGCCATCAATGCCAAAGAGGGAGATTGTTGGATACAATTGTCTGAAGGATATTGTTGGATTAGCTATGTGTTGTCTTTGATGTCACACAAATTTCATATCAATTATCACTCTCAGTATCTACCGAGTTCAGTTGGTCAGCTAAGCAGTTCTCAGTATCTATCGAGCTCAGTCGGTCAGCTAGGCGGTTTTTAGTGTCTATCGAGTTCTCTCGGGTGTCTAAAGGAAACATGACAAGGTAACAGTGTTAACCGAGCCTCCTCGGTTATCGAAGGAAAATTAGTGGTTATCGAGCTCTCTCGGTCTCCAAAGGATGTTGCAAAATTCACTGTGGTTATCGAGTTCTCTTGGTCACCAAAGGAAATCTTTTCAGGATTAATGTTTACCGAGAAAGGTCAGCCCTTTCAAAGAATTTTGTTATTACAATTTGTTTATCCTAGCTGACTGTTATAATAATTATTAGTGCCGACTTGACAATCTAAATGATTATGAAATGGCATATATATATATATATATATATAGAAGGTCAAGTGGTGAATAAAAGATATACATCATGCAAAAATCATTTTGAAGAAAGGTGTGTGTGAATTTTAAAGGATGGTCAGATATCCTTGAGGAGTAGCAAAGATTTAATTGGTCAGTAAGGATCTAGTGAAATAGAACAGAGATCTATATTCAGCAATTCAGTTGCAGGTCATTTCATTGTTACTCTCTAGCAATTGTAGCAGTGATATCAAAATCTCTTAACCGAGTTGGTTTAACAACCATTTTGTAAATCCTCTAACAAGGTAACAGTTCTATTGAATTGTTTCAAGACCTCTAACAAGGCCACTCCTAGCAGGGTGATTAAATCCTCTAACAAGGTCACACCTAACAGTGTGTTTTGTAACCTTTTACCAGGTTGGCTTCTAACCGAGCATCACTTTAGAAGAGTGAAAAATAGTAACTAGTTACATTGGTGGTTTTTCCCATATTGGGTTTCCACGGTAAATCTGGTGTCTCTTGTGTTCATGTTATTTTCTTTATTCATGTAAGTTAATCAGTGATGAATGCTTAAGAACAGTTTAATTATTACACACTTCAAGGATCAAGTTTTCAGCATTTCTCTATATATTTATCGAGTGGCATAGTAAATAATTTGTTAAGATATTTAAGGGATCAGTGGTAATATTTTTGTGGTTAACTGATTCACCCCCCCCTCTCAGTTACTGCATCTATATTTCCAACAGCATGGAAGACATGATTTGAGCCAAGCTACTAATAGTAGAATCAATAGAAAGAGTGGTAGGGGATATGTGTAAAATGTTTGGACCATTATGAAAAATGGAAGGAATGGTAGAGTATGAAAAAGGAACACTATTGTAAGTGGGCATTAATGCAAGTAAATAAACACATGGAAAATTTGAAGAAATCATGGAAATAATAGAATTAGGAATGATAACATGTGTAGTATTGATATTTTGAATGGAAGTAGTGATCATGGGTGGAGCATAAGTCGATACACTAGGAATAGAGGTGGAAATACACATGGAGGTATTGATACTAGAAGTAGGTGGAATGGAACCTATCTCTTAGGCATAATCTATAATAAGATTGACATTGTTATCAATGAGATGAGAAATACTACACAAGATATTAACACCATGTTCATCATTATGAATTATCTCCCTCACACCTTTTATAATAGATATGACCATTGTAATACCCCAAAATTGGCATCTTGTGATCCTAACCAATTTTGGCATATTTAGTCCTATTTCTTCAAATTTCTACATCATCAAAGTCCTATTGTACTAGGAAATTCTATCTCCTAATTGACCCTACTTGATCTAGTGTCAAATGCAAAAAACCCTAAATTTGCATTAATCAAATACTATATTTAATTCCTAAATATCAACATTTATTGGCTAAATAAACCTTATGATTAATTAATTTAATTGCAAAAGTCCTAACACTTTAATTAAATTAATTCCACCCCTTTTAGCTAATACACATCAAAAGGAATTAAATATTATTTAGTTCTTTAAATGAAATATCCTCCTTTGAATTTAATTATTCAAGTAATTGGAAAAGCCACCCATGTGGCCATATTTCATTTATTTTATTAAATAATCCCTCCAATTTGTTTCACCTCCCACCAAGGAGACGAAGAGTCGACCATTTCTTTGCAAGAAACTCTTTAATCTCCACCCAGGCTCCTCTATAATAGAATCCTCTCATTCCTCATTTGAGGAGGCAATTTTTGAGCATTGAATTTCTATCGAATTGTTGTCTCATTATTACATTCTAAGCTACTTTTTGCATTGTATAATTAGATTAATTCTATTTTATTAGTATATTGATGCATCCTCATGCTTAAATTAGTTTGCTTACTATGTTCTTAGCTGAATTCTCATTTCATTTCAAGTTTCTTAGCTTAATTTGCACTATCATTCTTAGCTTAATTTACATTCTCATTCTTAGTTCAATTCCAATTGCAATCATTTTCTTAGAATTTAAATCCTCCATTTTAGAGCTCGGTCTATGGTTTTTGGGCTCTCAATTCTAAGAGTGATTCAAAACCCCATCTAAATAGGAGGCAACAGGTCGATTCATGTATGTTTGTGAAGTGAATAATTCATATTAATTTTCATAATTAGCTTATAAGCAATGACCATGTTGAAGTTTATGGCTGAATTAGAGGTCCACATTTAGTTGTAAACAACCATAGGATTAGAGTTTTATTGCCCTAACCATTGATTAAATTTTTCAAAGTCATTGGAAAGTTTTTGGACTTGCATAGGAGGGAATGTTAGGGCCCCATATTGAAAAGGAGAAGAGTGGAAAGAGTTATTATTAATAACAAGATTATTGTCATTGGTAGGTATGTTGGTCTCATCAATATTCTGAGGAAAAATAGAGGACTCAAGATCAAAGGAACCGATAAATCTATGAATTATCCTAACTAGAATGTTATAGGTAGGACTCAAGAAAATAACACTAATGCACAAGAGAATGAAACATAGATAGATCTAATGCAAATATAGAGTTTGAAAGAGATATACTATTCAACTAAGCAACATTGAAAATGTAATGAAAAGTGCATCTTACCATCAAATAAAGAAGGATATAATATAAAGCATGTAATGTAGATCTAAATATGCAAAAAGGATCTAACTACAAAAATTATAAGTATGTAAGAAGAGTCGGGCTCACAAAAAATGTACATAAAGGTGGACCTATATATCTAAATTCGTATAATATATCAAAGGTGCAATGTAAATAGTGATTAATGAAATACATACAAAGTAGATCTAGACATCAAATCTGAATTGAAAATCCCATAAGTTGGGCTCACCAAAAATGTACATGAAGAAAATGGAAGCAATATACGAATGGGTAAATCACTTATCCTTTTCATTTATTACACATTTTGGAAGGAAGGTGCCCCATTAGGTTCAAAAGAAGACTAAAACATTAAGTGGAACAATGATCCTTCGGTAAAATATATAATAATGAAAATAGAAATGATGAAATAAAGTAATGTAAATGATTAATTAGATAAGTTGCTAAAAAAATATAAATAACAAACTTATATGGACTAACAAAGAGCTAAAATCTATATAAACAAAAACCAAAAATCAGATCTGACTTGTGGCTAAAATATGGAATTAGAATGTAGGGTACATGATGACAATGACAACTTGTCCCTAGTGATTTCAACTAAATTTTCTAGGGATCATCCGATAGTTCCTGATATTTCTAGATCTTTTCTGACAACTTTGTAACTTTTTGTATCATCCTAAATTGTAAGAACCCATCGTCTCTATAATTTAATGATTCTTTAGCACTTTCCTTACTATATTTACATTATAGATTGTGTTTTAAGACTTCTTAATTGTACTTAATCCATACCTAATTCAAATATGGGTACTCTAATCCCTTCAAACTTGTGCAAAATTAAGGTAGGACCTTATTTCTAGGCGTCCTCTATTTTCCCTCTAATCACAAAATTCATTTTATTTCCTAGACCCTATATTACCTTTTTATTGCCTCAGAATTCAATCCCAAAATTGTAATCAATTGTCTATTTGAATCTATCACCTATGGATTGATTGTGACCCACCAACTAAATTTCAGCCAATTCTAGGTGTTGATCAAATTGTACCTAGGGTACAAGTAGAGAAGTCAACTTGTCCCTAGGATTTTGAGCCTAGATTTGGGGCTGGGATCCATCATGAGGAATTTGTGAGGTTTCTAGATCTACAATTGGCCTACTTAATTTTGTCTCTTGATTTCACCATGAAAACAACCCTCACACCTCATTTTTAGGAAAATGAAATCAATTGTAAGGTGAAAGAACCAATTTGATGACAACAAGCAATTGCAAGGTTGAAGCCCCAATTTGGTGACATCCTTTGAAGTGAGGTTTTGTTATATCCATCTACATAAAGCATCCACATTCTCTTTCAAGTATTCAAGACATTCAATATATCATCTACATCATCATGAAGTTTCAAAGAGATCATGAGGGTGGCTAGGAGTGCTCTTTCCATTTATGGTTGGGTAAAATTTCCTTGTAATTTTCAAATATATGCATTTGTGCTTCATATTTACATGTTTATTTGCATGCATTGATTACATTTACATGATATGGTTTCACTCTATCACACATAGGGTTAGATCTAGGTATTTTCATATTCATTTTAGCCCATTAGCAATTTAGACATACTCTAGATTCATGAGCACTACACATTCTATCTATCCTAACAACTATTCGTGGAGGTGAAAATCACTAAAAAAGGGGGGTTGACCAAGGAAAATACCTATATATCCACACACACACACACACACACCATTTCTTAGATCTGTAGGTTCAGATAACTCAAATTCAATTGCAAATTCAGAGACATCTTCTAGGAATAGAGACACAGTCACATATAAAATTTGGGTAGAAAGGGCAGGAACAAGTCAACTTGTCCCTAAGAACAATTTGAGAACTGAGTTGTCCCTCCTAATTTCCTACTAAATTTTAGGAGCAAGTAGCTACAAGTCTTAGATTGCTAGATCTAGAGTTACAGTAGGATCTAAGATTCCTACAATAGTTAAATTTACATTCAAAGTACCATTTCCCCCATTCCACTTCTAGATGTATTTGTTCTTAATTTTCTCTTCTTGTAATTAATTTCATAGATCATATCTATTATTTACATTTTTATTTCTTTGTCATTGTCTAGTAGGAATCCCACAAAACAAATTATAAAGGAATAGATCTCGCATTGGCACCCTTACTCTCATGGTTGTGCCAATCAGATTCTATCTTGAAAGGGAGGTTTTATATTCCAATGTATAATATAATTTGGGATGTAATCAACTCATAACATTGCATCCCATTTTTTATTATACACCTACTCTTGCACATAGAAAAATAGGGAAAAGGTTGTCTAAAGGTGTTTTCCTTGGTCAAACTTTTATTTAGGAATCAACCTTAAAAATAAAATGAAATTTCATAAAGGAAAGTATGTAAAAAGGTAAATGTTTGATTCACCTTACATAAACCCTCATGGAAAGATGTAGAAATCGCTCATACACATGAAGATTCTTATGTATCATTGTAAATTATAATCACCTAAGTGGTGTACAATTTCATGATTGGTTAGCATCTACATTAGTGTATTTTCATTATAGATTGCATATTAGGACTTCATAATTAAACTGAATGCATACCTAAATTTGAATATGGGTTCTCTAAATGCCTTTAAACTTTCTTTAAATTTAGGTAGGCCCTTGTTTCTAAGTGTACTTCTCAATTTTCCCTCCAATCAAATAATTCATCTCACCTCCTAGGCCCTATTTAACTATTTGTGACCTTAGTATTACGTTCCAACTGCATATTGAGTTGTCTCTCTGAATTCCACATCCATTGATTGTCTAGGACCCACACGACAAATTTGGGTCTGTTTAGGTTGGGAAAGAACACCATTGGCATTATATTCTAGGTATAGAATGCTAATGGCATTTTATACCTTGATTTTTGTTCCCAGATTTGAACTAGGTCTCTGTCTTGAGGTTTTCGCAAGAAATCCAGATTTATGGTCAACCTGATCAACTCTATCTCCTAATTTTATATAAAATAAACCCTCACACTTCATTTTATATATATGAAAGTAATTACAAGGTTTAAGCCCCAATTTGAATACATCCCATGAAGTAAGGACATGCAAATCAAGGCTACAACAACTCTTCTTTCAAGCATCCAAATCCTTTTCTTATAATTCCAAGCATTAAAGTATTCAACATCTTGTCAACATTATGGATAGACAAAATGATCATGATGATGTATAGGAGATCACTGACTAATTATTGGCTTGTACTTGTAATACCCCAAAAATGGGCTATAGGTTCATTAACCTCTTACATCAACAATTTGAATGAAATCGACATCGAAGTCCTAACCCAAGGCACATCTGCACATCATGTTATCAAAACACTAATTGATTATCCTAATTCTGCATCGGGGAATATTCCTTGAAATATTCCTACTTTATCATAATTATCTTTGATTGAATAATTATTTGGTGATAAATCATATTTATCCTAAAGTTTGATTAATTGAATATTCTGAATATTTAATTAATTAATTTAATTCTGCCACTTAACTATTTAATTAGATTTAATTACAGTTATTCCTAAATTGTATTATTTAATTTTGACAATAAATCAAAAATCTTATGACTAATTGATTAAATTCTTATTTAATTAATTAATGTCAGTTGTCAATGTTTAATGATATAGTTTTTAAATAAAAGTTTGATTTAATAATTGATTAACCCATAAATCAATTGTTTTAATTCAAAAATCAGTTAAGTTGAAGATAAATCACTTTATTTATTTAATTAATTCATAATTATCTATCCACATTTGAAGGAGCAGTTAAACTTTAAATTAATAAATCAATTCAAGCTGTTATCTTTTTGAAACTCAACATCTATTTTGAGTTGAAAGCTGATCTAAACTTTTGATTTAAGTGAAAAAGCTATTTTTGCATGATTTTGCATGATTTTGTGAGCTAATTAATTCTGATTTCTTGTTAACTCAAAAATCAACCTGAGTTCATCAAGAGTGATTTATGGCTTTTCTCAATGCATTCTCAATCCCTGGAGTTCTATAAAAACAAGGCTCAACTCTTCACAAATATATCTCTTGAATTTGCACAATTACTCTGGCGAAATTGCATACGAAGAATCAAGCTTTTGCGAATAGGTGTCTTTGTGAGATCATTCATAATTTTTCATAGCTTTGCATAGTTTTTCATATCAATTCATATCATTGTTAGAATAATCTTCATATCATTCCAATTCAATTCTAGATTAGATTCATACAGTTTTTCACCTTATTGCATTCAAAATCCAAAAAAATAGATTAATTTGCATTCATTCTACATTCATCTTTTTGCATTAAAATCCTTCATTTAGGTGTTGCATTGTCACTGATCTCGGTCTAATATGAGAATACCATACCCACACCTACTAGAAGGCAATAAATCACCTGGTTAGCTTAGTTTCATTTATTTATAGATTTCTTGATTTGCTAACCTCTAATGTTTTACTGAAGTGTTGTGTCTACAGATAGGTACAATTTTCACACACACATTTTTGGTGCCCACCATGGGGCTCTAAAATGGGTTTCCATTTCATTTCTCAAAATTTCTATCATTTTTCTATCATTTTCTGGTCAAAACTATGATCTTTCATTTTTTGTTTGTACATTTTTCGTATGAGTTTTGTCAGAAAGTCATACCAGAACCCCCTGACTGTCGTACGGTAGTTGGCATTTTCAAGAGTCATATAAGATCTTACACATTGTCATTTTGGAGCTATTGTGTTGTGTGGGCATAAACCACTATCGTACGAGTTTCTAGATTGTCGTACGAGAGGTAACTAATTGTCATACGAGTTTTGCCATCAAAATTTAATTGTTGTTTCAAATTTTTAGGTAGTTTACCAAATTTGATTTTTGGATATGGACTAACAACTAACCCTAACAATTGAGATATTCTATTTCTGATTGGTATTTGTTTTTGATTAAGGAAAATAGGTTTTAATGGGGCCCTGAAACCCTTACAGAGTTAAAATTTTAACAAAGATATAGCATTGAAAGTTTACAACAACAAAGTAGCCATAGCAAAAAAAAAATAGTCACAGTCCACCAGCAAGAAAATGATAAAACAAGAAAATAGAACCAGGGACAGAAACAAAAAACTAGGATGGGCACAAAGCCAAGAGAGAGGCTCACGCAAACTCTCTGAGGATCTCTGCTGCATGAATCTCAAGCTCATACACCTTATCCGCCACCTCCTTAAGGTTAGATAGATCTTTATCAGGTTCCTGGGTGTCCTTCTTCATAGTGTTGGATCTAGTTCTCTTCCTCAGACCATCCTCCAGAGATTTATCTTTGCCACTATTGGGAGACTCCTCCTTGCTACCCTTGTGTTCCTCTATTTTATTGATCAACACCTTTATGTTGTTGTTAGAAGCTTTGAGAATGTTGTAGCTTTGTTCAACGATTTTCTACAAGGTTCCCTCCATGCTCTAAACTCTTTTCTTCACTTCATCCATTTTATTTTCTATATCATTCTTCTCCTCAGTAAGCCTGATCTTGCTATTGCTATCCTCCCTCTCCAGTCTGCCCTCCTGGATTTTGTGGTAGGTCCATTTAGTAGTTCTATAGCTATCAATAACATTGTTTTTAGCATTGTTGAGCACATCCATTTGAGGGTTTTCTTTTGTGATGTCACTCAAAATAACCAGGGCAGGGTCAATAAGGTCCTCCATTTGAGTTTTGCCTCCTTATTCTCCTTAACCAAAGTTTTCATCATTTCCCTCTTTAGACCCATCTTGACAGAAACATTATGAAAATTTCTCCAGATCACACTCTTCTCTTTATCTGTGATCTTGCAGGTGTACTGGTTAGTCCCATGATCATCACAGTCCTGCTCATGGTCATCCTCTCTCCCCTGACTCTCCTCTTCCTCTTCACTATCCTTCCCCTCCTCTTGTCCTTCCTCATTTTCTTCTTCAATGTTCTTCCTTTTTTTCTTCTTCCTGACAGAATTGACATCAGGATCCTCTTCTCTATCCACAGGCATCTTAATTATAATGTTTCTCTTTCCTTTCTTGTTCTCCTTAATTTCCTCCTCCTCCCCGAATGTATCTTCCTCCTCATCAGCACTTTTTCCCTCCATTTCCATACCCTCCACCTCCTCATCATAATCTCTATCAGAAGAGATCTCAATGCTCTGCTTAGGTTTAGGTTTCTCCTTTTTCTCCAATTTCTCTTTTTTAATCTTCTTTTTCCCCTTTTTAGTCTGAGGGGTGGCCTCTACATCCGTGTCTGAATGCATATCTTGGCTTTCCTTAGTATCAGAAGGGATATATTCTTCTTCTCTCAAATCTAACTCCTCATCTAAACCCTCCTTCCCCACTTTCCCCTACTTAATTTCTTTTCCTATAGTCCTAGCCTTGAAAAATTCATAAATCAACAACAAGAGCCCCTCATGGAAAGTAGGGTTGCCAACAAGCTTCTCCCTGTAGTCATTAATATTCTCATTGATAGACGAATAAAGGTAAAAAGGGATAGAGATTTTTGCCCCAGACCTGAAATGGTTAAGAAGCACAAAGTGGTAAGAGTAGATGTGGTCAAATCTTGTGTCCAGGGAGGTGTACTTGATTATCTCCCTCAGCACAAACCTCCACATTGGTTTGATGGACCTCGGCAGGTAGTAGGTTCCCTTCTTCACAAGAGCCTTCTTTTCCTCTGCTCCTTTGGCAAATTCCAACACTGCCTGACCAAAAATGCACCTGTCTCTGTAGAATTTCTTCCCAATAATGGGGATGCCTGTAACCGCAAAAATAACCTCCTCTATCACCGTGAACTCAACCCCATCAATTTTGACACTCACCTCATTCTAGTTCTTAACCATGGTTTTGGTAATAGAGGATTTCCACCCATGTAGCCATTCAATGAAAGAAGTAACATCACCTTTGCTCAAAATGCCCCACACCTTAGAGCGCCACTGCCACTTCTCAACTTCATCCTCTGATTCCCTCTTGTGTCTTTCCCCCACCATTTTTTCACTCTCTGCAAACAATTCTTCTGATAACAATGTCTTTTGAAATTTGGGGCCAGCAGATAAAATGAATGGTATTCTTGATCCTTCTTTTGAACTTATGAAAATTAAACCCAAAAATGGGCCTCAAAGTGCAATGATGGCAATTGCTTGGGTGATTAGTACTTTGGCTTGCATACTTACACATCATATTTTGATACATTTCCCAT
This sequence comes from Chamaecyparis obtusa, assembly GCA_027943335.1. Taxonomy (NCBI): domain Eukaryota; kingdom Viridiplantae; phylum Streptophyta; class Pinopsida; order Cupressales; family Cupressaceae; genus Chamaecyparis; species Chamaecyparis obtusa. The sequence continues at coordinate 914,611 of BSBK01002038.1, forward strand.
AACACATAAACTTTCATTATTAACCTTTAATGTTTCCCAATCTTCTCGAGATTCTCTCTCTTTCAATTAAATCTTTGATTTCAAGTGGAATATTGTGTCCATCCATCCATCTTTTCATCTCATCTTTCTTGACTGCCCAGTTAGCCAGCCTATCATCCACTTGATTTTCTTCCCTATATTCATGAGCCACGTAGACTCTATCAAAGGACTTGAGAACCTAAATACTCTCATTAATTATATTTGCAATTGTCCAGGTAGGTAGATTTTTCTCATTGAGACAATCTATTATGTTCTTTGAGTCTCCTTCCAGCCACTGTTTTCTGACTCCTATATCCCTGGCAAGCTTTATAGTTTGATGGGCTGCAATCACCTCTGCATAGTGATTAGTTTGCACACCCAGAGGAGCTGAAATAGCAGCAATGCCTTTCCCATGATCATTTCTGATGATGCCCCCAATCCTAGCCTGGCCTGGGTTGCCTTTCGCAGCCCCATGAAAGTTAGCTTTACACCAGCCCTCAGGTGAAAGAGCCCATCTACAATCCTCCCTCCTTCTTTGATCATTCTCCTTAGCATTGAGAAGAGGGTTATAGCCTTTGATGATAGTATAGTTTTCAACCAGAGTGTTAAGGTTTTTGTGAAAGACCACCATAGCATTGGCTTCTTTTTCCCTAAAAATTTGGTTGTTCCGCTCCTTCCACACCCCCCAATAGAGATGGGGTAGGGACCAATCCCATAATCCCTTTCTCACATCCCTAGACACCACATAGTGCCACTGTTCAAAGAGCTCCCTCATGTTATTGGGAAAAACCCAGGTCAGCTTGAAGAAAGATAGGAAAGAAGACCAAATATCTCTGGTGAAATGGCAATGGATGAAAAGGTGATCAACGCTTTCAATATGTTTTTTACATCGATTAGGCATCTGATGGCCCCTCTTGATAAGGTTGTCCATCATCAAGATATGATTTTGAAGCATTATCCAGAAAAAAATGTTGATTTTGGGGGTAAGGCTAGGATACCAAGCTTTGGCCCAGACAGGGACAGTTTCAATACTCTGCATGGTTTCATAGCCCAAGGCCACAGTATAGTTTCCATCCTTAGTCATCCCCCAAATAATAGCATCCTTGTTGACAGACAGAGGGATGAGCCTGATCATGTCCATCAACGGCTTGAACTCCTAGGATATCTCGGTCAAGTTCACCCACTCTTCATTGCCCCTGCAGTCTCTCACCCTGCAGCCAAATATTTCCATGCAAGGCATCATCCATTTGTTGTACTACTCAATGTTCCATAAAGGCCCCAAACTAAGCTAGTCATCATGCCAGAAGTTGATATCTTCACCGTTACCAAGTTTCCATTTCACCTTCTCAGTGGCTAACCCTTTAGTCTTTATAATTCCATTCCAAATGTTGGATCCCTTTGGGTCATTATCCCTACTGATAAACTACTTGAAATTGATATTGGCCAAATACTTATCTTTCAAAATATCCCTCGATTCCCCCTTGGAGTTAAGGATCCTCCATATCTATTTAGCTTGTAAAGCCCTATTGAACTGCTTTAGATTCCTAATCCCCAAACCCCCCTACTTTTTAGGTCTATAGATATTGTCCCAATACACAAGCAGGTACTTCTTATTGCCTTCAGGACTAGCCCATAGAAACTTCCTTTGAATAGACTCCAAAGTATCAACCACTTTGGAAGGAATAGAGAATAGGCTAAGGGCATAAGTAGGCAAATTCTGTAAAGTAGATTTGATCAAAAGAACTTTACCAGCCTGACTCGGAATGATACCCTTCCAGCCAACCAATTTTCTATTGAACTTGTCAATGAGATTGTCCTAAAAGAGGTCAGGAGGTCTAGCCCCCATAGGGAGCCCCAAGTAAGTAGAAGAGAGGGACCCAATACCACAGCCTAAGATACCATCAATTTTCCTTTATCTTCCTTCAGGGGTGTTGACAAAGAAGATCAAGCTCTTGCTCCAGTTAATGAGTTGACCCGTGGCATTAGAGTAAGTATTGAGAATGGAATTCACATGTCTAGCTTCCTTCACTGAAGCTTCTCCCCCTAGGATGGTGTCATCCACAAATTGCTGATAAGAGAAGATCAAGGGTCCTAAAGAGGGTTTTATCCTGGTAAAATCTCCTCTTCTCCTTTTATTATGAATAAGTCTTACCAAGCACTCTACTAGAATAATAAAGATGATAGGGGAAAGGGTATCCCCTTGCCTAAGCCCTCTAGAGAATTTGAAAAAATCCATGGGAGAACCATTAACCATCACCGCAAAAGTGGGGGTGGAGATCAGTTGAGATATAATCTTTCTAGTTTTATCATTAAAGCCAAAAGCTTCAAGAACCTTATCCAGGAACAATCAGTCCACCCTGTCATAGGCCTTAGACAAATCAAGCTTGAGTAGGAAACCATCCTTTTTGTCTTCCTCTAAAGAATGAATAACCTCATGCACAACAATGATAGAATCAAGGATTTATCTACCTGGGACAAATCCCATTTGTTGTGGAGCAATAATCCCTAGAAAACTTTAGAAAAAATCTTGTAAAGAGAGTTGCAAAGACTAATAGGCCTAAAAAAATCAAAAGAGTCTGCACCTGACACTTTGGGAATCAATACCAAGAAGGTAGCATTGATTTCCTTGAGCAAGCACTTAACACCAAAAAATTCCTAAACCTCTTTGACCAGATCATCTTTTAAAAATTCCCAATACAACTAGAAGAAAAAAGTAGGGAAACCATCAGGGCTAGGGGCTTTCTCAGCAGGCAGGGAGAAAACAACCTGCTTTATTTCATCCATTTCAAGAATAGCCACAAGGGACCTATTCTGGCTAGCATTTATCACACTAGGGATGGTCTTGAGAATTTCCACCTGATCCGCTTCACCTAGGTTGGTCTCTTTGGTGAGGATAGCAAAGAAATACCTAATAGCTTCCTGAGCGATCTCCTTATCTTCCTCAAAAGAAACATCCCCCTTTTTGATAACACTAATTCTATTGGTAGCCCTATGTTTCATAGTAGAGAGGTGGAAGAATCTAGAGTTCTTGTCCCCTTCCTTTAACCACACCAATCTAGACCTCTACCTCTAGAAAATTTCCTCTTTGCCCACAATGTTGTGAAGATCAGCCAGAATAGTCTTTTCCACATTCAACCTATCCTCATCATAGCCCATGTTCTAAATCTCCTCCTACACCTCAATGAGATCCACCATAATCCTTTCTTTCATCATAAAAATATTCCCAAAATCCTTTTTATTCCACTTTCTAATCTCCATTTTGATCTTTTTGAGTTTCTTAGCCACCTTATACATAGTTGTGCCTTCCACATCAATGCTCCGCTAGTCCCTAATTTTTTCAAGAAGACCAAGATGAGCAGACCACATCTTCTCAAATCTCAAAGGGAAAGCCTTTTTCCTATTGCAAAGCTCAATGGTGAGAGCAATGGGGGAGTGATCCAAGCCAAGTCTAACCAAAGATAAAAGTTTGCATTGGTAATGGTTCATCCAATCCATAGTGATCAAAGCTCTATCCAGCCTAACCTGAATGCAATCCATCCCTACTCTTCTGTTAGACCAAGTGAACTTTCCACCTGCTAAATCAACATCTAGGAGAGCCAAGTCATTGATTAGATTAGCCAGATGTTGTCTACTTTCCAAGTCTGGTGGAACTCCACCTAACTTATCAGTAGCCAATAGGGGGGTATTGAAATCTCCCATAATAATTCCCTTAGAGTCTCCCAACAAGGACATCAGATTACTAATTTTATTCCAGAAGTGCTTTCTACCAATCTTAGTGTTAGGGGCGTAGATATTCATAACAAACCAACTTTCCTGATCCTTTGTATTTTTGAAGTCAATAAGCAAAATGTTACCTTCATTAAAGATGATATATGCCATTAAGTTGTCCTTCCATATCACTAACAGTCCTCCAGAAGCTCCCGAAGAATCAGAAGCCATTGACTTCATTCCTTTGCTAAAAAAAATGCTTTCAATCTTCTCCTTCTTCATTTTCATTTCCTGAATCAAAAAGATTTCCAGCCTATGGTCCCTAATCATATTCCTAACAATTTCCTTCTTGTGGATTCCATTGAGTCCATGAATATTCCAAGTTATGACCTTCATACTTTCTTTTGGGGGTATGTTTCTTGGATGGTTTTTTGGGTCCCATCCGCTATGTTTCTTCTTGTTTCTTCCTTTCTGATTTGATGCTTGCTCCACTTGCTTGGGGTGCTTGATTTACTTCCTATGTCAACTTTAGCCCTACTTCTCATAGCTACCAAAGACATCGGAGATGGGTCCCTACTATTCTTCTTTTTCTTTACAAATATCCAAGGACCTGCATTGTCATCTTTGCAGCTCTCAAATAGAGCCTCCATTCTTGAAATTTGTCCTAGGGAAGAGGTGGAGACCAGCTCAAGGATTATGTTGAACTTTCTTGGGGATATTAGTGAGCTTCTGCTTAAGTTTGATTCCTATGAAAGAGAAGGACCTTGGACCTCCACAATACCCCCAATCTCCTGGGTGTCAGGCACAAAGGAGTCCTCTTTGATTTCCTCCAAAATGAACTCCCCATCCTCAGGGAGAGTCCTACCTCCTTTATCTCCCTCCCCAACAATATTTTCTTGCAAAACAAGGAAGATTTCACCAACTTCCTTTTCTTTATTTCTACTATCCTTCTGGGACTTAAGCTGCTCCTTGTTCTCAAGGCTTTTCTCTCCTTCCAAACATAGGTGTTTAGGAAGGTTCCCCATTATGTCCTTGGGCCTCTCCCCTAGAGGTGCCCCCTCAGGGATATGTCCATCAGGGACTTTCTCCTTCCACACCTTCCTGGGTCCTTCAACTTGATTCAGACCTTTTTGCTACTTCTAGATCTCTTTTCTCTTCCCTTGCTTGATTTGGGCCTTTCGGGCTTTTTCTGTTTGGTATTTGTTGAATCTAATTGGAAAAGTGCAACAAAATTGCAAAACAAGTAAAATCTACTAAGCGTGTTGTGAGGAACTCAGGTATTCTATTGCATCTGATAACACTTCATTTTGGGACATAAAATGAACTCTCAGGTGTCAAGCTTGCGTGACTTTTCCTGCTTTCATATCACGGACTTCAATTTTGGGTTATAAAATGAACATAGATTTTCTTTTTGCATATCTGTTACACATAGTAAATAGGCCGTATGAACACTATTTATGGATGATCTTGAGAGAGTGGGCTTCATTCACTTGTTTATGCATGAAAATCTCTTCTTGATGATAGATCCCCTTGTAGGTAGGGAGGTTACTGTGATTATCTCACATTCTACTTGGTTTGGTCCTCAACTTTGATCGGTACATTCTCTCTTGGTCCCTCTTAGAGAGCTCGGTAGACATTGTTGTTGACATCACAAGCCTTGGTGAGATAATTTTAGTCTTAGCGTGTTAGATTGATCTGTTTGCTATATTTGGGTAAAAGTGATAATCCTAGAGGATTATGCTCTACTCCCTTTTTGGGTAGTATCAAAAACTTAAATCCTTGGATCTGGACCAAGTCCCCATGTGGTTTCTTTTGTGACTCACCTTTAGAGAGGGTTAACCATAGTGGACATTCCCTTTATTGGGTCAACTACGTGGATGAAACCTCAAGCAGTAATAGCCATTTTCACCATGGTAGCAACAATTGCTATATAAATATCTTTGTGGAAGAAATCTCTACAAGTGTGGTCTCTTGTTGGGCTGTCAGATCTCCCTAGCAGCTCCTGATTGATTAAATTCTTGGACTGTGTCAAACCCCAGTGCGCTTGGATTGGAGTTTTCCCTCTTGAGATCACAAAACTTGTAGAGTCAGACCATTACTAAACACCTTAGCAAGGCCAATTTTTCATTTTCTAGGACTATGTGCATTATTGGAAAACTTTTTGAGAACATACACAAATAGCATTCCTAGGGATTAGCACAATAAGTCACTATTGCTTGTTCATGTGCAAGGTTTCTTTTTCCCTTGTTCATTGTTTTGAGATGATTGATTACTTCCCTTTGCTTGTTGTTTTGTGTGTTTGCTATCGACTTGGTCCTTTGGATATGAACAATCCCAAACTATTACACATCTACAAACCTGGACAGAGAAAATCTTACAAACAATCTAAAATTGAAAACTAAAAAATTACAAAATCTGAAGCAAATTTCCTTTTTGGAGTCCAAAGTCATCCCACAATCTTAGAAAGTCATACGAGTTTTGGCCTATTGTCATGCTATAACCATCAGATTGTCGTATGGGAGTCAGTACATTATTGTACGGGTTTTTTCAAAAATCACAAGCAAAAAAAATAAAAAACCTAGTGTCAACTGTCGTACGAGCTTTGCAATTATCATATGAGTCCTTTCAATTGTTGTGCCAGAGCTTACCCAGACTCATACAAACCTGGAGAAACTCATATGAGAATTTTGAAAAATTTCCAGAAACTTGCCAAAATTGCTAGAAATCCAATTTTTACAGCCTACTTCCAGATTATGTCAAAAAAATTATTGTTATAGGAATAGAGCAAAAACTAGAAAGCATACAATTATTTTCCAAAAAGTGGTCTCTTGAGTCTGATCTAGCCTTCTGATCTATCGATTTGAATCTTTTTCATCTTGTGTCAAAACCTTGTCAAAATCATCTTCAATTCAATCTTCAACAAAATGGCTAAGTGTTGCGAGCTCGTGTCTGCCATCTTTTGGGCCTCTACCCATACTACTAGGGCATAGTATCCTTCATTTACATCCAATCTAATCTTTAATCAAACCAATCTCAACAAGGTTGCATCATTCGATCTTCTTGAATCAAGTCATTCTTTAGTTGTTGTATTCTTTCTCTTTTGCTTCACCCAAGGTTAATGGTGGAAACTAGAGCTTCATCACAGTGAAAACAAAGAGAAAAACCCAAACTCTCTTCAGTCACATCTTCTGTGATTGCTGAGACATTTCATCAACCCTACAACACAAATATGTTTGGAGAAGATGCTCTTAGCAATCTTTTCTTGAAAGGTGGTTATGTCACCCCTCCTGCATCGATTCATGTAGGTCATCAACCAACCCCACCTAAATCAAATCCCAATAGTCCTCACAACAACACTATGTCTCAAGGAGGAGCAAACCAAGGCTCCCAAGGACACCAATCTCAACATGGTGTAGATCAAGAACCCACACCTTCAAAATTTCCCAATATCAAAATGATGATAACTTCAAGAAAATGATGAGACATTTCTTGCGGGAAGACAAAGAGGCATACTTTCTAGAGCTAGCTCGACAAGGCGCTAAACTTCCTCCAAACTTTAATGTTGAAGATATCGTTACTCAAGAGGAAGAAACTCCTATTACAGATATGATGAAATAGATGCATGTCATGCAAGTCAAGCTCAACAAACTCAAAAAAGAGAAGGAACCTAAAGAGTTCTCCATGGAGGCTCTATGTCCTTTTCCATTTGATAAAGACTTGTACATGCCACAATTCCCAAAGGGAGTGGAAATGCCTAACTATGACAAATATGATGGAAACTATGATCCCCAAGATCATGTTAGAGAATTCTATACTCAATCCATGGAGTTCATGCATGAACCAACCTATTTAATGCATCTTTTCCCTTGATCTCTGGGAGGAGCAGCCATTCATTGGTTCTAAAAAATGCCTCCCACTATTAAAACTTTCAAGGAGTTAATCAAACTATTCTATCAACAATACTCCTACAACATCAAACATCTGGTCACCATGATCGACATTTGTAATCTGAAACAATACCCAGGAGAACCATTCTTGACTTTCCTCAAATGATGGAGGAAGAAGTTTTCTCTATATGCTAGACCCATTCCAGAAACAGAGAAGCTAGAAATTTTCATCAACAATCTTGTTCCAGAAATCAACTACCCTTTACAAATGCAAGATCACACATCATTCAATAAGATGGTAGATAATGCAATCAAAATTGAGAAAGTCCTTGTGAAAAAGGAGAGATGTCACTCCAAAAAGAGAAGTATGAATCTGGATCTAGTTCCAAAGACAAGAACAAAAACTGGAACAAGAATAAATGCATCATCACAAATGGCATTGTTGACAATGTCCACAACCCATCTAAGGCACCTGCTTTCAATCTCAGTGTTGGTACCCAAGCCATCAAAGCCTCAAGGTAAAAGTGGTAGAATCAAACAAGAAGCCATCTAACTACAAACCTTGGGCTACAAATCCTAAACACAAGTTTACTCCTCTTGGAGAATCCTTAAAGTCTGCCATGAAAACTCTATTACCCAAAAAAATCATCACATTACCTGAGACCTGACCATTTGATCCTAAACCTAAACCCAAATGGTGGAAAGAGACTGATTTCTGTGATTTCCATTGAAATAAGGGTCATAAAACTAATAACTGCATACACTTGAAGCATCTCATACAAGACAAGATTGATAATAGAGAAATTGTAATTGACAATCATAAGAGCAATAATGATCATACAGCATTCACGAAACCATTTCTGAAACATGGTTAAGGAGAGTCATCTTCTCAGCCTAACATGGGTGCTAAAGTAAATTATGCTTACTCTGGAAACAATGTTGTCATAAACATGGTGGAACCTTGCTTATCTGAACATTGCAATGTCATCACCATTGTAAGAAAAGATAGAGATAATCAAACATCAAATGTAGTTACCTGATCACAAGCTTAGGCACATCTACAAGGACAAATCTCAGATTCATCAAATGTCCCTAAGATTCCTTTCAATCTTTCATCTACTTCTAAATAGAGGGCTACCTCTAAATCATCAAATTCTAAAGACACGAGACCAAAATCATACAGTATTGTCCAACAAATCCAGCATACTAATGCAAAAATATCAATGTTTGAGTTGCTTCGGATATCTTCAGCTCATAGAGCCATCCTGGACAAAGCTCTACTCAGATCCAATGTTCCTAACAACCTTGATTTAGATAGATTCCAGACTATGGTTTGTCATCTAACATCTCCCTAGTATATCTCCTTTTCAGAGGAAGATGATAACTCCTTGAGTCATCCACATAACCAGCCCTTGCACATTGAGGTCTTGATCCAAAACTGTCGAGTCAAACACACGTTGATAGATGGAGGCGTTGGTCTAAAAATTTGTTCTTATAACTTGATCATACAACTAGGATTATCAGAAGCTGCCATTGATCCTAAAAAGAAGATAACTATCAAATCTTATGATGAACAAGAGAGAGCTTCCAAAGGAACAATTGTCTTGCCTATCTGAATAGGTCCAGTTATCAGAGATATCACATGTCAAGTTCTTGATCTACCTTTGGCTTTCAACATTCTTCTAGGGAGACCCTGGATACATGAGATGCAAGCTATTCCATCCACATACCATCAATGTGTGAAATTTCCTTACGAAGGAGTAGAGGTAACAATTCTAGTTCACATATCTACAACTTGCAATGCATTGAAAGAAAGCACTAACAAACTTGTTCTAAATAACAAAGAATCTTCCACTAAGCAAATAGATGTTTCATCTACATCCAAGATGGAAGACATTGCACAAGAGGTCAAAATCAAAGACAAGGGTATGGGAGAATATACTATGGAACTAGTTTTATCCCTCACCTCTCTCCCTTTGTCCCCAAAATCTAATGGACAACCTTCAAACAAAGTGAAACCCAATGCTAAAGAGTCCCAGGTCATTTTCAATGGAAGCTTTGTCATAGAGAAAGTATCTAAACAAGAGTTTGAGGAAGAAGAAGTTGTGCTTGCATGGTTATACAAGGATGAGTCTCAATCCCAATCGGTCCATAAATGTGACTCAAATTCAAGAAAAATTCCTCAGAAGTCATATGGACCAAGAGACAAATTGATCACAAAAATGGATACATTGGAAAAGGACCTCTAGGACTACAAAGTAAAGGTATTCTATCACCTCTTGACCACCATGGCCGAACAAACAAGAATACAAAAGGTCGAGGATATCAGAAGAAGTATTTCTATCTTAGCAAAAACTCTCCACATGTCTTAGAATAGATTGAAGCATCAATGAAAATTCAACTAAAGGAAGAAACACAACAATCTAAAAATGATGATTTGGACACCATGGATGAGCTCATTCCTTATGAGTGTTTGCCTAAAGAAATACTAGACCTCCTTAAAGATGAACCTAAGGAGAATATCAATGTGGTAGATACACAAGAACCTACTACTAAGAAAGAAAAAGGTAAATCTCTCACAATAGATGAACACTGGGGATACAATAGTGATTCTGAGACAGACTCTCATGAGTATGAATTCAAATCAGAATCAGAAGGAAATCCTTCTTGGGGAATCCACCCTGACTTCACACATATTCTTAGATTTCCTAGAGGCATAGATGAGGAATCAAATGACTATGAATGGGGAGTCATTCTAGAGGAAGATGAGCTTATCATAGAAAAACATATTGATGTTATTCACCACTATGCACCTAAACCCAATGTAAGTCTAGAGTGAAATGATGAACTTAGCGAGTTTGATCCACCTATGGTTGAAGTGGACTCCCACAATGACCCTGAGCCTATTCATGAATTGAACATTTTGGGTTGTAATATCACCTTCGAACTTGAGAGTCAGGTTGGGACCAATGATGACAGATCCATATCCATAAATACCATTTCTCAATCCTTCCCCACTTTGGCTATCCAACATCCTGAACTTCTTGACCAAACCTCCATGAATCCAAGCCAAGGTATCTATACCTTTCCAAATGACTATGCCCTTTCTTTCTACCTCAATACAGTTGAGCCTATGATGACTTCCATTAGTGAACCAAGCATGAGCATGATAAAGTCAAACATCAAGTATCTTAGTCAAAAGAATAAAAAGAAAAAGAGTTCTGAGGGTGAAAACCACTTTGTGGTAGTCTCAGAACCTATAAAAGTAAAAATAAAAGACATATCCAAAGGTGAAAACCTCTCTGCGGTGCCTAAGGATGAGATATTTGATGTCCTTCCGAGTCATTTATAGGATAGATCTCTAGTACTAATTGAGCCCACTCAATCCATCAACTTGGGCACAATGGAAGAACCACAATTGATCCATGTCACACAATCCTTATCAGAAGAAGAAAAGCAAACATTTACTACATTCCTAACAGAGAAGAAGATCAAATTTGCATGGAAATATTTAGATATGCTTGGATTAGATCTTGATCTTATAATGCACCATTTATCTATAGCTCTAGGTGTCAAACCTGTTAAGAAAAAATTGAGAAAGATGCATCCACATGTTGCACTCTTGGTCAAAGCTGAATTAGAAAAACTATTGAAAGTCAGATTTATCCAAGTTATTGATTATGTAGAATGGATCTCTAACATAGTTCTAGTTTCAAAACTAGACAAATCTATAAGAGTATGCACAAATTTTAGAGATGTAAACAAGGCATTCCCTACGGATGATTTTCCATTACCAAATATCAATATGATAGTGGACATGAATGTGGGCTTTGAGATGTATTCTTTAATGGATGGTTTCTCTAGATATAACCAAATAAAAATTACTCTAGAAGATCAAGAGAAAACTGCTTTCACATGTGCGTGGGGTACCTTCTGTTGGAACATCATGTCATTTGGTTTAAAGAATGCAGGTGCAACATATCAAAGAGATATGGCGTCTATTTTCCATGACATGATGCATTGAACTATGGAAGATTATTTTGATGACACCTTGGCTAAATCTATGATAATATCTGAACATCTAAATAATTTGAGTAAAATCCTTGATTGAATGGAGAAGTTTAGTCTTAGGCTGTACCCTAAGAAGTGTGCTTTTGGTGTCACTTCTGGAAAGCTCTTAGGTTACATTGTTTCAAAGAAAGGAATTGAAGTAGATCTAGCAAAGGTCAAAGCTATCATGGAGATGCAACCTCCCATAAATATCAATCAAATGAGAACATTACAAGGGAGAGTACAATCTATCAGACACTTCATATCTCAGCTAGCAGACATATCACAACCTTTCACAAAGACATTACATAAAGGTGTGAATTTTTCATGAAATGAGGAATGTGAAAAGAACTTTAATCATATCAAGAAATATCTATCAAATCCTCCTATTTTGATGCATCCTATTCAAGGGAAGCCATTGATCTTATATGTCTCTGTCACAGATACTTCACTGGGGGCATTGCTAACACAACATGATGAGAACAAGAAGGAAAGAGCTATATACTATATCAGTAGAACATTGGTGGCATATGAGAAGAAATATTCTATGATAGAAAAAGTGTGTCTAGCTGTGATCTTTCCATCATAGAAACTAAGACACTACATGTTAGCTCGTACTACACATTTGGTAGCTAAGATTGATCCACTAAAGTACCTACTAAGAAAAGCTACCCTCACAGGTAGATTAGCTAAATGGGTGATGCTATTAAGTGAATTTGACATTGAATATGTTGAAAGAAAGGCTATCAAAGGACAAGTAATTGCAGATCAATTGGTTGAAGCACCATTGTTTGATGATACACCAATGCAATTGGAATTCCCAGATTCCTCTATCATGAATCTTTCTTCTAGAGCATGGAAGTTATTCTTTGACGGCTCCTATACATAGAATGGATCTGGAGCAGGCATATTGTTCATCACACCTCAAGGATACTCAATACCTAAAGCATTCAAAATAAAGTTTTCTTGCACAAACAATATTGCTGAATATGAACCCCTTCTTAATGGAATGAAGATAGCAATTGAATGGAGGGTAACAGAGCTACACATTCATGGAGACTCAAAACTTGTAATACACCAAGTCAATGATGTATACCAAATGAAGGATGAAAAGTTAGCTCCATATAAACATATGGTAGATGATCTAAATAAATATTTCATATCCATCACCTTTGAGAAAATTCCTAGATTGGAGAACAAGGCTGCTGATGCTATGGCAATGCTATCTACTTTATTACAATAGCCTGAACATGAGCTACGCTACGATTTCCTGGTGGAAGCACTATCTTATCCTGCATATGATTCCCCTGAAACCCACATGATCTGCACTATTTTTGGTCATGATTCATCTAGATACAAAAACCTTTTCTCCTATCTCCAAGACTAAACCATCCCAGATACCTTCAACCGCCATGAGAAATGATAGCTTATCTGAAATGCATCCTGGTATGTCATCATTGGTAACGATTTGTATAAATGAAGTCTAGATGGTATGCTCCTTAGATGTTTAGAACGTGAAGAGTCTCAATGTGCATTAGAGGAAGTCCATTAGGGTATATGTGGATCACATTCCAATGGTTTAACACTAGCTCGAAAACTTATTAGGGCTGGGTATTATTTGCCTGAAATGGGAAAAGAGGCTACAAAGTATGCAAAGAATTGTCAAAAGTGCCAAGTGCATGGAAAATTGATTCATGCACGAGGGAGAGATCTAATTCCCTTTACTACACAATGGCCTTTTCACCAATGGGGATTTGATCTTATAGGAGCCATACATCCTCATTCTTCTAATGGACATACCCATATTATTATAGCTACAGACTATTTCACAAAATGGGTAGAAGCAGTCCCTTTGACTCAAGCAACCGGCAAGAAAAATTCAATGTTCATTCTGAACTATATCATATGTCAGTATGGTATCCCACATTCTATAGTCATAGATAATGGTGGTCAAATCAAGAACAAAGACTTAGATGATTTATTTGCTAAATTCAAGATTACACAACATTGGTCATCTATCTACTATCCTCAAGGGAATGGACAAGAAGAGGCATCCAACAAGAATTTGTTGAAAATTCTACATCACACAGTTAATCAAATAGGAAGAGAATGGCATCTCATGATCAATCTAGCTCTTTGGGCCTACATAACAAGTATCAAAATGCCCACTAGGGCTACACCATTCGCTTTAGTTTATGGGTCTGAAATGGTACTACCTATTGAGGTTGAAATCCCATCACTAAGAATTAGAATGCATGGTCTAGTAACTAATGATGACTACAGAGTGTCTAGGTTGCAAGAACTTGAACTACTAGATGAGCGCAGACAAGCAACATATGATCATCTCAGAGTATATCAAAAGAGAATGTCTAGAGGCTACAACAAGAAAGTCAGACACAAAGAATTTTAGGTTGGTGATCTAGTCTTGAGAGAAAATCCTAAAAATCAATCACATAGAGAACGCAAGGGGAAGTTTGAACCCAATTGGATGGGTCCCTTTGTTATCACTACTACTTTTGGCTCTGGAGCCTATCAATTCTCAATGAATGATAGAGAACAGTTCCAAAAAACCATCAATGTTCTCCATCTGAAGAAATTCTATGCCTAAGGCATTCAGTATTAAAAAATAACCTGAAATTTTTTTTTATAAAAATATGAAAAAGTCCTAAAAAAATGATCATCCTGGTGAAAACCTAGCAATAGGCACCTTGATGTATCACAAAAAAAATCAAAAAATGAAAAATACAAAAAAATTGAAAAAATGAAAAATACAAAAAAATGAGAAAAAGAAAAAGTGCCTTGGTGAAAACCTGGAAACAGGTGCCTTGGTAGCAAAAATAGAATCTCTGCCAAGATGGTGAAAACCTGGCAAACGGGTGCCACTTGTTTCAAAACACTCCATCTATCAGTGTAATCTTGGTCTTTCCCAACTTTCAGTCTTCTTTAGTTTGTATATATCCTTGTTTCAATAAAGTCGGTCTGTACACCATTGGCTCAAGCGTCTGTATCCTATCAATGTTTCAAACTTGGGGGCAATCAATGTCATATCTTATGGTCTCCAGTATCTCAGATGTGTCATATCCAGTCAGGGTCCTTTGAAGCTACATCCGAGTCAATCAGTTAGTCTCCTCTCTAGAGAGGAGTTTGCATCTACAATAGCGCAATCAAACATCAACACAAACTAGAAACAATCTATGCTTCACATGCTTTTATCTCCTTGTATGCTTACTGATTCGCATTGAGATTTTTGCATATTGTGTCCCTTCAAGCTCTTCGATGATGTCCTTTACAAGATTTAGAGAGTGATGACTAGGGGCATAATCTTTTCTTTGTCTTCTGCTTGTATGTGAAAATCTAACGACTTTGGAAATTTTGGATTGAAATGGTGTCTGTCTGTAAGAGCCTCCATTTCATGTTGGATGGCCAGGAGTACCTCGACCATTGATACCCAAAAAATCTAAGGAAGTTTGATCTAACTATTGTCTTTTTGAGTGATTTATTACTCCTACTATGAAATGTGATCTTACCTAAGGAGGTGAACGATAAAGGGTCACTATGGGTAATTCACAACGGATTCAGAATGATCTCTTGATTGTTTGATGTGTTTGCACTGCAAGGTGTATTCAGGTCATCACGATGTCTATGTTTTGATGCTTATACAAATTGCTATATCAAAATGGACATGATATTCAGGTCATCCTGGTGTTTGTGCCTTGGTGCTTATATCTAATCCGACATTTTGAAAACAAAATCAATATTCATATGTCCATGGTTGTATAGCCAGTGGGCGTTGTATTGATTTTTGTACATACAAAATCAATATTTATATATTCATAGTTTCCTAACTAGTCGATGTTATATTGATTTATCTGGTTACCTAAAAATTCAATGATGAAAATGACCGACACGTGATCGGTGACTAGGTCCTCGGTCTTAGGTTTGCATTTCATCTTGCATGTCATTTTTGCACTTTGCATGATTGCGTGATCTCACAATTGCTGAATAAACTTGAATGCTTACACGATTCTTCAAACAGTGCTAAACATCTCCAAGAGTTGGATCTCACACAAAGGTTTCTTCACAGAACCACAAGCAGTCACCATCTTGGGTTAGACATCCTTTTTGACAAATGACCAAGTACTTGTCTTCATCAATACCTGCAAAAACATCTCATGTGTATCACTACATTTACATATCATATTCATCCCATTACATTACATACATGTGCATTTATCATTGCATAGCATACTCAAAACCATACATTGTCATACATTTTCCATCTATCAATTACATTTACATAAATCCATACATTTGAAAGAAATCATTGCATTGCATAAATTCTACACTACACATAGCATTTACATCACATGATATCATCATAAATCAAATCAACAAGTATAAATGAAGTCATAAAAAAAAGCTCGATCTCATATATATCAAAAACTGAAACAAGTCAAGGGTGCACTACTGGCACAGTATACAAAATAATGTGCTCATGTGAGCTATTAGATCAGATCAGTATCTATGGAAAAAATGACAAAAATAGAATATCAAGATAGATCAACTATCTACCTGATCCTCTACATCTGGTGGAGGTGGTGGTGGTGCATCTGGCACTACCTCGGCTCATGGTGCTCTGGCTCCCTATGAGGCTATCATATACTAAGAATAGGTCAGAACCCTTTGTGCAGCTGGAACAACATAATAGTATTCCAATACGTAATAAGAGGCCTGTGTAGTCTGATGTGTCACCTCCACCTACAATCACCTAACCTTAGCCTCTCTCAACAAAAGCTGCCTCTCTAACTCCTTCTGCTATATCTCATGGGTAGCACTCTATAATCTAAGGTCTCTGACCTATAACCTAAGTTGTCTAATGGTCTCCTAGGGAGTCAATGCCCATCCAAGATCTGCATCGATAGTAGGCATCTTAGTATCCTCAATTGGTTGGTCAGCAACCTCTGCCCTGCGTGCCTTGTGACGTCTCACCTTAGCACCTAAGTCAAAATATGTATCCACCTATGCCATATCTATATCAAGACCTATATCCTATTGTGCTCTGAGCACCTCATCAACACTACCTATACTGCCTAATGTACCAGCCTCTCCTCTCATCCTCTGTAACACTACAGGTCTACCTGCTAAAGAACTAGGATGGCTAGGTGGTCTCATGTGTCTTGTTGGCCTCTGAGGTGTCACAATTGCCCTAGGTCATGGTGGTGTGGGCTGCATAACTAGAATCTAAGTATCCTGCCATCTCTATTCCCTACCCATGGGAGCCCCTGTCACATCTGCTACATCCTCCATCGAAGGTATCAACTTAGTAGGATCTTAGAATCTAGGAATGGGATGCTCCACGAGCCAAGCAATGAAACCATTTGTCACTCCAACATCTACTACTTGTGGTCTATAGTCTCACTCTCTGGGAACAATACCTGTATATTCTTGGCTAAACAGTGCGTAAGATAACCTGGCAGTCCATCCAAGTCCTATCTCTCTGACCAATTGTGCATATGTGGCATAATCCTGAGGGGCATCTTGGATAATGTCATACTACCACCATACTCTAGTAATAATGAATCACTCCAACACTATGGTAGACCACCCTATTAGCACTCGACTCTAAAAGAAATAACTAAATTGTGCCCGTGCAGTAGGTCAGGCCTCTATCTGTAAGTATGGACGCTAGATAACATATGTCATATCATCCAGAACTTGTCTCCAGTAATCAGTGATACCCATGCGAACCTGTGTCACATATCCTGAATAAACATAAATGATGGGCTCCTACGGCTGTCACTGACTCTAACATACCGGTCTTCATATGGGAATGTGCTCCCATGCCCAAATCTGTAAAACTAGAGCTCCAGATGCAAATGAATTTCTCTCATGATACATAATCTCATACATCTCTGAGAACATATGGGCAAGCATACACTGACCCCATCCCAACTCAAAAGTTGTCTCCATCAATCGAACAACCATAGGGGCCCAACCCATCAAGAGGCCATTTTGCTGACGGTCAGACATGATGATCCCTCCGATCATCCCAGCTATAATACACTCAAGTCTATGGGTCTACCCATATCTCTATACTAATGATTGCCATAATATAGACTGAGTCAACCACTCAGCATCTCCAAACAAGGTACAAAATGCATGGAGACCTGCATTCTCCGCACTGATGTAATCAGGACGAGGACCATGGAAGGGAATACATAGAATCCTGTAAATGTCCTCAGGTGTGACAGTGATCTCTCTCATCGGTAGATGGAAGGTCTACGTCTCTAAATGAAAGTACTTGATCAAAGCGGTCAGTAGCCCATGGTTCACCCGAATCTCAGGTAAATGCATAATATACTCAAATCCATAGGTGGCTAGATGAGCTCTAAGAGGATCAGGAAGTGAAATGCACAATCTATGTGTGGTCGTGTGTGATATATAGACATGCACGTCAGGATAGATAACCTACACATCATAGAAATAGGGAATCCTATCAGTAACTTGGTAAAAAATAAGGCTAAACACACAGGAATTGACAAGTTAAATGCTTCAAAAGGTGCAATAAATACTAAGGAATTGGCCTAAGAAATTAGAAAAATCAAATTTTTGACCTAAGACTGAGAAATAAGCTCACTATTTTTCATACGACTTTTCAATCTGGTACCAAAACTCGTACGAGTTTCAGCAAGTTCTCGTACGATAATTCATGGGTATATGACAAAGCATATGTTCTCGTATGACAATTGAGGGACCCGATGAAACGTCATATGACACATGGGTCCCTCTCATACGAGTTTCCTATAGATCTGGGATGACACTCTACAAAAATTTCAAATGTTGTACAAGTCCCAGGGGATTGTCGTACGAGTTTCTATGCTAGCAAAATTCAAAAATTCAAAAATGTACGAAAAAAAATCCTAAATGCTAAGAACATGCCAAAATTTGAATTTACAGAGAGGCACAGAGGTCCACTTACCGAGTGTCCATACTGGGGACGTCGCTGATGTCGCCAGCTACGCTCAAATCGGTGTGAGGAGACCGGAACCTTCATTTCGACCATTTTTCTCTCAAAGAGCTCCACGGAAGTCAAAAGTGAATAATGAATTGAAATGACCCTTTTGGGCCTTATATAGGTTTTTGACCTAAATTTTCAAAGTGCTCTATTTTCCATGAAAATTTCACCCCTGGCTAATTTCGACGTTCTTAACCCATTTTCGGGATCAAAATCAAAATCTGAGATTGTTTACTATGTCAAAATCATGATTTAAAATTTTTGGACCCAGGACGACCGTCTACCTGCATAATCAACCTTCAATCATCACAGAAATCCAAAATTCAACTTAACTGATTATCTTACATCAAACTATCAAAATTTTAACTTGGTCACCCATGGTCAACTCATGGTCAAACCTAGTCAAACTTGGTCTCCTAGACCTCTAAATGATGCAGAACACATTTCTGGATGTGTCTAAGCAATTCTCAAATCAATTAACATGCTTCTAAACTACAACGCTGACTCTTCTTGTCAAATTTTGATTTTAATCCCGAAGGGGCATGGTATTACACATCATTCAAATATGTAAATCAATCAAATATTTCTTTCAGCGATCAAGACAACAACCACGTCTAGTTGTTGATTCATCTAAAGACCTCGTCGCTTGGGGAACATCGCTTGGGGCATATCTGATTCATCGAGATCCATATCAATCTGGTATCCTAATCAATCTTGTAAACTGTATCAGTTTTTCGTAACCATCGGTTCATTAGTGTTATTTCCTTGGTTCTTTGTAACTGAAGGGTTCGGATGTGATACCATTTCGATTCCTTTGGACAATCAGGTCTGGAATCAGGTCACTCACTTCTTCGTAATCATAAGGTTCAGAATCAGGCATTTTGATACTTTTTCGTAATCATCAGTTCATTGTTGCTATAGTTAACATCATCATGATTCTTGGTCGACCAGGAGCTGAATTAGCTTTTTCCAATCTTTCAATCGATTTCTGTCTCAGAATCGGTTCATCTTTAAAATCAGTTTCAAACATAAAAAATAGATTAATCTTTGAACCACTGCGCTTTGCACAATAATTCAAAGAGGGGCAAAATGTAATACCCCAAAAATGGGCTATAGGTTCATTAACCTCTTACATCAATAATTCGAATGAAATCGATATCGAAGTCCTAACCCAAGGCACATCTGCACATCATGTTATCAAAACACTAATTGATTATCCTAATTCTGCATCGGGGAATATTCCTTGAAATATTCCTACTTTATCATAATTATCTTTGATTGAATAATTATTTAGTGATAAATCATATTTATCCTAAAGTTTGATTAATTGAATATTCTGAATATTTAATTAATTACTTTCATTATGCCACTTAACTATTTAATTAGATTTAATTACAGTTATTCCTAAATTGTATTATTTAATTTTGACAATATATCAAAAATCTTATGACTAACTGATTAAATTCTTATTTAATTAATTAATGTCAGTTGTCAATGTTTAATGATATAGTTTTTGAATGAAAGTTTGATTTAATAATTGATTAACCCATAAATCAATTATTTTAATTCAAAAATCATTTAAGTTGAAGATAAATCACTTTATTTATTTAATTAATTCATAATTATCTATGCACATTTGAAGGAGCAGTTAAACTTTAAATCAAAAAATCAATTCAAGTTGTTATCTTTTTGAAACTCAACATCTATTTTGAGTTGAAAGCTAATCTAAACTTCTGATTTAAGTCAAAAAACTATTTTTGCATGATTTTGTGAGTTAATTCATTCTGATTTCTTGTTAACTCAAAAATCAACCTGAGTTCATCAAGAGTGATTTATGGCTTTTCTCAATGCATTCTCAAGCCCTGGATATCTATAAAAACAAGGCTCAGCTCTTCAAAAATATATCTCTCAAATTTGCACAATTACTGTGGCAAAATTGCATACGAAGAATCAAGCTTTTGCAAATAAGCGACTTTGTGAGATCATTCATAATTTTTCATAGCTTTGCATAGTTTTTCATATCGATTCATATCATTTTTAAAATAATCTGCATATCATTCCAATTCAATTCTAGATTAGATTCATACAGTTTTTCATCTTATTGCATTCAAAATCCAAAAAAATAGATTAATCTGCATTCATTCTACATTCATATTTTTGCATTAAAATCCTTCATTTAGGTGTTGCATTATCACTAATCTCAGTCTAATTTGAGAATACCATACTCACACCTACTAGAAGGCAATAAATCGTCTGGTTAGCTTAGTTTCATTTATTTACAGATTTCTTGATTTGCTAACCTCTAATGTTTTACTGAAGTGTTGTGTCCACAACTAGGTACAATTTTCACACACATAATACTCTTCTTGTTAGGATTAGGTATGGTTTCTTGTTATCTTCAAATCTATACTTTTGTGCTTCGTATCTATGTTATTTACATGCATTCAATCACACATTGATTTCATTTTCATATTAGGGTTTACTCTATCATATCTACAATAGATCTTAACATTTTATTTATGCATTTTAGCTCCTAGAAATTTAGACATACACTAGATTCATGAGAACTACATTCTTTATCTTTATCATAATTGGCTATATGTGGAGGTGGAAATCACCAAAATGGGGGGTTAACCAAGGAAAATCCCTATTAGCAACCCACACACACAAATATAAGATTTGTGGGTGTAGAAGATCTCAGATATAGATGTCAGAGCATCAGAGCCATCCTAGAACATAGACATTTTGTCTATAACTTCTCTTGGTAGAAAACCTAGGGTACAAATCACCATTAGCATTCTGTCTCTGGGTACAAATTGCCATTGGCATTCAGTTGTTTCCAAAAAGTAGTGAAATTTCAGGTGTACAGAGTTATAGGCCCTGGGATCTCAGATCTACAATTACAAGTCATTTTAGGCTTTGGACAATCAAGAATTCAGATATGAAGCTTCATTTTTTCTATTTGGCTTCTAGGTGCATTCAAATATTCTCCCTTTCCTTTTCCATCAATTTTCTAATCAAATTAGATCAGATTTATTGATATTTTTCTTTTCTTTTCTCAAATTTGAAGCGAAAAAGGAATATAAACATTAAGAACAAAAATCTTGCATTAGCATCCTTACCGTCAAAGAGTGTTTATTTGATTTTTCTTAGGGTGGTTTCGTATTCTAATATGTGTTATGAATTAAGAAATAGCCCATGTGCTCAAATTGATTGAATAGAGTTTATTTAATCAAGAAGGGCAAAGAGGAATTTAAGAATTAATGTAAATATACAAATTGGACACTAATTAATTAATTAGGGGGATGGCATATATTAATTAAATATTTAATCAAGAATGCATTTATTTAAATTAATGAAAGAGGTGTGGTTTAATTAATTAAATAGTTATGGGTTGCCATTAATTTTTTTTATCGATAATAGGTTATATTTTATTCATTAAAAAAGATTTACATTCTGTATTGCATGGAGTCATTTCTATACTCGTTACTATAAAACTATTAAATCCCCCACTCTACAAAAAACAACCCTTACAATTAAACATAAACCCTAAAAGATTCACTTTGCTACACTAGCCATAACAAATTTACAATAAAAAACAAAATTACAATGCTTCGCTTTAACGCATGGGTATATAGACTATCAACCTTCATCATGTCGAATGTCCTTTCAACCTCCGCTATCATTGCTTGTTGAAATATCAAAAAGTGGCATTCTTTCCCTCTGCTTTTAGCACTTTGACATCATCCTTAGCCTGACATTATCATCAAAAACCATTGTAGGTTCAGCCCTTTCCCTTCCAAATATCAAAATTTAATATTGTGGCAACTTCGGTCACAAAAATTTGGGAGCTTTACCCCTCATTCATTCTATACTTTCCTAGCTTTATGAACCCTAACAGACCTTCATTTCCTGGGAATCACCATAGGCATTACCACCCGCATTTTTTCCACCTGAGCCTCTTGGATAGCTATAACCAGCTTCTGCCATGCATTCTTCCTTTCCTTAGTGTAGGCCTCCCTATTCACCCTTTTCGACCAGTTCAGAAAAGGGATGATTCCTACATCAAAGCCTTCCACTTCATCCTCAAAAATTTCACTCTAATTGAATGCCCAACCTGGGTGAGCCCATTCCAATAGGGAATGAAACCCTTCCAATAATTATATCTCAAACAAAGATTTCATGACCCATTTCACACTGTCTTCCTTCACC